>JAWZYV010012747.1:0-175472 GCA_038373885.1 Cheiracanthium punctorium | reverse complement strand
GCTGGAGGTATTTGATACGCCACGTCCGCTATCTTATGGTGATGATTAGTTTCGGTTTCAGCTTGTTTGGACCCAAGGGATTATTTAACACTTTTTTCTAGAAATATAGCTGTTGCAAAAGAAGCTAGAATACTAGTAATTAACAAACAATAGCTTTTTATAAATTAATTTTATCTTCATTGTGAGATTTCATTTAAAATGCTAATAATAATTAAATACTAAAAATAATTAAAAAGATCGTACTTTAAAAAGGTGTGGAAGATTTTTAATGAATATTTGTACTATTTTAAACTCAGAAAACTTAAAATAAACTCAATGATGTTTTATTTATACAGTGTTTGCAACAACGTAATAATTTTAGAATGCTAATATTCAATTTATTAACGAAGCTTTGAAGCGAAGTGCGATATCATCGTCTTCTAAACCATCTATTTAAACATTAAAAAGACAATAACTCATTCCGAGTGGCTAATAATGAGAAACAGTAATTATAAAATGGATACTCAATGCATTTCAATAGGAGCTGGCGGATGTAAATACCGCCAGCAGACGAATTTTAGCCTCGAACTCAGAAACCATGCAAAATGTCCATTAGGCTATATGACTTTCCATACTTCTGTCAAGTTGTGCGTTTTTCAAAAACTCAATTATTATTCGCAAATCTAAAATAGGAAATATATCTCTTACTCGAATATTTTTATGAAACTATCCCCCAAGATCAGGGACGTACCAGAAAAAAATTTCGGGGAGGGTCCAAAAATTTCGGAGGGGGTCCAAACGGTGAAAAAGGGAGAATTTTCCACAAAAAGACTTCATCATTATTATTTTGCTAACAAAAATTGAAATTTTGGGAGGGGTCCGGACCCCTTGGACCACCCCCCTTGGTACGTCCTTGGCCAAGATGGCCAGCTTCACCGCCCTGTACCTTACTGCCCTTTATGATTAGTGCGGTGTTGGCCAAATTCGTGGACTCATCAGACTGAGAAAATCAAGTTTGTTGGCATTGCGTTTAAATTGCGTTGCGTTGGCTTTGTTGCTAATGTATCATTAGCAACAATGAAGCAATTTGGCGCATTTTCAATTTTCCCTTACACGAAAGAGATCCTGCTGTTATACATTTGGCCGTGCATCCTGAAAATGTTCAGCTTTCTTTGTCTGATACAAAACTTTCGGAGGAGGATCAAACGGTGTAACGGGCTAAATTTTTCACAAAAAGGCTTCATCATTATTGTTTCGTTAACAAAATTTTAAATTTCGGGGTGGTTGGTGGCAGTAGCGTAACCAGGATTTTATTTCGGGGGGAGGGGGACTGGGTATCAAATTATAAACTAAAGTTCAATGAGGTTTATCGATATGACGTCATTTTTCCACAAACACCTGACCTTTCGGCAGTGTTGATGAGTAACTCTATAATCTGATTGGCTAAAGTATATATTGTCCATCGACATGTGACTAAAATAACCTCGTCTCAGTATAAGTTTTAATATGTCAGCACTTTATAATAGGAATCTGTGGAAAGATATCTTTTTGTAGTCATATACGGGTTCCAGAGAGTTATTGAAACATCCATAGGCAGCACAATACAGAGGCATAATTATTATTTTTTTTTTTTGATTTTGCGCTTATTACCAGGAGTCCAGCACCAGAAAAGGTTGTTTGTTTTCCACCGTCACGTGACTTTTACAGCCTCGAACCCAAGGAGGCGATATCCTCCATTGTAAGGTAAACTATCAAGTTGTAAGCTAAGTAAAAGGTCCCATTTCGGAGGGGGCTACAGCCCCCTTAACCCCCCTCTGGCTACACCCCTGGTTGGGGGGACCGAACCACCTGGGTACGGCCTTGATTCCTGCTAACTTATTTTATCGGAAAATGCGCCGGCAAACTATTGCCAATCGTATTCGGAACCATCAATAATTTCAAGTGCCCGGATTTATCTTGGTGAAATATCGCTCGTATTGGCGGACCGCTGGGATAATACGTAAGTACCTATGTTATAAATAAGGTATGATTTCGGCCAAAAAAAATCTAGTTTCTAGATTTAAAAAAAAAAACCGTTTTATAACTTCCGTACTGTGAGAACGTTGTAGCTCCCTCGTGGAAGCAAAACGGGGAAACGCGCCAAAACTGCTATTTGTAAAATTGTTCTAAGTGGAGTCCGATTGATTCCTAATGAAACGCCACCACCTCGCCAAGGTGGCGATAACAGTACATAAGCAGTTACCATGACGATTTTTGTATTTATATGGCTTAAAATTAACACGGCGGGTTTGAAGAACATGTAAAGATGAAGAATGATGCGTCGATTTTTGCTGTTTTTCCTGATTACGTTGATGACTTTTGGCAAACAAATTTCTGTTTACCATTTAGCGTTAACAGTTTTTCGATCTTCCAAAAGAATGGTTGCGATATGTCCTGTAAGGCCGAAGAAACAAGCAAGCATTTTCTTGGAAGTGCTTGATGAACGAACAACTTTTGAGGGATTCGGTTCATCGGGAAACACTCAAACAGTGGATTGTTGTTTAGTTTCCAGATCATTCGAATATATCCAAGTTTCGTCACGTGTAACATGTTGAATACAGATGAAGTTTCCAATTGCTACTTTTTCAGCATTTCCTTACTCCAATTTGCACGAGCCTCTTATCGAGTGTGGCGGCCGCCGCGCCTGCGATCGGTGCGTTCCCGACCACCAATCTGATCCTTCAGCGGCCACCACATCGAACAAGCTTCCGCGCATCTCTTCGCGCATCCTGTGAGGAGCGCTAGCGGCTACTCCCACGATAGCAGAGCCAGGGAATCTGGCAATGCTGATGTGCGGTCCGGGAGTATAAAAAGGAAGTGTGTTCACGCATGCTGCGCATGGTTCGCAGTACTAGTATTATTATTATTATTATTATCGCGTTGCTGTTGTTGTTACCAGAACTCTATGGATGTAAATTGACCGTATCGTGCAGAGCTTGCATGCTCGACTTAAAGTCTGAATAAAATGTTGTTAAGTTTTTACTAGATGGTATTTGTATTCAACGGATGTTACACTCGACGTATTCTTAATTTTTATCTATTGTAAGGAGCTGATAGCACGCTCCTCCACACGAGCATCTGTCAAACTGTGCGGAATCCATCTGGAACAAATCTTTTTAACAGCTAAATGTGCGTGCAAAATCGAATGTATGCTGTTTGTGGTATGCCAAGGGATGCTTCTATCTCACGATAAGTGACATGCCGATCTTCTTCAATCATGTTGCGCATAGCATCGATGTTGTCTGGAATCAGCACCGATTTTGGTCGTTCTTCACGAAATTCATCACTGACGGACGCACGACCACGGCGAAATTCTGCAAAGTAATTGTTAACAGTCTTTTCTGATGGTGCTTCATTACCAAAAGTTTCACGAAGTGATACTAAGCATTCTTATCGAGTGAAGCCTTTCCTAAAATCATAAAAAATCATCCAACGAAAACCTTCACGAGTTAAGAAAAGTTTCAGTAGCACCTCCTATTGGTCGTTTGTAAAAACATAAAAGGCAACCCACGTATTAGCAATTTAAAAATTTATTAACTGTAAGAAATACAGCTTAATTCTATTTCAAGCTTTTTAATTTGACGGGAAACTGACGTAATGTCTTCTGAAATGCCTGGCTTATGAGTGAAGAAAGACTTTTATTCTGGTTACGGATTGGTCTGGGAGAGTATGCGCATGGTCAAACTGCACCAAAAGCATCTCCCAAGAATCTGCCTCGAGCTGCCTTAGTGTTTTAATATATATATGTTACAGTGAAAACCCGAATTAACTAGTGAAAACGCGTTATAACTGAGAGCGCTAAGCAAATCCCGTTTTCCCTAGTAAATTTCGCGGAAATTTAGCAGAATTCATTCATTATTTGCACGCTTAAACCCAAAGAGCGAAAAATACGTAACATTAGGGATCGAAAAAGAAAATTCATGGATTCGATCCGTTTGCATCGAAACCTACCGGTATTTCCGCAAAAGTGCTCTTTAAATCATCTTTTTTCTGTGAATTTCCCTTCTCGGTTCCTGTTCTCCAAAATACCGCTAACGTTCGATTCAAGCATATTTCGCTCCGCTCTTGTGATCGAAAAACGCTCTCCTAAAGGAGAAGCGCACTTTTGAAAACTGTTCCAAAAATCGCTCCGACTGATCGAATTTCGCTCGTTTGGTTTAAGCGTGTGCAGTTATTATTATGTGTATGCGTTATAAATAAGCATTAAATTTATATATTACATTAATTTTCTTGTGTTAATAAATTAAAGAGTTGACTTCAAACCAAGATTGAACATGCGTAAATTTGCGCAAGTTTAATAGAAAAGTTTATCATATTCACTGATTTTCTGGGACGAGGATCAGTTTCCCCCTTCACCGAACAGCTATCAATCAATTCGAGGGGCGAGTTCCACAGGAATCCTTATCTTGCTCCCCCTCAAAAATATGCTAATGCTGGCCCTTTCCGAGACCCCCAAAAACACCATTGGGTCGGCCATCGCTATAGTGGGGCCCTCAAAAATATGCCACCGTTCGACATTTGCAAGACCCCCATGGTTCCCTTATGATTGCCCCCCTTTCTTCCATTTCGTGGGTGCATCGTCCGTGGGTTAAATTCGTCAGCGGTGCAACTCACCCTTTTCTCCCTTCGTCCAGGGCAACTAAATCATCCCTATTATCAGATCTGAATAGGATTTTAGCGCCAATTTTTTTTTGCATGTGGTCCGTTGCTCTCTCAAGAGCTAGCACCGTATCTGGAAAGAAAAGGAGGTGTAGGAACTGGACAAAGGGTTCGTCCGCTTTTCTTGTAAAAAAGATTGTTCTTCAAAGAGATGTTTCTGTATGAAAAAATGGTTCTCGTTGCAATTCTAAGTGTCCCAACACAGTAGTTTGCCATGTCGAAATAAGTAATTTGTAATAACTGCATTGTGTACAACTATAAGTTTAAACTAAAACTTTTACAGGACATATTGTGGAAACAATGCAATATTTTTTGATATATAGACATAATATTGTTTAACAAATCAATCAAAGCACGAATAAAACAGGTTTTGCCGAGCGGTGTCAGTTAGAACGCGTTTTTACTAGTTAATTCGGGTTTTCCTAGCGATCTCCTGAGAACGCGTTTTCACCAGTTAATTCGGGTTTGGATTGATTTCGGGTTTTCACTGTAACATATCGGTTCTTCGAAATTTATGAAAATATCTTTTTAGCATGAACCAATCAATGCTTAAAGGTTTCCAAACAAGACAAAGGCAAAAATTTAAACTTATTTAAAAAGTTAAAATCACAAAGCTATAATGCAAAATTTAAAAATTGATGTTTCGGTCAAAATTAATGTTTTTAGGTCTAGACAAGTTTAACTGCATAACCAGTTAAAACAGTTGAATATAGGTGGCAGCACTACAGAAAGGGGCCGAATAGCACAGCTTTGTATCTAAATAACCAAGCTGTCCTACAAAAAAATTGCACTGACGTCACGTCGACTGAAAGATCGTCAGCGCATGCGTATTCGCGGGAGTCCAGACAGGCCCGACCGCCTGCCTTCTGCTATTGATTGGATTTCAGCCAAATTAATAAATAAAATAAAAAAACAATAGCAACTGGCATCGTCTTGGATCTTGTTTCGGTATAAGTAAATAGTATCTGTTTACATAGCAAATCTTAATTTATGTTATCATGAAGATAGAATGAAGTCATTTATAGTTATAAACGAGATGTACAAGGACTCGTTTTGTTAGCCCAATTTTATATTCTCAAATAAAATGCTTTAAGAAAATCTCACATTGAGGTAAATTTTAATGAGTGTTACATAGACTGAAATTTAATATAACTTCGGAAATATCCAGTTAAAATGTTTACTGTTGCTTGAAAAATATGATCTCGTGATTTTTCTGTTGGATTAGTGTTTGAATAACGTTCATTGATGTAGTAAATATTTGTTTGCATTTCTAGGAATAAATCGAAGACAATGTGAATTTTCGTCGAAGTATACAGGAAAAGTTCTAGTCAAAATTCTTGCTCGAATGCTCACCTTACGTCTAGTCTCTTGCCGAGCTCTGAAACAACCTTGATTGAAAAATCACCTCATTTCTTAGTGTAATTAGATATTACGTTAGTGTTTTTGTGTTATGTATATTTTGAAAAGTAATTTGAAACTTTTGCTGTCGATAAAAAGTAGTGAGTATCTATCTTTATTAATGCTTACTCTGTCATTTTGATTCCTAATATGCAACGTTTTATACCATTTAGTAAAGATCATAGTGCCTTCAATTTACCTTTTTTTTTTTTTCCAGTGCAAATGAAATTTCAACAAGTGTTCTATGGAATGCATTTTCTGAAATATGCTGATTTTGTATGATACTGCAATTGTAAATATGCTGGGCCCTAATCAGGTACAATATTATTATATTGCTTTTCTAAAATTACGTATTTCAACATTTTAAGAGGAGATTATTTTTTTGCATTATTATAATCCCCCCCCCCCCAATATATATGTACATATTCACAATTACAATTTCAAGTAACATATTCTAGTGTTATGCAGGGTGTCTACAGGTCATTAATGTGGAAAAATCCAGGAAAAGGGAAAATAAGTCAGGAAAGTCTAGAAAAAGACTGGGAAATGCAAAATGGCTTAGGAAAATTCTTCAAAAGAATAAATTTTCCCCTGTATAAAATTTATTTATTTTGCCAGACTCCAAAGCATCAAAAATTCTGATAAAGGTGATTTCTATTTAATGAGAAAGAATGGATCAGAAATGCTTGTGGGGTATGCAATTCTGGCACCTGTTCTACATTCTGCAGTGAAGAGTTTCTTCCAACAGGAGGGTAAAGCTTAAAATTCCCGGTCGCCAGGTGGCGATTAAACTTAAAAAACTGGCGATTTACGAAATTCTGACTACCGGCCAGGCCAATATAATGGTAGAGCTAGAAAAATCCATCAACAAATCGCACATTGTACCAGCAAAATCTATCAACAGATCACACGTACGTCACCTGCATAATTCGCCAACCTAAACCTTGCAGTCCCTGTAGTCCACTTACTCCTTTTCTCTTTAGCGTTCTCCTTAGAGTCCATCAAATTTTCATGCTTAATTTCTACGCTTCTGATTTTGACGGAAGACTTCCGGTCTTCTGGCCAGAAGAGAAAATCTTTCGTATCATTAAAAGCTAAAGCAAGCAAAAGTAGCAATATGCACAATAAAACTAGAAACAAAGATGGATTAACTGGTGCAGAGAACACACAGCTAGCCAAAACTTAGAATGGAATGCAAATTTCTAACGCCAAGACGATATCAATAGTATTACTAATCATTGTAATGTTTAAAAAAAGAAAAAAAGATCCTAAACAAGTGCATAGCAAAAGGGAGAGGAGAAAAAACAACAAACAAAGTTCAGCTGAGAGGAATGCGTTTATCACCTGCTGATTAATAGAGGAGGAAGGGCAGTGGAAGGAGGGAACAAAATATGCTCTGTTTGCAATCTTCATTAACAATTTATTTATGTTACATGACAGATATTCAAGAAGAAAAGTTAATCACTATTTAAAAAAGCATGCATTGAGCAGAAACTGAAATACTTGTATACTTTGGGGGAAATAAATTATTACTAACTGCATCCCATACAATTAAGTTTTCTTTTTTTTTTTTTAAGTAATCCAAATAAAATAGAAGTAAAAATATAATATTATACAAAAAATGTCGAGAAATGATGATCGTCCTCCCAGAGGGGGGGGGGGGGACACATTTTTTTAACTTCTTATTTCCAAAAAATTTCTGAATTTTTTTTTTTTCAAAATTTCCTATTTTCTGCTTATGACTGTTAGCATGTATGTATTATAGAGCTTTCATAATAGTTTTACCTTGCATTAAGTAATTTCAGAATTAAATTTTTAAAAAGCACATATATTTCCTAAAAATCTTCTGGATTTTGTTCTTTGAATGCTGGCAAGTATGAATGAACTTTGCAAAACAAAACATCAAAATAAAAGTAAAATAATTTTCTCAATAAAAAAGACTTTTTTTCCTTAAGTCTGCTGGGTATTTTATAATTAAAATCTTTTGCCTTTTTTTATAATCTTAGTGCCACCCCCCTCCCCACAACCAAATGCTCAAAAGTCCTGTGCACGTAAGTACACAAGCAATGTAACAGACCCTGTGCCTCCTTGTCATGAAGTATGCTAAAGTGCTTGTGCAAATATAATGAGACGTTTCTTCGGTGAAGATGGGCCCGGAAAGTCGATATGTGTTCGCACTGCTGACATTTTAAATACAGCTTTCTTTCCATCTTTTTCTGAGGAGTTAAATGAGTATGGAGAAAAAGAACTAGAACTTGCAGAATTCTGTACAGTTTTTAAGCTTCAGAGAGCATTTTCTGAGTGGCGGCAGCTGCGGACCATAATGTTCGAAAAATTTAAGCAAATCTCACTTACTATTGCATTGCTTGACAAACTACACACTGATAGTTTTAACACTATGAAAGTATTCACCCAGGTGATAAAAATAATCCTCACTCTCTCTCCCAGCAATGCAGAAGTAGAGAGGATTTGGAATAGTGCTGTAAACATTCTACATGACCAGAACATGTCCATGAAAAAAACTATGTTAGGAAACAGACTATGCATAAAATGCTCTAAAATAAAATTAAACGATTTTGATCCAATTGAATTGTGGTGGAAAGATTTAATTGGAAGAAGACCCAATTTTAATGATTAAAATTGTATTGTAATAATGTATCTCTGCAAATAAATAATTGATTGCATAATATATCTTTGTAAATAAGTAACCAACTACAAGTGTACCTCTATCTAGGGGGAACATTGGAATCGACCACCATCCTCGACTGCGTGCCTAAAACAACTGGCCAATAAAGTTTATGAGTCTACCGGCCAGTGGCTACTAACCAAAAATGGGAATTTTAAGCTTTAGGGTCAAAAGCTATTCATCTATGATCAGCAAGAGAATTCTTTCTGGATTGAAATTGTATTAGACCAAAAGATAAATACAGTCGAGCACCAAAAATCCGCTAACATCGAAATCCACACACCTTCTCTGATGTAAATAATGAAATTCGCTGTCTTCCACTAGTGATAAAATTGTTGAAAAGTGTTTTGAATCCAGATAAATATGATTCTGATGATGATGTAGATGAATACTTGGAAAATAATAAAATCCATTTGATAAAAGTTTAAAGTAAAAGAAGAATACCTTAAATTTTTAGAATAGCAAAGTGTAACGGAACAAGAATTAATGATAATATACAATTTCCAAAAATAAATAAATAAAAGAAAGAAACTGAAAGTAGAAAAAAGTAATATTTTAAAACAAATCACCTTAGAACATGTTTTCCAAAAAAAAGGAAATTTTGAAACCATTTGCTCGGCTAGTCTTCATGGTATTTTTCCCTGGACATTTTCCATGGACATATGCTTGGTCCATTTGAGGTCATTGAACTGTTCATTTGGATTTTTGCACATGCGTTATTGTTATTGCACTCAGGCTTACATCTAGCTGTTGCTGTTTGCAGTGTGGAAATACAGTCGATTTTTGTACCTCATACGTTAGCATATTATATAAGTAGATTAATGAAAGATTCATTTTTAAATTTAAATAAAGATATGAATTAAGTTTGATTATTAAGGAAGATTATCAAGATAGCTCTGTAAAAATTTATGAAAATGACTATTTTTATGATTTTTTGTCCAGTGCCCCACTAATGATAGAAATGCGACATCTATTTCAAAAAATCAAGTCATCTTTTAACTATATCTGCTAATTTTTTCAATAAATTTTTCATTTGATGTTCCCAATAGGAAACGATGGCATGTCAAAGGTTAAGAACTTGCTAAAAATTTAATTAAGAAAAATTGTTCTATGTAATGTAAACAGCAATACAAATACTGCTATGTGATTTTTAAAAATTATTTTTTCAGCACCAAGAAACTCCTGGTGAGAGCCGAATAGACAAAATGCGAAAGTTTCTAAGCTCCCCACTCATGAGGAAGAAACCAAACGTTTTGCAGCTGAAGACATTTGGAACTCCACTAGATGCTCTTCTGCAGCGAGCCCCTTCACATCATTCTGTTCCGTTTATCATTACACGCTTATGTCAGTACATTAAGCAAACTGGTAATTATTATTTTTCTTTTTACTTTCCGAACATGTACCATGTAAGGAAAGTATTGTAATCATGAAAAAATTCGACTTCGAGATTTTGATGCATTGACACATTTTGAGGTCTTCTGAATTCATTTATGTTATTTTTACGAGATGTATGTATGTATGTATGTGTGTGTATGTGAGTGAACATGATAGCTCCTAAACGGAGCATTCGATTGAGCTCAAATTGGGCATATATGTCATAAACCACTGTCGCAAGACCGGTATTGATTTTGGTGTGTATAGTTTTTCTACTTCTTAGTATAGTTTTTCTTTTGGTGTGTATAGTTGACTTATAGTTTTTCTACAGGGCTACGACAAAGATTTCTTTTACATTATGGCCTATGGGAGGAAATTCTTGAAAGTGCGCTAGCGTTTAAACAGTACATTTGATTGAGCTCAAATTGAAAAAACAAAGAATTTTTGCTGAATTATTTATCGATTAAAATTTATTTAAATGCTTGGTAATGATCTTAATCATAAGTGTTCGGAAAGTCGAGTGGAGTCACTCCAGATTTTTTATGTAATTTTTATTTAAGTATTTAATAGTGTAAAGTTAATTGATTTGATTCCTGATGAAAAAAAGAGTTTTTTATCAGGAGTGTGAGATAGGAAAACAATTCAATCAATGGAAAATAACTAGACTTTTCTAAAAAAATGCTTGATTGTTATCATTTTGCATCCAAAAATTCAATTTTTCAATATGCACAATTCCCTCCCTCCCCCTCCATAATTAAAAAAATATATTGTATAATTCGATTTTTAATAAGAAGGAACCTTGATAATGAATTACTGCGATCTACAATTTCATTTATTTCAGAGAATTAGCACTATTTGCATTTAAAAATTATATAATGCAAGAACTTTTCTTTTGCGCCTTAGTTATCTGCTTGATTTTGTATGCAGTGGAAACTGCATTTTAAAATATAAATTAGTTTAAGGTATAAAACTAGCCAAAAATTCTTTGTTTTGTGAAAAGTTTTGAAAATTTTTTTATTTGCGATTTTTCTTATTTTATAGGTCACAATTAAGATTCCTATACCATTTTTTTTTATTTTTCTACAATAAGTAGAAGCTAAGTTATAAAGAAATAATGAAACAGAAGGATAGTGTTTTGCACAGTACTAAAATAATAAATGCAGTTTCTGAAGAAGTGTACTTTTCTTTACAATAAATGTCATATTTCATATGTGTTTAAGGTATTGACGTTAAATTTTGCCAGGATATTTTTGTCATTACTAGTTGTGTTATGAAGCAGTATGGTATTGTGTTTATTTGTTGATTTTATGACAACTTTTTTCTTTAAAAAAATGTACTTCCCCCCCCCACCCCCCCGGCAAAGAAAATTACCGAGTTTTCATATAAAAATTGAAATATTTTCATAACTGTTAGAGCTTTTGCAAATTTTTTGATCCACAACACAGATAAATATGCTACTTATGTACTGTATAAATATTATTAAAAATATATTTATTAGAATTGTTTGTAGGAAATGTGGCATAAATGCAATTTTTTACCAAAAAATCACCTATATTTGCCAATATTTCAAAATTCACATTGAACTTCATTAAAACTGCATTTAGAGTTTTTAGTTTATACCCCATATTAATTAAAAACACGGATTGTTTATTAAAATTTTGCTTAACAAAAGTTCCCAAATGTAGGCTCATACCTTAATAATAAACATATAGAAATTTGCTGTTACTTTTCCCTCCTTTTGTTACTGAGACACTTTTTGAAATTTCCCATGTTTATGCATAAAAGTATTCTTTGTTCTATTAATGTTAATGTAATTATTTTAAGCATTTAATAATGTTACACTTAGTCTAACTTCTGTTTTACAAGCTGATTGATTAAAATAATGCATGAGAAAAATCTGTTTTATCCCTCTTCTATTACTGTATTTAAAATATTAATTAATAAAAAGAATAGTAGACCGCAGAACCGGGTGATGGCTAGGGTTGGCTAAGCTCATCCTAGAGAGATTTTAGGCCACTCTAGCAAAATTAATTTTCTATTGCAGAAATAGGAAATAGAGCTCCTATGGTGGACTTAGCACACCCTAGAAATTCAGAAAGCCTACCCAGTTATGTCAATGAATAACTGCAATGTGTTTTAACACAATACTGATTTTTCTATTTAAGGACTTATTAAAAAAAAGAAAAAAAAAACTAAATTATGATTTAAAAAAAAAAATTAAATACTTAGGAAGTCCTTTATGGTAAAATGTTTTTTGCTGAGTTAGGCATGAAATATCATGAATCAAAGATTTAAAATAAAATTACAGCTTGGATCAAATGCAGACAAAGAAATTTGATGCATGTATTGTAATCTCAGCATAAACTGTTAGTGGTTATAGAAATTAATTGCTTGAATATAAATCAGATGCTAAGAAACTTTATGTAATTTCAATAATCATTGAATAAAATGATATTGAGTAAAAAAACTCACATTCAAATCATGTACAAATAAATATAAAAGAATGTTTTAGAACATTTTTATGTGGGAAAAAAACAACACTATGTTGATTAAAAAGTATATATTCTTGCATTTAACTGCTAAATGGCTGTGCTTACACTAATAGGTAAATAAGTTAAACATTTTTTATTGGGAGCGGCGGTCGCCCCCTCTATCCTCTCTTTAACCCATTCTTGGGGTGTACTAATGTTACTGTATAGCTTTGCCAATGTATGTTTGGATTTTCCTTTTTACTGTATATACCATAATTTCTGGAAGAAATGCTGCATCAGGATAAACATCACATTCAAACAAAATGGTACAAAAATACAGTATGGAACCTCTTATCCAGAATCCAGTTATCCGGAAAATCAGTTATCCAGAATCATTTTTCAATTGATTAAATGATTCATCCTATTTTTTCCAAAAGAAAAGCAAAAAATGAGTTTTTAAAAATATTTCTTATGTTTTTGTTTTTTTCTTATTTTGAGTACTACAGCTAGAATTTATAAAGTAAGCAATCTGGTAAGGTATTTTATTTTTTTAGTGTGTGACAAAGTTTTCAAGAAGTTATATATTTACAACTTCCTCTCTAAATAAGTATTATTTATCTTGATCATATTAAATTTTTTTATATTATTTTTCTAGTATATTAACAATTAATGTTTAATTCTAATCAAAAATAGAGAGTAACATTTATGCTACCAATCATATCTGTAGATGTCATGTTAATCCCCAACCAATTATCCAGAAAATTCAGTTATCCAGAATACACCCGGTCCCAACCATTCCGGATAACAGGTTCTATAATGTAATTAAAACCACGCAAGAAGTTCCACTAAGTTAAACTGCATGTGATATTGTCATAAACATCATAGTCACAAAATCTTGCCCTGTGTCATGATGTATGTATGGCATATTATTTAAGAGAAATGAATAAAATAAAATCATTACAAAAAAGTAAATTTCAGGTAAGGAATTATGAATATGTATTTATGTTCATGGGCGCATTTTTATTTACAGACTAAAGAAGTCCATGTATGCTATTCTCATATTATGTTACTAAAAGAAATGCCTAATATTCATAATAGTTGTTTTAAAGAATGGAAAGGAAGAGAAAGAATGTCATAGATAGCTATTACATTCGTGATTGCAACAAAGGTGGAGCCATGTCAGCATTCATAAAGAAACACAGTAGATTTACATTACAAAGGGGAGGGGATCTGCTTGGAATGGTTTGTCTAGGGACAGAGACTAAGAACTTAATCTGGCACTCATGGGAAGAAATATAGACACCAAATAAACACAAAATTCTCAGAAAACAACTGACTGGTCTTCTCTGTAGAGCACCAAAATGATAAGCTAACATTTCTTCATGATATCCATGCAATCAATTTTTTTTAATGCTTCTAAGTGCCTCATGAGTAGAAATCCTGCGTCTACTGAAATTTTAAGTTTTAAACATGTAAATGTCATGGCATTTCTTTTGGCAATTACAGTATATATTTATTTTAAATTAGTATCTTTAATATGTATGTGTCTATAATAAATGCATTATTTTATAAATTTTGGAAGGGTTTATTTGGGTTGGGTTAAGATTGATAGTATCTCAGTATTTCAAGCTTGGAAAAATGAAAATTGCTGTATAATTATTACAGTCAAACCTGTCTATCTCGAATTTCACGGGAAAGAAAAAAAAGTTCAAAAGGCTTTGAGATATTGAGGTTTTAAATGCTGTCAGTTAAAAACGTTTTATTTGCTTTTGCTGTAGAAAAATACAGAAGTATGTTAGCAGATTTATTTTACATACATCCTTTATACTTTAAAAAAAGTAGAAATGTGTACCTTTAACGATAAAAATAGTCATTGACTTTTGATGTCTAGCTTCCTTTGTTTCTGCTAGCTTGCTAAAGTTATCAAGAGCTGTGATCCCTTATAGTAGAATTTACCTGACACTTAACCCTTTGAGGCGCAACCCTTTCCAAATGTTGAAAAAAGGGCAGCCGTTGCCATCGCTCGACTTAATTACCAGCAAGATGACAGACGATCGAAACGTTCATCACGTGCCCCAGATCTAGAGACCCTTTTTTGACGACAGCTGGCTGTGCCGCACAGCCAGCTGTCGTCAAAAAAGGGTCTGTAGATCTGGGGCACGCGATGAACGTTTCGATCGTCCGTCATCTTGCTGGTAGTTAAGCCGAGCGATGGCAACGGCTGCCCTTTTTTCAGCATTGGGCAATCTATTCAGCTGTTGTCGCATTCTTTCATTTTTCAGCAGATGAATGTGCTGTGAAAAAAGAATCGTAACCATTTTTTGTACGGGAAATGACGTGCTAAAATGTAAAGGATTCTCGTGGAGCTATGTCACCCGCAGCTATTTTTATAGAAATCAAATCTATTCTTCGTGACTGGCAACAGTCAAAACGTCAGAATTTGGTGATCCCAGAGCGGGAACACTGCGCGTTAAAGGGTTAAGGAAAGTTAAGAGTTTTACAGCCTTTTCAGCTTCTTTTGTTGTCTCTATTAGATCTGATATATATAACTCATCTTTCCCGTTTTCTTATTCATTTTTTAAAAATTTGTAGGTCTCACTCATGAGGGTCTTTTTCGTATAAGTGGTAACGCACGTTCAGTTGAGCGGCTAAAAGCTTCTTTTGATCGTTCTGGTGATGCTCCTTTGGAAACAGAAGGAGATGTTCCATCTGCAGCTGCTTTGCTAAAATTGTTTTTAAGAGAGTTACCAGATCCTATTATACCATTAAAAATGCATTGTGAATTTCTAAATGCTGTGAAAGGTAATTTTTTGTCATATATTCTGTGCCAAATTTTTGTTGTTCTAATTTTTTGTTGTACTGTGTGCAACCTATGCAAAATGTAATAGGATGGTAGACGTAGACTTTAAATGCAATCTCTTCAAAGTATTTACCTCTTTATATGTTCCGTAAAAAATGCTTAATTGGAAACTGAGGGCACTGAAATGTTTTGTGAAGAATTTCATATTAAAAGATTCATATTAAATTGCATAGCTTACTGTCTGAACTGTTTTATCATTTTATGCTATCCAATATTTTGTGTTAAACATATGTCACTGTATATATATTTTTTAATTAGTTTTATTCAAATAAAAAAATGCTAAAATCAATTTAAAGAGAATTACTAGATCCTATTGTACATCATTTAAAATAGTCTTCCAATATTCAGATGCTGTAAAGTTTACTTACATTTTATATTCAAATAGACTTTAACCACATAAAAATGAAATCCACTTCATATATGCTAGACCAGTGGTTCTCAACCTTTTAACGTTGCCCCCCCCAACAAAGGCTAACTTATGTTGCCCCCCCCTTGTTCTTTTGGTGCCCCCTCTGATTCCTTTCCTGTAGATGTGGTAACCTGTTATCATGATGTCAATAAAATATTTATGCTGAGATTTTGAACTCCTGGCAAGGCCATAACTAGGGAGTAGTCCAAAGGGTCTGGTCCCCTCAAGCCCACCAAATTAAAATTTTGTTAACAAAATAATAACAATGAAATCTTTTTGAGAAAAATTCTGTCTTTTTTATCATTTGTACACCCTCCAAACTTTTTGGACCCTTCTCAAAATTTTTTCGGTACAGCCGGGACTCTTAGTTCTGTTCATACACTGCATTATAGGGATTTCTATGCTTCAATACCATGCTTGTCACACACACACACACATATACATACATATATATATATATATATATATATATATTAATTTTTGTATAATTTATGAGATTCAATGTTTTTTGATCATCATACTGTCTGGCCCTCTGTTTCTGCTGTTATATATATATATATTTCCTATTCTATATATTTTTTCTGCTGTTATATATATTGTTCTATATTTTTTTTTCCTAATGGGGTATGTCATTTTGCAGCAATATTCTTTGTGTTTTTACTTATTAATTATATATATATACATACATAGATTCAGGATGTCCAGTACTAATGGTGCCCATTGGCTATTTCCTAAACCATTAGAGGCACATAGTTTCAGTTGCAAAAATGCTTTAAAATGTATTATTATATCAGAAGCAATGAAAGTCAATAAATCAATTCCTATAAAAACTAAAAAAAATAAATTTATATGGTCCTGCCGTCCTATCAAAAAAATTTTCATATAATTTCAAGCACAATAATAATAATAATAATAATAATAATAATAATAATAATAATAATTGCCCTTCTATGACCAAAATTCACTGAGTTACAGCTGCTTAAAGTTAAGAGTACTTTTTAAGCTGCGAAATAGAAGTTGTATAAAGAATGAATTTTATTTACACAATTTATTAAAATTCTGTTACTTCATTTACAGAAAAGATATTCAAAAGTCCACGGATAGATTTTTACAGAGCTTGACTATAACCCTCTGCTCGAACATTAGTATTCTAAAATTACTTATTAATTATACACTTTTTCTCAATTATGCCAGAAAATGAAATTAAAACCTATCATTTAAAATTTCAGTATTTATATGGTCCCTTAAAATTTATTGCAATGGGTCAATAATGCTAAAATTACTTATTAATTATTACTTATGAATTATATTCTTTTCCTCCATTATGCCAGAAAATGAAATTAAAACCTATCATTTAAAATTTCAGTATTTATATGGTCCCTTAAAATTTATTGCAATGGGTCATTTTTAAATGTGGAAGAGTGACTTAAGTAAAAACGTTTCCTGCTTCATAACTAGGTGAATGCTGGCTTTGGTTGAAAAGGGCAATCTTTTTAAAATTTTGCATGAAATTTTATAAAATTTTAAAATATATATATAAATGATAGGCAGGGGTGTAGTGGGGCTGGAACACACCAGAATGGCATTTCAGTACTTTTTTGCGAGCCGGAATTGTGTCCTGGTAATGAGATGAGATAGTTATTATTATTATTGTAGATTTTAGCCTATAACCTCACAAAAGAAAAAAAATATTGTATAGTCTGCTTAAACTAATAATATTTCTGTTTTAATGCTATGGATACCATAGCAGTTGAAATCAACCAGAATCTAGTCAATTAGGAATTCAGTCTACTGCTCTTACTGTTCACTCTGAATCTTTGAAAAGAAAGAAAAAAAAAACACCACCATCATGGATGCAAATAAGGAAATACATAGAACCACCAGATTCTTAGAATCAATGTTGATAACAAAAAGAGTGCAGATGCAGCACTAAACGTGGCTTAACCCATTTGTGCCTGGATATTTTTGCGACCTTCTACGATTTTTGCTAACACCAGCAGTAATTGATAACTTTCTGATGTCAACTGTTTGAACAAGGGATGATTTCATTTAAAATCATTATGTATAAAAATTGAAATGTCAACATCCTACTTGGTCATATTAAAATATCTTGTGGAATTGAGGTTCAATACTCGCGAATAAAGGCTAGAAAAATAAATAACGTTTTCGACTGATAGCGAATATGCCGTCCCAAAAAAGGGACGCTAGGCATAAATGGGTTAATTTCATTGCAAGTAATGAAATCACAAATTTCATTGCAGGCAATAATGAAATTTGTGACTGTTCACCTGACCAGCCAGTGGTGGATTCAAGGGAGGGGCTAGGGAGTTTCAACCTCTCAAAATTGTTAAAGGGTAACATTCTGCTTTATTATACACTTATTTATTACTAGCTGAAGTACCCGTCCTCGACGGGTTAGTGAATGAAAATTTCCAAAAAGCAAGAACTTTCGTCAGCATTGTAGGAGTACACAGAATGGATGTAGTATGTTGCCAAAGTAAAGAAAACGAAGTTATAATTTTCATGTATTGTTAAAATATTACAGGTTAGAGAGTAACTAAGTTATATCATTTCATTCGCTTTAGTCGTAATTATGTGATGCGCGAACGAATATTTACACATACTGAAATAATTTTCACAAAATCTCAAAATTTAATCAACATTTTTAAAAAATTGGAAGCCTAGAATTTAAGTTGAGTTACAACCTATCATGTCACCCAAATTCGTTTCATTCCCTGCAGTCTTTATTTCGTGATGCTGGAACAAATTTTCAGCATTTTAAAACGATTTTCGAAAAATCTCAAAATGTAAGCAAAATATTTTTAAAATTCAACGCCTATAAATTAAGATTAGCAACTACCTATCATATCACTCAATTTCGTATCATTCGTATTAGTCGTTATTACGTGATGTTTGAAGAAATATAAACGTATTTTGAGAGAATTTTCACAAAATCTCAAAATCTAATAAAAATGTTTAAAAAATTGGACTCCTGTAGTTTATGTTGAGCAACCATCTATCGTGTGACCCAATTTCATATCATTCGCTTTAGTCGTTATTACGTAATACAGGAACAAAGATTCACTCAGTTTTAAACGATTTTCACAAAATCTCGAAATCTGATGGATTTTTTTTAATTGGATGCTTATAGTTTAAGTTGAGTGACCACCTATCATTTCACCAAATATCATTTTTTCATCTTTGCAGTTATTACGTGATGTGCGAACACAAATTTACGCAGTTTGAAATGATTTTCGCAAAATTTCAAAATCTAATCAAGATTTTTTTTTTAATTCGACGCCTATGTTTTAAGTTGAGTGACCACCTATCATGTCACTCAATTTCATATCATTCGCTTCGGTCGTTTTTACGTGATGCTTGAACACAATTTTACGCAGTTTGAAAGGATTTTCGCAAAATCTCAAAATCCAATCAGAATTTTTTAAAAATTGGACGCCTATGTTTTAAGTTGAGTGACCACCTATCATGACACCCAATTTCATATCATTCGCTTCAGTCGTTTTTGCGTGATGCTTGAACACAAATTTATGCAGTTTGAAACAATTTTCGCAAAATCTCAAAATCCAATCAAGATTTTTAAAAAATTGGACGCCTATGTTTTAAGTTGAGTGACCACCTATCATGACACCCAATTTCATATCATTCGCTTCAGTCGTTTTTGTGTGATGCTTGAACACAAATTTACGCAGTTTGAAACGATTTTCACAAAATCTGAAAATCTAATAAAGATTTTTTAAAAATTCGACGCCTATGTTTTAAGTTGAGTGACCACCTATCATGACACCCAATTTCATATCATTCGCTTCAGTCGTTTTTACGTGATGCTTAAACAAAAAAAGCATCACGGACAGAATGACAGAAGGACAGAATGACAGACAGACAAACTTTTTTTTGAGGGTCGCATCGGATTCCCGGGTGCTTGAAACGGATAGAAATCGCAAAATTTTTGAATTCCAAGAAATGTACAGACAAAAGTCTAATTTTATTTATATAGATACACATATTGGTAAAATTAACTATTAATAAATCCAAAAATTTTTTACATTGGTTTAGACTAATTTTTTTTTTTTTTAAATTTACATTTTGCTTGGGTGGATTAAGTTTTTGTTTCTTTTTTTTTCAAAATACATACCCTCATATACTGGTTACTGACATAAAAAGCTGGGTTTTGTGATGGGTTATTATAAGCTCCCCTCCCCCCTTTCCGAGTCATGTGTTCCGGGGGGAAAATATTTTAGCATTACAACACTACTGATAAGACTGCAGAACTGTATAAAAATTTAAATTTTGTAATTTTTATAGTAATTGATTTGCTGACTTTGTTTTGGATATAATAGATTATACACTTTAAAGAATTTTTGCAACTGGAACTATGTGTCTCTGACTGATGGTTCAGGAAATAGCTATTGGATACTGTTAGCACTGGACATCCTGTATATATACACAGGGTGGTCTTAAACTATGCATTAAAAATGTAAAGGCAGGTAGAGGGAACCAAGATGGTTCAGAATCACATGGCAATGTGGGTTTGGAAATGCCATGTTTGTGTATCTGTTAATATTCCCTTTGGAAGAACTGTTGGAGTGTTTCTTTAAATTCTCCATCGAGTTTCATAAGCAATGAGCTGTTCTCCAACACTTTCAAGAACGAAATGAAATAGAATTTGTAAACTACTAAGTGTGGTTAAGTGCTTTCTGTGACAGATACATTAATTTTGACATCTGATTATTGGAAAGTTCCCTATTACTTCAACATTTCTTCCAAAGTGATTTTTAACTGATAAATGAAAACTATATACCCCTCATTGTTATGTGATTCTGAACCCCCTTGGTTCCCTCTATCATCTTTTACATTTTTGACATATAGTTTAGGACCACCCTGTATATATGTATGCATGTACTGTATATCCCGGCATATAACATGCATCAGTAAATTTAGGATATGTCAAGAAATTTATTTTATATTGTATGTTAAGCATTTTATATTCAGTGTATAACACACACACAAAAAAAAAAGGAAGCAATTTTTTGAAATTGAAAGTGCATGTTATACGCCTAAATATAGTGTGTATGTATCTATCATTTTGTTAGAAACCTGTATATTATCTAATGAATATTTATTTTATTATTAAAAGATAATAAAAGGCAAATAATTTTATTTGCCTTTTTAAAAATTATATATTTTTGCTATAATTCCTTTAAGCATTTGTACAGTTGGTAATCTAAGTTAGGCAAATCTTAAAAAAAAGCTGAAATCACAAAAAATGAAATAATAATTTAAAAACACTGTATCTAATTGACATATTTCAAGATTATGTGGTTTGATAGATTTATGTATGTTTGAAGCTCCTTCAAAAATGTCAATAAATTTTATGTAATATTTCAGAATTAAATTCTGAATATCTTTCTAGATTTAACGAAGTCATATTTTTCTGTGCAATCAAAATCATAAGGAACTGTATCAAAAATATGTGAAAGTATTATTTTTAACAAAAAATATTTATTCAAAACATTGTGAATACATATTTTCTTAAGTCCAGTGGAAAGTACATGCTGTAACCTAAAAGCTGCCAATTATATTAATTTTCATGCAACCGTATAAATAATAATAAAAAAAAAATTCTAAATTTCTGAATAATAGCAAACTCTAGAGTACATAGGTTTTTTCATGATCCCCAAAATAACCTTTGCTCAGAGGTGTTTTAGCACCTTTTAAATTGTGTATTATGAAAGGAAATGTAACTCATGCTTTAATGGTTTTGATCTCTTCCTGTAATCTAAGTGTAATTTGTCTGAATTCCTTTCAGATAAAGAAAAACCAGAATGCATATCTTGTTTGGCAGAGCTTGTGGATAAATTACCCACTGAAAACTATTCTATATTGAGCTATTTATCTTGCTTTCTGAAGCAAGTTTCTGATTTAGAAGAGCAGAACAGAATGAGTGCATCATCATTAGGAATTGTTTTTGGTCCAAATTTATTCAGGTCTGTGAATTTCATCCTTAACCCTTTAACGCGCAGTGTTCCCGCTCTGGGAACACCAAATTCTGACGTTTCGACTGTTGCCAGTCACGAAGAATAGATTTGATTTTTATAAAAGTAGTTGCAGGTGACATAGCTCCACGAGAATCTTTTACTTTTTAGCACGTCATTTCCCGTAAACAAATGGTCACGATTATTTTTTGACAGCACATTCATCTGCTGAAAAATGGAAGAATGCGACAACAGCTGGATAGATTGTCCAATGCTGAAAAAAGGGCAGCCGTTGCCATCGCTCGACTTAACTACCAGCAAGATGGCGGATGATCGAAACGTTCATCGCGTGCCACAGATCTAGAGACCCTTTTTTTATGCAGCCAGCTGCATAAAAAAAGGGTCTCTAGATCTGTCTAGATCTGTCGAGCGATGGCAACGGCTGCCCTTTTTTCAGCATTGGGAAAGGGTTGCGCCTCAAAGGGTTAATATGCATATCTCTTTGTTTAACCTTTTGAAACACAAACATTTTCACATCAATATAGAAGACCAACTGAATAGGCTCCCAAAACTGAGAAAGTGCAGCCATTGCCATCGATCCATTTAACTACCAACAACATGGCGGTTGATCGAATAGCCCATCTCGTACTACAGACCTAAAGAAGTTTTAGGACACAGCTGGCTGCACAGCCAGCATGGCCCAAGATAGACTATTTGAATGACCCCCATGCTGGTAGTTAAATGGATCAATGGCAATATCTGCCCTTTTTAGCGTTGGGACTATTTAACCACATTTTTTTGCAACTAGCTGTAAAATTGTGAAATACAGTGGTTTCACTGTGCAACTGCTGCATGTCAAAGTGTTAACGATGCTCTGCTTATTGACAGTCTATTTAAACACAATATTTTGTGGTCCTGACTCCTGTGCTGTTGAAAATTTTCTTTTTTGGTAAAATTATATTCCTGCTTAATGGCATTTAAAAAATATACTATAATTTTTAAACATTTTATTTTAGCAGGAGAAGGAAACAAGTATAGTTTTTAACATGGGCGTAACTTGGGCTTCGAAACTGGGGGGGCAAAAGTCATTTTAAATGAAAGTCCATGTATGCGTGCCCGTACACACGCATATATATACATATATATATATATATATATATATATATAGTGAAACCTCTCCGAGCGGTCACCCCTCTAAACGGCCAATTTTTCATGGCACGGATTTTTTGACTCATAGACTTGATGTTAAAATAACCTCTATCAGCGGCCACCCGACCCCCTTAAACGGCCACCTCATCGCCCATCTCATTTTTCAGGAAATTTTACTCACTCCATGCTGTAATTTTGAGCGGAAAAACTCAAGGTCAGGTTTATGTCGAATATAAGTCCCAGGAATACATGGAATTGAATCTGTTATATCTCTTTTGTATTCTCCCCACACCCTTAAGATGGGTAATCACTTGGACAATCAGGCATTGAAATTGTCCTACAAATGAATTTTTGTCCCCCTTTCAGGGGCTAATTCCGTGTCTGACGAGGAATTTCTCGATGTTTGTAATGGCGAGCAAGCTAAACTTTCAACACAAGCGACTTTAGGGAAAATCGATGAAATTATCGAAAATTCCGAAGTGGTTACAAACTAACCAGTTAGAGATCCGATTTTTAAAGTAAAAAACAAACTAGAAAAAATGGTTGTTTCAAAGAAAAGTAAAAACTTAAAACGGACACAAATTGTATCATTTTTTCAAAAAAATGTAAGAAAGCATTAAATAAAGTACTATTTTCTCCTTAGATAAGTTTTATATTTCATTTTAAATAAGGAATATGTGCCAGACTTGTTTATATTACGCATTATAGCAATTATCTTATAATAGTAAATAAAACTCTTGAGAGCGGCCACCCCCTCCGAGCGGACAAATATTCTCGGTACGGTGGGGTGGCCGCTCAGAGAGGTTTCACTTATATATATATATATATATATATATATATATATAAACTATAAATTCGGTCTTTGAGCTTCGTCAAGGGAGACCCCCCTGAACCCCCCTAATTTTTTAGTTTCATTATTGCCATATTAAAACGATATTAATGGACTATGTCATTTTATCTCTCACCCATTTTTCTGTTTCTTATATTCTTCCTTTACATTTATTTCATCGACTGGAAGTAGGAGGGTTTCCTGGTCTTTCCTTGCAAATGCAAAAGTGGGTCGATGATAACTGAAGTAACTTATATAATTTTTAGTATCTATCTTAACACACCAAAAATTTTGCTTTTCGTTATTGGATATTGTTGAGAGAGCTTTAGGCGCGTAGGGTTGCTGTATTTCGCATGGTAACTCTATTGGCGAGTCATCCGAGTGGATAAGAATCCATGCTGTTAGGCTTATGTTTAAAATTATTCTTTTTTCCACTTTCACATTCGGTAGCCCAGTGCTCGATGCGTTTATACCTTTTACAAGTTATTCTTGATGTATCCTTAATTTTATGAGTCGGCTGGCCCGAGTATTTTCCATAATTTTTATTTTTAGACGCATGTTTTCTAGGAGCAGCCACGAAAGCACCTGAGTCTTCTGCTTGTCTATCATCGTTACGCCTGGCATTTGATTCTGAGTATTTCTGGCTTCGGAAGCTCATCTCTTGATTCCATAGCACATCGGAAATTGTCGAAAGTAGAAGGGAGGCTATATAACAGCATTACAGTCAGCAAGTCGTCGTCTATTTAAATATCCATTTCTGAAAGTCTGTCCACTATGTCGAAGAATTTTCTCAAATGGTCGTGAATTCCATTAGACGAGTCGGGTATTTTATATTGAATTAAAGATTTCATCACGCAGCTTTACGAGCAGGTCCTTTAGACTGATATATTTCTCCCAGTTTTTTCAAGACATCTGATGAAGTGTCACAATTTTTTATTTGTTCGAGTTCAGATGGCGATTTATATAGAATTATATCTGCTTTTGCTTTTTCGTCCATTTGGAGACCCACGTATCGAACTCTTCTGGCGATTTTTCGTCATTTTCCATAACTTCAGGTTTAGGCTTTGAACCTGATGCATAAATCCAGGCATCATTCTTTATTAAAAGCGCTTTCATTTGCATTTTCCATGTTTCGTAATTGTCTTTATTCAGCGTTTCAATTCGCCAAGTTCCAGTCGCCATTTTGAGGATGAATGATGCAGCCTTGAAACGAACTTTAAAAATCAGCAGATAAATAAATTAATCCATCTGGTGTCCATAACCTTTTAGAAATGTTAGCAGAGTTATGGCACAAACATAGTAAACGTGGGATTTTAACATAACATATTATTAGAACGGAAGAAACAGGCACATCACATAACAAGGTAACATCAAGAAGGGAAAAAGTATATTTGTTTGTGTTTGTGGGATTACGGCAGATTAGCTACGCGTGGGCTCTAGGCCTATGGGTGGGGTGCCCTCCGTGGAGGTCTTTCTAAGGGGTCTTAACCCGTATTTACGCTAAGTGAAAAAGGTATAGAAGAAGTAAAAAGAATGCGTGCGCAAGCACAGTTACAGTTAAATAGATAAGTGTTTATTGAGGGATACAGAATTCAGGAGGATAAGACATATATAAAAAAATAAACAATTCATTACTCAACAATTTATTCTTACTTTTATGTCGCATTTTTGGGACACATTTTTCGGACAATTTTCAATAAAGGGGGCGAGAGATAAAATGACATAGTCATTAATAAATCATAAAATATTTCTCTTATAACAATGGAAAAAATACTGTACTTAAACGGATGAAATTTGAGATCAGTTATTTTTAACTCTTGAAAACAAAAAGTAAATAGTGCAAAAATATAATTAATAAAATACACTGCTGGCCACCCAAATTGCAACACCAAGAAAAACAAGAGATATCACAACAAAATTTATTGTGTAGATAACATGTTGACCAAGTAACAAATGATTAAATTTACAGCATTCTATGAAGCGTGGTTCCTGCCAAAATCAGTACCCAGAGTAGCCGCCGTTGTTGGAGATCACAGCTGCCACACGCCTCGGCATTGATTCAAAGAGACTTTGAATGTGTTCTTGGGGTACAGCAGACCAAGCAGCTTCCACACGTTGCCAAAGTTGATCTGGTGTGACAGCTGGGGATGAACTCTGGGTCAGTCGTTGAGCAACCATGGACCACATGTTTTCTATCGGCGAAAGATCCGGAGAGCGCGCCGGCCAGGGAAGCAATTCAATCTGGTGATTGACGAAGAACCCTTGGACAATGCGTGCCACGTGTGGCCGTGCATTATCCTGCTGAAATATGGCTGTTGGCAAGCCCTGAAGGTAAGAAAGGACAACTGGCTCCAACACCTCGGAGATGTAGCGCTGGCTGGTTAAAGTACCGGCAATGCGTACTAGAGGAGTGCGAGAGAGATATCCGATACCGCCCCATACCATAATACCCGGTGCAGGACCAGTGTGACGGTGCATAATGCAGCTGTTCAGCATCCTCTCTCCACGGTGTCTCCAGACTCGAATCCGACCGTCGTGGTGTTGCATACAGAAGCGTGACTCGTCAGTAAAGAGAATTTCATTCCATTCTGTCGTCCACATCCTTCTTTCATCGCACCATTGGCGGCGGAGACGTCTGTGGTTCCGCGTCAGAGGTAGACAAAGCAACGGACGTCTTGCGGACAGACCATTCTGCTGTAAACGACGTCGAATGGTACGCGCAGACACTGGATGATGCGTTACAGACTGAATCTGCTGTGATATGGTTCGTGATGTGACTGAGCGGTCCGTCACTGCCATGCGTACAATCTGCCTGTCATCACGTGACGTGGTGCACTGAGGTCGATGCGGTCGATCACGTCTGTCCGTCGTACCCTCCTGCACCCAACGATCACATATCCGCATCACAGTTGTTTGGTTTCGTCCAATACGACGACCGATTTCCCTGAAAGATAACCCACAATCTCGGTATGCCACTATCCTTCCTCTGTCAAACTCGGATACTTGATCAAAAGATGATCGTTGTTTCCTACGAGGCATAATTTATCGTTTTTTTGAAAAAAAAGCAAGAAAAACACAATTGCTGTACTTGAAACCGTCGAAATCTCCAAGCCTTAAATAGCGCTTTGAGGTGGCGCCACAGGCGCGCTTGATGTGCGTCTGCGCTGAAATTCTAATCATTTGCATATCTCACCTCAGCTAATGCATGTTGTAAATTTCATATTATTTGCATGCTTCCTTCAGGGTGTTGCATTTACGATGGCCAGCAGTGTAGATAAAAGGGATTACTTTTTTTCCCCTTTTATAAAACCAACTCCACAGCCACTGGTACCACTGGGGACCGAATCAGCTTTTAGCGGTAGAGTCTGTGTGTACGTCCAAAACAAAGTTCATTGGAAGGATTGGAAATTGCAAATCTATGTGTTCACTACAAAAAAAAAAAAAAAAAAACTCCACAGCCACTGGACATTAGCAGGACTTGACTATCAAGAAACATTTGACGGTCAAAAACTGAAGCGGCCGACTTTGATTTTCAAAGGGTTTTTCCAATAAGTAAGAAGAGGCATCATTTTTAATTTAAACAAAACTACATTTTCCCCCTCAAAACGTAACTATAATGGATGTCTTCTCCTTAACGCATTCCTGACAAAAAAAAAAAAAAAAAAAAAAAAAAAGATCAGTACATTGTAGTATTTTCTCCAGACTAATACTCAATCTTTATTTAAAATTTACCGATTTGACACAAAAATTACGAAAACTACTTACCTGTACTCATACACAAAACAAGTTAATATTTCACTGCAAGATACAGATATTCGGCTGGTAAAATTCATTTAACTTAACCAAACTTGACACACAGACATCATTTACCTATTTAGCTTAGCTCTTTGTAATCCATTCTTTGCAGCTCATTCAATAATCCCTCCAACCCTCTTGGACATCTCCTGAGTTCTTTGTCGGTATTTTCCCCCTAACCAGGTAGCAAAAGATTAACAACAGACTTGAAATATAAAACATCATGTTACATACAAAAATTTTTAAAGCTCCCTTCTCTCACAAAGTCGATATGCTTGCGGGAAAAACTGGTCCTAGTCTATTTAAGTGAACACAGATGTGGCTGATTTTTGAGTTAACGGGAGATAAAAGGGCCGCTTTCGGCGTTTAAATCACTCCAATTTTTCACAGAATCTTAATGGTCATTTAGTGATGACATGTTCTTAAGTTTAGTTTGTAGGTCCAAAAAAAAAAAAAAAAAAACCCCGATCATTTTATGCCTTGTTAAAAAGCCTCTTCTCTTGCGAGGTTTGAAATACATTACAATGAAACTGATTGCACTGCACATTTTCTATTTTCTGTAACCTCTCTTCCCGTGGCACTTTATTTAATGTTAGCAACCTGTTAAATTTGCAGCATTCTGAGCTCTATGTTCGTGTTTTTCCTCGACTCGGACAGAAAATTTTAAAATTTTAAGAGTCCAGTACGTTATTTTTATTTATTTATTTTTTATTTTATCTTTTATTTTTATTTATTTATTTATTTGGGGGGGGGTGGTATTGTAAATATGCTTAGAAAAGTAATGTGGAAAAATATATTTAATAATTTGAGGAGCTGGAACGACTTTTAACGTGATTTCATTAACCAAAAGCTCGGCATATGCGGGAGACAGGGGTCGATACAAACAAATATTGGGTCCGTTTTGTGGCTCTTTCACAAAATTACAATCGATTTAAATGGAACCCCGTCACAAAAATACAGTCGATTAAAAATGTCCTTTATTGGCATTTTACCCTACATTTTAATGTGTTTCATCAATTAACAAAAAGAAAAAGTGACTTTTATTAAAATTTGGTTTGAAAATTCACAAAAATAAGTGCTGAAATTCACAAAATTAAGCATTGAAATTCACAAAAATAAGTGCTGAAATTCACAAAATTAAGCATTGAAATTCACAAAAATATGCAGTTTTTACAAAAATAGGACCCTGGAAAATATTCCTGGACCGACCCCTGATAAATTATGTAAGGTTTTGAGTTGAAGACGTTTTCACGAAAAAAAAAAAGGGAGGGGGTATATAAATTAGGTGAATGCACATATACTATGTACTAAAGAAACTAATATACTGAGATATTATCTTAGCTAGACTTTTTTGAAATGCTAGAAAATAGAATTATATGCACACATGGGCGCCCATAAGGGGGCAAGGTAGGGAACTTGCCCCCCCCCTAAAGTTCTAGGTTAATATCTCATGATGTTAACAATGGCAAAAACAGAACTAAAAAATTTGAAATTTGCCCCCCCTCTAGAAATTTTTTTTGAAGTTCGCCCCCCCCCCTAGGAAAATTACTATGGGTGCCCATGTATGCACATCAGCAGATCGTTATAAACAATAGCTGTGAAGGTTCCCCTTCTGTGTCGAACATTGCTTCTCAGTATTGCTGGGAGCAACGCTGTTAGCAGGAAGTAATGAGGTGATTTGTTGCTATATTTTTCTAACGCATGAAAATCTAAAAGGGTTAAAG
Source organism: Cheiracanthium punctorium (assembly GCA_038373885.1). NCBI lineage: Eukaryota > Metazoa > Arthropoda > Arachnida > Araneae > Cheiracanthiidae > Cheiracanthium > Cheiracanthium punctorium. The sequence continues at coordinate 146,107 of JAWZYV010012747.1, read as the reverse complement.
GTATCGAAATACTGACTTAGATAGTACTGCAACTAGAGTTTATCTCTCACGACGAACCAAATAGAACGGCCTCCTCCCATGGAACCGTATAACTTTTTTTGGAGCCCCCTACCAAGTCTGGGGCACGTGCCCCTAGTTTCCCCTGGCAGCAGATATAAATAATAAAATCGCAGACCGTTTCTTGTTCTCTTAAACTGCGTCGCATTTGAATACGCAATTAATCGTCTGTCAAGTAAGTTGTGCACGATCACACGATCACGTTGTTGTCTCTCTGCTACTGACCTTCAAACACCAAAATTAGGTTCACTAAAATATAAATGAGAAACTGGCCCCAATCTGTGACAGGGCGGCTACTAAAGGGGGGATAAGCGGAGACAAGCACCGGGAGACATTCTAAAAGGAATGCCAAAATCAGTTATAATTTCTTGGGATGGGGCGCGGCTCCATGCGAGGGGGCACACGACCATGGACGCCCATAAGGGGGGGGGGGCAAGGTAGGGAACTTGCCCCCCCCCTAAAGTTCTAGGTCAATTTCACATGATGTTAACAAATGGCAAAAACAGAACTAAATTTGTTAAAAGTTTAAAATTTGCCCCCCTCTAGAAAATTTTTTTGAAGTTTGCCCCCTTGGAAAATATTATGGGCGCCCATGCACACGACACTAATTATGGTTTGCCCCGGATGACATAAACTCTAATTGCGTCATCGCCTGTGAAAATGACCGCTTTATGCTCACTTTTTACAGCAACAGGTCTTTTTTTCTAACGCTGAACAATTGATTTCAGACAAGTTTAAAATCGCTGCCCCTTGATTTTTGCTTTCCTGAGAAATTATCTAGCTTGGTCATTTGGTAGAATCTGCCATCGTTCCTGTTGGGTTGAAAAGCTTCTGTGACTCTATTCTTTTGTTGATTTTTGCAGGGGATTTTTTTTTCTTTTTTTTTTTTAGAATCTGATAGTATATTTGGGTTCTAAATGCATGATTTGTGTTCAAAATCATAACTTTGCCCCCTGACTTTTTAGACTAGGGGGGCAACTTTTACAACTGCAGGGGCAATTGCCCCCCTTGCCCCCCCCAGATTACGCCTATGGTTTTTAATACGAACACTAAAAAAGAATCCAAATTCAGGGTGTCCACTGGTGACTAAAAAGGTGACTTTTGCGACTAATTTAAAGATTAGGTGACTTGGGCGACTTTTTTGATCAAAAAACAGCATCTTCATTCTATTTTCAAGTTTTTGGCTACTTTTACCTTAGTTTAGGGGACTAATTTGAAAATCAGATTTTGGCCTTTGTCAACCCTCTTTTCTTTTCAAATTTTTCTGTTGGTCATTCATCAAACATTCTAATCTATTTTTTCAATTGTGCTATAAAAATAAATCTACTATATGCTCTGTTATATATAATGCATGAAGTTTTTAAATTTATAATTTTATTTATTTCTTCTAAAATGAAGCTAAATGAGGTATGTTTATTTCTTAACTACAAGATCATGCAAAAATGCGACTATTTTGGCAACTAAAATAAAGAAAATGGCCACTAAACTGGCAACTTTTTTTATGCTGGTGAGGTGACTAATGATACTATTTTTGCCTCCAGACATTGGTGGACACCCTGCAAATGTTTAAAGTTCAAAATTAACAAAGAATTCTGTGTTTTATTTATGCTTCTATTTCTTTTCTTTCTTTTTTTTTGTTCTTATATATTTTTGTTTATTTTAGATTTATTTATTTTTTTTCCACACTATTATCTTTTTTCTATTTCTCTCCCCTCTTCCCTTTCAAATTTTATTCTCTCCGATTTTCTTACTTTTTTCTTTTTTAAAATAGCAACTTCTTTTTTTTTTCACTTTTTGTTTTTATTTTCTGTTTACTTACATATATGAAAAATAGTACAATACATATGCTTTAGAGGGTAGAAAACAGTATTGATAGAAAATCTATTACTATTAAAAATTGAAAGTTAACAATAAATATTTAATCAGTATTGATCATTGATTTACAATAGCAGCAAAACTGAGGCAAAAACATTGCAAATACTGGTGTTAAAAGATAAAATAAATAAAAATTTTGTGTATAAAACACACATAAAATGATACTTATGGGTAGGTACGATCATTTTGGTGGACAATTTTTTCAGTCTTCGTCAGCCAACACACTTCATCTCTCGAAACAGTCGGAATGTTTTGAGAGACAAAATGTGTTGGCTGACTAAAAATGTGATGAAGACTAAAAAAAATTTTATTTGGTTGATTTGAATTTTTGGTTGAAATGATCGTACCTTCTCATAAGTATTATTTTATGTGTTTTTTACACAAAATTTTTATGTATTTTAATGTACCACTGACTAAAACTTTGCAATCATCAATCATTAATTGTGATTAAATATCAATAGTTAGTTTTCAGTTGCAATAATTATCATTAATTTTTTCTCAACACTGGTCCTTAAAAAAACTATAAGTTGTTTTTTAAAAATTTTATTTTGAGCTGTTAACACTTACATGATTAGATTGGATTAAAGCTCTCCCATGAAGGAAAGCCCCTATAGAAAAAAATAGATTTTTTAGTACAATAATAGGAGATGAAACCTTCTGGGGAGGCTGAAGCCTCCCTCTAGAAATAGCCACTTTCAAAATCACAACAATTGTGTCAATCAAATCAAGTTAAAATAATCCTGCTATGAAAATGAAGTTTAAACTAATTTAATAAGTTTCCAATAAAGTTTCATTGCCATGAGTTTTCTTCTTATTGCATTGTTTCTTTTCTTTTACTTTTATTATATAAATGTCATTTTTATGCATTACATTTTAAGTCTTTTAAAAACTATCATACAAAAATATTAAAATCATGCTGTTTCACTATGAAAATCTTATTAGAAATATTTGTGAAAAATGTTGGAATAAGATAACTAAGATGCTACTTTTAGATCCAACGTATACCATTTATGCTTTTAAATAATATTTTTTGGCATTATTTTCTGCAATAATATTTGTTGAAACAATTATTTCTCTTACAGAGTTACTGAAGATTTTGTAGGCCTCAAAGAACAATCCTTAACAAATCAAATTGTTACATATTTTATAACTGATTATGAAGATATTTTTAAAAAGGAATACTTTTCTGATAGTCCTGATATTTCTTCTGGCAGCAATAGTCACCAAGTTCCAACAATGGTGTCATCTTGGCCAGAGGTGATAAATTGTTTATTGTTAATACTAAATGTAGTACAATTTGAAACTTTGTAATGTGAGTTTTGTATTGCTATTAAACTGATAAATTGAATGTATAAACTTTTTGTAGTAGTGATTTCATTATTAATAGCAACATTGAAATGTAACAATACCCAAAAAATGATCTTTTAAGGTATTCTTTGTTAATTCTTTTCTTTTTCTTTTCAACTATATATTCCATATTAGAAATGTATCAGCAACTTGCAGAAAGTTCTGTGAATATAAGCACAGAAATATTTTCCGGAAAAAAAAGAAACATATTAAAATACAAAGAGAAAATGAATATGTTTTTTAAATACACTTTTCAAAGTTAAAATTTTGACATAGTTACTTATTTTCTTTAAAAAAAAAAGGAAAAGAAATATTTTTTTGTAGCTGCACAGAGAATTAATTCTATAGAATAGTTCTTCACTTTTGTACAATACATAATGCAGAATTAACTCATTCTTTTTAAATTCATTTAAAATAGCTTTTTTTATTAATTTTGAAGCTTCTTACAGTAAATTTATGTTTTATTTACACACATAGCACAATTACTTCAAACGGTAGTTTAAAATAGTCATTTTCACCAAGTTTAATGAAATATGCTTTAAATTTCATTTAAAATTGGTGTAAATTTAAAGCAGAAACTTTTATTAAAAAATTATTAAACTATTTGTATTTTATGTATTACTATGTCATTTGCAGTCATTATCAAAATATTAAAATGAATAAATTAAAAAATTCAGATCTATTCTTTTTTATTATTTTCAATGCATTTGATAGTGATTTGAATATGATCATCCCAATGTGATTATAATTATGAAAATTAGCTATGCCACTTTAAATTTTTTTGAAAAACAATTCCATATTATAAAGTAGAAAAAAAAGCTCTCATGAATGCATCTATATTTAAAATTTTATCTTGTTCTTATTTCTGACAATGAATCAAGTTTTAAGATTTTTGATACTTAATATGAACTTAGAAAATATAAGTGTTTTATAATTTTTTGATAAGTGAATAATTTACCAGATATCAACAGATGAAAGTATGTTATTGGTTGGGAAATTTTATTTTCTAATTTTAACAATAAAAGTTAGTGCTAGTTTGCTTTGATAGGTGTTTTCCTGTTCAAAAATAAGTAAATTAAATTATCATACTTAATTTACAACTTTTTTTTTTTTTTTTGAAGATGTGTTGAAATTGTGCAAAGCCAAAGAAAAATTGAATGTTTATTACATATATACATGTGATTTGTGATGCAATTTCTCTCTATTTTATATGGGTTTTTCTTTGAAGAGATATATTTACTTTTATTCTGTTCCCTTTTAGACTAAAGGATGTACTTCAGCTATGTTATCATCTTGGAGTCTCGGGCCAATATCTGTTCCAATGCATTCTACTGATGATACTTACCTCCCACTTTGTCCGGTTTCTTATTCAGTTGAACCAGCTAGTTCTAATGCATTTGCTTTCTGGTAATAATCTTATATTTTTACATTTTTATAGCATGTTAAAACAAAATTTATTTTTAAATTAAATAATTTTATGTAAAACATGCATTATGGAAAAATTTTGTATTAATTTCATTCCTTATTTCATCATATCCCATGTCACATTATTTTTGCTTTGTCCAGCCAATAATTTTTTCCTTCTTTTTATTTTCTGGGATGAATAACATTTGTTGCCTTTTTTAAAGTGTCTTGTTTAGTTTTCTGCCTCACTGTAGAGGTTAGTAAATATTCTGTCACTTAACAACCTTTTTTGTCTTCCTTAAAAAAATAACATTTTATTCTTATTTATGATATATTTTAAACATATTTATTAAGCACCAGCTTTTTAACTTGTTTATGTCTATGTTTAATTTTTTAATATTGTATTCACATAATCCTTAGTATTTTTTTTATAAATTTGTTAATTTTTGTTCTGAATTACTGTGACACCCCCCCCCCCCCCCCACACACACACACCCTCCTGTCTTAACTTTTTATGAACAATAAGCTTGCTCTGAGAATTTCACATGTGAAATAAAGTAAAATTTTTAAGTTATCAACTTTTTAAGCAAGTACTTTCTGGTGTCAGATCCATTAATTTTAGAAGAATCATTGGTGGAAGATTTACCATTACTTCAAGACTTCTTCCAAAGTGATTATTAACTGGTACATAAAGACTCTGTCAGCAATTCCACAAATTTTGTGTGGTTCTGTTTTGTTTTTAAGTAATCTTCTCTTCCTAGAAGTTTGTCCCATGACCGTAGAATCACTGTGCATTTATTTGTATGGATGTTACATTGTCTATTATGTAATATTTTAGTTTTTTATCCCTATCATCAAATAGGATGGTTACATAAATTTCTGCTGTTTCTAAAATATATTGCTCCTTCAATCTATTGATTTTAGTTCTTCAAAGTAACTGAATGTTATAAATGTTAATAGCACTTATATGTGAAAATATAAGTACTATGTAAGATAATTGTCAGTATAGATCATGCATTTAAAATTTTCTAGTCAGTTTTATCAGTAATTGATTAAAATATTAAAAATTTTTACTCAATTTCTTGACTACCTTTTTTTATACGTTTTGTGGAAGTCACTGCATGGAAGATTCTCACTAAAGGATAATAATTTACCTTAACTCTGATTTTGCTATAATAGTGATTCATGACTCCTTTTTTTCTGTTTAGCTTTATGTTTTGTATTTCAAGCACCTGAATAATTAATTATTTAATTTTTTTCCCCTAGCAAACAAGAAGAGTCAGTTTTTACTACAGCAACTCAGTCTGATTTCACAGAAAAAAATGTGACTGCAGGTATGTCTAAAATAATAACGATAATTTTATTTTGTCAAAGAAATCTAGTTTGAACTTTACTTTTTTGATTGCAATGTAAGTTTGAAATTCTGAAACATATTTGTATTTTTATGAGGTAAAAAAATAAAGTGAATTTTGTAGTCATAAATAAAACAGGAAATAACTATGCACTTGCTATGCACTTGCCTAGGCACTTGCTATGCATGTGTCGATTATAAATATGATGCTCATTTGTTCATAGTTATTTTCTAGTATTGTTTTAGCTTACACAAGAATTTATTTGTAAATTATTATTATTATATTTTTTAATTGGTGTCATGACTTCAATCAGGATTTATTTAATTGCTTAAATCACTGATTAGAACAAAGTAAAATGTCCTTCTACCTGTCCATTTTGTAAAACATTGTAAAAATATTGAAATTGAATTTAAAGATTATTTATTACGAACAATAGGATGCATACAGTTTATATTATTAAATGTTTATTTCTTTTAAAATGCTTTGATTAAAAGGAATATTTAACTAGGTCTATTATAATTTATGTATTATCTTATAGCTGTGCTAATGGAAATATTCTTTATGCAAAAACCAACACAATTAACTCCTATTGGGTAAAATAGTAGTGCCTTTGTTTTTCTTACCTTTTCCTGGAAGTCATATCTAGAGGATGGTCCTGGTGGTCTGGACTCCTCTGAAATTTCAATTTTTGTTACGAGAATCATAAGGATGAAAAATTCTGCATTTTCCATCATTTGACACCACACAATTTTTTTTCTGGCAATAAGTCTTCTTCTTTTACAAATTAATAATTATTAAATTAGCTCAAGGAGAGTAAATGTACTTCTACAGAGCCTATTCAGAAGCTGTGACATGAATTGCTGTTTTAAGATTTGAATTTGGTTGACACTCGTGCTGTCTGTTTAAAAAAAAAAAAAAAAATAGAGAATTTGAAACACTTTCAGATTTTAAATACGCACTAAAGTGTTATATATTAAAAGCATATCATAATCCATGCGTCTTCTCCATTTTCTTCCCTTACTCCAGTAACTTGGAAAGTGTATCATTATTCATGAATGTGCTGCATTTTTCTCCCTTGTTCCATAAAACACATCTTTGGAATCGAAATGTATCTTAAAATAGCATACTAAAACTGTTTTACAATTTCCGCCTTGCATTTTCCAACTGTACTTCACCGTTTTAAATACTATTTGAAATGTGCATCATAATCCATGAGTTTGTTGTGTTTGACTTTCTTGGGTTGATTTCTGCTTCAACGCCCCGACTCTCAGCTAGGTGGCAATAATTAAGTTACCATGATGATTTTTTGTATTAATGTGGCAACCTTAATTTAGAATTAAAATGACCATTTGGAACAACATGCAAGTACAGCATTCCATTGCTTATTTATTTATTTTGGGTTGCCAATTAAAGTAGTTTAAAGAATTAAGTGTCTTTAAATTCCTTAACTGCGGCATTTATCGCTGATTTGTTCACCTTAGTTTTCATCTAGTTCTTTTGGGAGCATTGAAACTTGTGCATAACTAATAGAGACCCATGACTGCAAAGCTCGCCAAAATATTTTGGGCCGATAATATATAGCTGATATTTTAGGTTAGTGAGAGTGGGGGCATTAAAATAGGAATCGACTCTTGCTTGTTCCATAAAACTCATCTTTGGAATCAAAATCTATCTTAGAATCACCTACTGAAATTGTTTTACAATCTTCACCAAGCATATTCCAACTATTCTTCACCGTTTTAAATACTGTTTAGAATGGGCATCATAATCCATGAGTGTGCTGTGTTTGTCTTTCTTGTTCCATAAAACTTATTTTTGGAATTTAAATATATATTAAAATCGTTTACTAACATAATTTTACTATCTTTACCAGGCATATTTTAACTATACTTTCCTAGTTTCTAGCCAAATTCGGAAGATATCACCAAGCTTGTTTTGGTTAGTATTTTTTGGCAGCAAACTTGGCAATCAATTATCAAAAATTGCAAACTCTGTGCAACTTTCAAGATTTTAATCTCCGCACCTCTGTGTTATGTGGCAACACATTTGAAAAGATCTTCACTGTGACAGTTCATGTCTACAAATTATATCTACAAAGTCGCGTAGACAAAAACCTGGGACTGAACAAAATAGCATCCTACTGCTAAAAAAAAAAAAAAAAAAAAAAAAAAAAAAACTTATATCATTTCTTCTTTATTTGCTACCAATTAATAATTCATTTATAAGTAAAAACATGTATTATGTTTCTAATTCTATAAATCTAATAAGAGGTTCACTTGGTTATTGTTCAGTATTTTAGTTTAGGTAATACCTTTAAAGAAGTCAATTAAAAGTAAATCAGGATATTTCCCCAAACTTTGCTTTTGGTTAATTTTTATTATTACTGTTATTATTATTATTTAAATGTATACTTCGAGAAGTTGCACAAGCCATTTGCTTTATTTTGTAGACTTTTTGATGCGGGAGTCTGAAATTAAAGAGACTACTTCGTATGAAAGTTTCTCTACAAATTCAGCAATATCGTGCAGTTTGGTATGTACTTTAGTATCTCACCTTTGATAGCTTACTGTGCTTGTAAATTAAATTTTGTTAATGAAGCTTGTAAAATAAAAAGCATTATTGAATCTGCTGAAACACTCAGTTAAATTCCTTTATAATGCTTAAAAAAATAATTAATAAACCAAAGGAGTAAACCTTTGTATTGACAGGCTGCATTTCAACAAGTAATGCAAGTTTTACTCATTGAATTACAGTATAGAATCTGTTATACGGAATGGTTGGGACCGGGTGTATTCTGGATAACTGAATTTTCTGGATAATTGGTTGGGGATTAACATGGCATCTACTGATTTGATTGGTAGCATAAATGTTACTCTCTATTTTTGTTTAGAATTAAATATTAATTGTTAATATACTAGAAAAAATAATATAACAAACTCTTAATATGATTGAGATAAATAATAATCATATAGAGAGGAAGTAGTAAATGTACGATAACTTCTTGAAAACTTAGTCACACACTAAAAAAATGAATAAAATACCTTATCAGATTGCTTACTTTATAAATTCTAGCTGTAGTACTCAAAATAAAAAAACAAAAACATAAGAAATATTTTTAAAAAACTCACTTTTGCTTTTCTCCGAAAAAAATAGGAAGTTAATCGATTGAAATATGATTCTGGATAACTGGTTTAACCTTGGTTAACCTGGTGATAACTTGAAGCCAGTTATCTGGATAAGAGGTTCCATACTGTACTTTATTTAAAGTAAATGCAATAGAGACCGTTCCTAGTTGGCTACTAGAGTAAGTAGGCACAGTCCTTATAATTTGTTGTTTGTGGACTGATTACTCAACCAGGCACAGAATAACTTTCTTCTTCTTTTCTATAAATGCTATTGTAGTTTTGCAGCATTTCCTGTGTACAGTGGATATTTACTACAGTTTTTCTCTTTCTTTTTTCTGCTTAATTCTTTTTCTAATTTCTAAAACTCATCTTATTAATTGTGATTCAACTTGTGCAGTTTTTCACAGTGCATGACTAGCTCTATCTATTCCAGAGGTGTAGCCAGGGGGTGACTGATGGGGTTGCAGCCACAACTGAAATGAGTAAACGTAAGATATTTAGAAAATTACATATTCAAGGATAAAAAAAGCTTTCCTTGAAATTCCCATGGTATATTTGAAAGTTCCCCTTGAGAAATTTAAGGTTCAGCTGCAGACCTCCAAAATTTAATTTCCCCCCCCCCCCCTAATGTATGCTGTTCAAACTGCAAAAATTATTACACTCAGTTTGTGAAAACTTCAAATTCTTCTTTATTTCTTTCATTTAAAATTCATTCATTTTTATATGCAAACACTTTTAGGCAAAATAAATGTGCCCCCCCCCCCCACCCAAACAAAGATATGTTATATAGATTTTTATAAGTTATTTTGCATTCAAGTTTTTGAGTTCTCAGCCACCCTGAAAAAAATTCCTGGCTATGCTACTGATCTATTCCATATGTGATTTATTTCAGTTGTTTATGTTTAGAAAGTTATATCTTGTATTCTAGGGCTAGTAGGTGCACAGAAGTTGGCTCAATGCACCAGCTATCCTGTTCTATTGTTTCAGAATGTTTTCTGATATTTTACCCTATTTTATGTATTAATCAATGAATATGAATTAATCAGTAAATTGTGTAGTAGGTGTTCTACTATCAAAGACAAAAGGTAAGGAAAAAGCATCTTACCTTTAACCCTCCAAGTGGCTGAGATGTAAAATCCCGTCAACTTTGTTCCAATTTTCACTGCAATGCATCTATAACTTAAATTATTTATAACAGTCAGGTATCATAAAATATGTTCCAATATTAAAGCTTGTAAATAATTTAGGAACATGTTTTAAAATTTTGATAGGAAGATTTGTAATTATTATTTTTTGTATAATTTTAAAGCTGCATGAAAATTTTACCATAAAAATAACTTTACATTATTTGCCCATTTCCAAGATGCTCAGAGGGTTAAGATGCTTTAGACCAGTGGTGCGCAAACTATTTTCATATGTGACCCCCTATTTTGTATAAAATTTCGTCGCAACCCCTGGATAGACAGTAGACATTTTGTTTAGTTGATACGAAGTTACATTGAAATTCTTTCTGGGATTTGCTCTTGCAGGGTGTTTTTAAAAGAGTGACGTGACGTTATCGATTGAAATAACGCTTTTTAAAAATAGCGCACCAAACTTATAAACCATCATAAAAATGTTATAAAAGCTGTAACATCATAAAAATCACTTAATGAATCAACAGAATTTTATGAAGCAATACTTATGCGTATGGATATAAATATTTTTTAATGAAAAATACTTTTAAAAAACTTTATATCATAAAAAGTCAATGCGAAGTATGTGCTTGCAAAGAGCTCATGATTGCTTCTGTGTTGGGATCTGTATTGGAAATCGCAAACCGTAAGTCCTCCTCTGGATCCAATCGAGATCGATATTTTGTTTTAATGGAAACTAATTTTGAAAAGCCGGATTCACATGAGCAGGGACAGATTTACGGCGGGGCATTTGGGGCACGTGCGCCCCCGTTTTTTTAGGGGCCTCCAAAACCTTTATGTAATCATAATAGCTACTAAAATTATCTCTCAGTAAAATTTCTGATTACTTACTTCATTTCATCACAACTATTAAAAATTTTTAATTTAATGTTACTTGTAATGTTAAAAATTATGCATTCGATTGGATATTCGATAAATTCGGTATTTGCAAATTCAATCGGACACCTCAGCATGCTCCTCCTCTTATCGTTTCTAAGATGTGTGACGACTGTAAATACCCATAAAAACATTTCAAAATTGAAAAATTCACAAAAGTGGTATTTGTCATGACATTTTACTGATTTGTAAATGTTTACATACGGTTAACTTAGGAATGATAATTGGTTTAAATGTAATTTAATTAAGTAGTATTCAACGGAATATTTTTGTGCAGGGGGCCCCAAAAGTATCTGGCCCTGGGCCTCCAGGTGTGTAGATCGGTCCCTGCACATGAGTAGGTCGATGCAAATTGAATCAAAGTATTGATCGCCTTTATCAGCATATTAACTGTTCTTTTACATTTAAAGGGATATTGAAATTAATAATATCAAACTAAAATGTTTCACGGATCCAACCTAATTCATTTTCTGGAAATTTTTCGTACCTTATATTAGTTATAGGTGGAAGTAAGCAGCCGATACCCCAGATCACTATGCATGATAACAGGTTTTTGAAGCCCATGATAGCAATCACGAATATTGCGCTCGTAAAATAATAATAGTCAGTTCCTTCTCTTGTATTAGTTCCATTCTTTGAAATTAATAAGTGTATATTTTTCATAAATTTGAGTTTCTTTGAATTTGGCGACCCCCAAAAATTTTCTCGCGACCCCGGAGGGGTCGCGAACCTCGGTTTGCGCACCGCTGTTTTAGACTGACCCTTTTTGCTGGTTCATTTTTATTTGTAATTAGGAGCTGTAAAAAGTTGGACTGGTAAAAGCTGTATTGCCACTGGCATGCAGATCAGTAACCATTAAAACACAGCAAATACAGGAAAAAGTGGGTTCAAAACTTTGAGCATAAAAAGGCCTGCACAATAAGGACAATCAATTTTACATTTGTGAGAGCTGAAACTCTTGATGATTTCGAGCTGGATGAAAGTTGATGTTTCATTCACTATTTTTGTAACTGTACAATTTGAATTTACAGTTTACATTGTGCAAAAATAGGTAATTCCTTTGTTTAAAGTTGCTGGTAAAAATGCAATTGATTTCTCTTAAGTGTGTGTTGTATTCAAGTTTCATATAACTTTTAATAGCCCGTGTGCCAACTTACTCTGTGAATATCAATAACTTGCCCCTCAGCAGGGCAAGCTTGCATACATTTTTTCTCTTCAGGCTTCCATTAAATATAAACTACACACATCAGAAATCCTGGTATTTATAGTCAAATATACAGGGTGAATCTAAACTTTTGGGCAAAACTTTAAGGGATGATAGGGCACACAATAAAGAATCGTAATCACATAGCAATCTGGAGTCAAAAACGCAGTTTTAACTTACCAAAATATTGCGCGTTAAAGGGTTAATAAGTTTTTGTTATCTACTGAACTTAAATGGCAAGCCTACAACATTTTGATTGTTAAAATATTTCATTAGTAAAGGAAAGAAAAGGAAGACTGTATTGAGATAATTGTAATATTGAGTTTCAAAGAAAGGATTTTTTGTTAGTTAAATGTTTTTAGTTTGCTTGTAATCATGTGTTTATTTATTGCATGCATTTATTTATTGTATCTGATTTTACCTTGTGAAGATTTTTAAAAAATGCTTTGTGCTTTCTAGGAAAGTCAAAGTCACAGTGAAACATCACGCTCAAAGAACTTTGCTGAAATTGAAGCTGAGTTATCTGCTGCCTTCAAAGAATGCTCCTTAGCAAGTGATTCTACTGATTTTGGTAGCCAGGTAGTTGAATTTATTTAGTTTTATTTGTAGTTTTTGAAGGGGTGCCAATATTCAGAAATCTCCTCATCTTCTGACGAGGATCTAAATTGTGGTGGGAAATTTATGGCAAGATTAAAAAGGGCTGTAGGTAATGCTACTGCATAATAGATTGGCATTTATCTGTGAGTATATGAAAGATATTAAAACATAATTGAATCACATTTAAAACTAAGAAGCATGAGCATAATGTACCATTTGAAAAGATTATTTGTGTTTGCTTACATATTTTATGTGATTGATGATATTTTTTGCTCCTTCAGCTTCACTTTTCATCTGAGTACAAGAACAGTTTTGATGGAAATGGTTATCCAGAAAATAAGATGTATTCACTTGATGTTGGGGAAATCAGTATTCGAATTCCTGATGAGCCACCAAGATTAGTTAATGAAGAAGAAGAAAAAGTATTAGTGGTATACAGTTCACCTTTTACTTTCATTTTCAGTTTTAGATATAGGGTAATTCTACTGTGTTTTAAATGCTGCAGACTTGAGAATGAAATGGAATCAGTCATATTTATATTATAAAGCATGAGCTAGATTAATGGAGATGAGACAGGCTCAGCACAAGCCTAGAAGCCTGAACACGTGTCCAGGCTTGTGAGAAGTTTTTCCTTTATTGAACATACTCCTTGTAAACAGATTTTTAAAAATGATTTATCGGAGAACTAAATCTATTATTATTATTTGATAAGCTTGAATACAAAGAATTAGAAAGTGCATTAAGCTTTGCTATTATATTTGTTTTTTATTTGCACAAACAGCAAAATTTATGATATTTCACTACAAGGAAGTAACTGACTATTATTTATCTATTAGCTGAAATTCTGAGCTCAGACTCAGACTGGAAGCTCTCAGGCTCAGGTGGGCTCGGGCTTTAAAAAAAGAGTCTGAACTCATCTCTATAGATTAACGTTAAGGAGGCTGGAAAGTAATGTCACTTTTTTGAGTTTCATATGTCAATATTTTGTCTAGATGAATGTAGTAATACAAAATTTTGATATATGATGTATGTGAGATTTGTAATGTAGGTAATTAAGAGAGGATTATTAAAAATTTATAACATTTGTAATGCAGGGTCTAAATTGTTCTTTTTATGTATCATTCTTTATCTCAATGAAAAAAAGAAATTCATAAAATTTTTTGATATAAAATATTACACACATGAATACCCGAAAATTAATTTCAAGACATTTTGAAATTCATTCACCTAAGAGGGTGGAGAATCACCCTCTCTTTTCTTACATATCTTTCTTGAAAGAGAAAGTCGTGAAATTTTAAAAAAATGTAACATTTTTTAATCTAAAAAATTGACCAGTACTGCTCTTTTTAAGTCGTGATCATTTTTTTAATCACTTACAATTGTACTACAGTTGTACATTGTGATGCATGTCTGGTGATAGTGCAGTATTACGCAAAAGATTTGATTCTAGTCTGATTTAAGCTTAATAAAATGATAACTTTCAAAATTTATCATGAAAAAGCCAAAACATTTTTTAAAATTAATCTTTATAAAAAAAATTATCCAAATTTTTTTTTTTTGTTTAAAACATATTTGTAATTTTGACAGTAAGTATAAGAACCACCCTATGACATTTGAAAACATCCCCAAAGTATGATTACTGTGTACCCAAAATATATTATGTGTTAGCTTATTTATACTATAAAGTATAAATACGATTACTAATATGTATTTTCCAACATAAATCTATTCTAAAATAAAAGAATATTTATATTAATAAGATTAAACTTTTTCAGTTCATTTTTTGAAACTGATTTTTATCTATTTCAACACCTAAGGAGACTGAAACTACTTTTACTAGAAAGTTTGTTTGCTTGTTATATAGAATATTAATGGTCATTCTTGAAAACTTAAAACATCCTTTCTTTGTGACTTGAAAATTTGATTCAGAGACATTCAGTGGTTATATTAGATTTTTAAGCATGAAGTTCATGATTATATTGTTTGAATGTTATGTCATTCTATATCTTTTTAACATATTCCAACTGAAGTTGAAAACTGTTTATGATTTCAGTTTGTGTGTCTGTCACAGCCCTCGCGACTGTGAAGACATTAATGAAATTTCTAATCGTTTCCGAGCGTATTCCTGAGGCATTTTGTTTGATTCATTCCACGTAAGATATAAGAAAACTGTTCCACAGATCCACCACTATATTTCTGGATTAATAAAATTTTAATGTGTACACGAAGAAACATTTACATGGAAAAAAATGTATACATACTGAAGGAAAACACACATTTTCTCATTAGCAGAGAATTAAAAAAGAAAAACATCTTTATCCATCGAGAGGAGGCTTCCATTTTGCACCCCTCTCTGTGTGTATCCATTCGAGTCTGTCTTCTCTTTTGCACGCCTGTCAAAAAGAGAACTCTTTGCTGAGAGCGGGGGTGAAATTCAGTAGGGTCAAGGGTCAGCATCAACCCTCCCTGGTGAGTGTACATGTGTCCAAGGGCATGACAGTGTCTGTGTCTTGTCCATCCATGTTCTAAGTGCAATAAATATGCATTAATAATTTCAAAATTTGCATAGGTTATTCCTATGTTACCCATTGAAAATGGTGTATGTAGAATTTTTAGTTCTTTTACAGGAGAGTCCCCCCCCCCCCAAATTAAATATTTTTTGCTGCACTGGCAGTCATTGTTTAAAGTTTATTTTAGAGACATTCATTTATTTCAAACAAAATCCTATTGATATATGTTATTACAGATTATAAAAAAATTCTCTCCATTGTAATTAGTGTATGTAACATTTATTGCTCTACAGGACTAACCACAGTGTTATAGTACATTACAGTTTCAGTGCATTCCAGTATACTGTGGCAGTTTAGAGATATTAATTCATTTAAAGAATCTCAATTAATTTAAAGAATAATACAATAAATATATGAACATTTATGAGAATTTACTCTTCATTTTGGAGTTAGAAATAACATTTAAAGTTTTTTTAAAGGGCTTGGCTAAATTACATTGATAGTGATATATAGCTTTTTTGAGGTAACCCCCAAAACTCTCCATGTTTGACAGCAATACATTGCCAGTGTGTCTACCGGCGACTAAAAAGGTGAGCTTTTGTTACTAATTTAAAGATAAGGCCTCTTTTGTGACTTTTTTTGATTAAAAACCGTCATTTTCTTACTTTTTTCAAGTTTTTGTCTACTTGTACCTTACTCCAGGCGATTAATTTGAAAATCAGATTTCGTTTTTTTCTCAACTCCTGTTTCTTTTCAAAGTTGTGACTGGTCGTTCGTCAAATATTCTTATGCGTTTTATAAATTGTATTATAAAAAAAATTACTATATGCTCTCTCATATATGAATGCAGTAAAGTTTTTTAATTTATCATTTTATTCTTTCTTTTTTAAATTAAGCTAAATGGTATATGTTTATTTCTTAACTACAAAATCATGCAAAAATGCTACCATTTTGGTAATTAAAATTAAGAAAATGGCTACTAAACTGGCTACTTTTTTATGTTAGTGAGGCTACTAATGATACTATTTTTGCCTCCCTGACACCATAAAGTACCAGTTACCTAATAGGACACCCTGCATTGCCAAGTATGACACAAAATGACTTTTGTGTTGGAAAGTATTTTATAATCATTGCACATGGCATGATTTATCTTTCTTGTTTTTTCTCTATCTAGGATAGTCACAAAAGTTACCCCAGGGGGCGAAGAAGGCATGTTAAACACCAGAAAAAACAATCTCTAGAGAAAGAAGAAAGGCGATCTCGATCAGAATTGAGATCAAATTCGTATTATGAAAATGAGGATGAGTTTAATGGGAATGCTTCATATCTGACCCCTTCATCTAAACTAGATGCACACCACAATTCAACTGGTACTTTAGGTAATTTCTGCTCTTTTTAAATTTTTATTTGATAAGAATTGATACAAATATTTATTTTTAGAATTCTTTAACCCTTTAACTACCAGCAAGATGGTGGACGATTGAAACATTCATCGCGTACCACAGATCTAGAGACCCTTTTTTGACGACAGCTGGCTGTGCCCGGCACTAACTACCAGCAAGATGGCGGACGATCAAAATGTTCATTGCGTGCCACAGATCTAGAGACACTTTTTTGACCACAGCTGGCTGTGCCGGGCACAGCCAGCTGTCATCAAAAAAGGGTCTCTTGATCTGTGGCACGCGATGAACGTTTCAATCGTCCGCCATCTTGCTGCTTAATTAAGTCGAGCGATGGCAACGGCTGCTCTTTTTTCAGCATTGGGAAAGGGTTGCGCCTCAAAGGGTTAATTCACTTAATAGTGGCACTGTGCATGTCATGTCTTTGTTTAATTTGATATCACCTAGGATTAGAATTTTTTTTTTCCATTATCCACTTCAAAATTAGGAATATTACCATAAAGCTGGTATGTTTGTGGTCTGGATATAATGGGAATTCAGTGTATTTTGGGACAAGTGATAACTGGAATTCCAGATTTTTTTGAGCTAAGAAAATTGCACTGAAAATTCTGCTGGAGCATTCCAGTTTTAATCCTTTTTCATCCTTCATGTGAAAGATCATCTAATCATGAACATTCCTTTATTTAAATTTCCAATGCGTTAGGATTAAAAGTTGACCTTTACTTTCATATTTAATTATTTTTTACAAATTCCTGACAGTTAAAATTCTTATGAATTTTTGCTATTTACATTTAGTTTTTAGGCTAAGTTTATGTAAAAGATCTGCATATGTTTCTGAAACTTTTATTGCTGACAGCAAATGAAGATTATAACATACTATTTCTCAGATTTAAAATGGCAAAATATGTTATAATTTTAATGCTATTGATTAAAATTAATAAAAAAGTAATTAAAGCAAGAATCTGTCCAGAGTAATCCTTAAACTATTTTTTTGTTATGTTTGTAGTAGAATAACAGGTCTACTCAGGCCCAGCGAGAGGGGGGGTGGCAGCCGGGGCACTGCCCCGGGGCCCATCGAACTAGAGGGGGGGCCTGTGAATTTTTCAAAATGCACTACAAATTTCCTTTCTACATCTTTACTTAAAAAAAATTACTTTAAAATATCAGAGCCCAACGCAGTGCCAGTCCTAGATATTTTTCTAAGTGGTTCAAAATACAAAAATGCTCTCCCTCCCTCACACACGCAGCTAGAAAAGTTTTCAAAGGGGTTAAAACGAAAATTTCAACAATATATGGACATTAAAATATATACTTGCACATAGTATATATTTGAATGTCCATATGTGTACATTTAAGGTATTTTGGCGCCCCCATAGAGATGGCGCCTGGTGCTCTTTCAAGTGGGACTGAAGACTCCAAATAGTGTTTCTCAGCACACTTTCTCCTCGCACACGGATTCAGAGGAAGAGGAAAATATTGAAAATAATATTGCCAAGTCAGATGACTCGAATGATGACAAAGAGGTACAAGGGAAACCTAATATAAATCTTGAAAATAACTTAGAAGAGTCAGTTTTATGTAATTATGATTCGAATGCTGATAAAGAAATATAAAAGGAGCCTGCAGATAACAGCATAGCAAAGTTAGACTCAACTTATTCATGCAATTACAAAAAAAAAAAAAAAAATTATGGAAAACACATTGAAGGAGGACATGAAAAATCAAATATTGTAGGCTTTGATATTGGTCACATAATGACAGAGTTTCTTTCTCAAGAAGAAAATCGAAAATTTGTAACAAATGGTCATATTTCTTTGCCTAAAGAATTTCCCAAAGATATTTGTAATCAAATTTTTCCACAAAATGTACTAAAGTTTCAAAGGCCAAATGGAGAAAAACATGCAAGAGATTGGCTTGTATGGAGCCTATGCAAACAAGCCCTTTATTGTTTTCCTTGTAGATTATTTTGCAAGAACAATAGAATACCCTCATCGAAATCCATATTGGCGTCAGTTGAAAGCTTGATGGTGACAAATAAATGGAGAAAATTATGTGACAGGATCCCAGAACAGGAAATAAGCATTAATCACAAAGAATATTATATTGCCTGGAGAGAGCTGGAAAATTGGGCAGAATTTAAAATATATTTCTTGAGGCAAAAACAAGTTGGGGAGGGGAGGGGACCCGGGAACAATTCTGTCCCGCCTTATAAAATTTCTCTCGGAGGCCCTGGGTCTACTATTAGATTTTTGACAAATTTTATTTAAAGTATAACATTTTATAAGGTTCCACCATGGCCTAGTGGATAGGAAACCGAACATGCTAAATAGCTGAAGTGTGAAGGTCCCAAGTTGGAGCCTATTATGTGGCTGTCAGTTTAATGGTCTGGAGTTTTGGTTGGTTTTCTCCAGATGCAGTATGAATATGTGTTAGAATTCCTTAAAAGGTCCTCCACCGAAGGCACCCTATATAGGCAGATGCTCCTTGTGTAGCCTTGCCATAACACACAAACACAACACATTTTATAAAAAGACACTATAAATGAAAATACATATTTTCATTTAAATACCCTTTTTGCATATTTGAAAAAAAAAATTAATTTGTTCATTGATTGTTGCAAGCGTAAGTAAAAAATGCCACACACCGCAATTTTTGCCACACACTTTTCTAGGTTTTTTAAAAAATCCCACAATTACCAATCATAAAGTATATTTTTGTATTTACAACCTAAGGAAAGGATGCCCCCAAGTATGCTCCCTAAGTTTTAAACTTCCTCAGAAGTTTTGAAACTTTGGAAAACTAAATTTCACTTTTTAAAGTCTCTACTGTATCGTTTGGTACAGGTTTCACAGTTTAACAATATTTCACTAACTTGCTGCAATTACTTTTACAAAACAAACATCACTTGGTTGCATACTATTATCATCTACATTCACTATTCATAACTAATTGTATTAGCAGACAGATGCTTTGTGGGAGACAGACCACTTTCAATAATTTAAAAAAAATTACCTGAATAATAATTATTTAATAAAATGCACTTTAAAGATTTCATACAGCAAGTTCACATCTTTATTAATTTTGTTTATTAGATGAAAGCTGTTCAGATACTAGGCATAGTTGGCCAGCCTTCCGTAAGGTTCATGAGGAAGATATTGCCTTATCGCCCCTACCACAACCTCTTGAAACAACTCAGTAAGTTTTATAATTTACTATTCTGGCGTAATTTTTCTTTTCTTTTCCCATTTTCCCGTTTCCATTTTTGCTAAAAGCATGTTTCTTGTGGTTATTTTCAATTTGAATGTCAATGTAATAATACAATTTAATTATAATCATTTTACATTTTCATGACTTTAATTGTAAATTTACTGTTTCAGCTCTGAAGCATCTGTTTCGCCTAGTGCATTTAGAAATTATTTATCTCATCGAAAGTAAGTACTTAAATAATGCCTTTTTTTTTGTACACAGTTATGTATATATTAATGTTATTTATACATTTTTTGCAAATAGTGTTGATTCTGTGATAGTAAAAATCACTTTCAATTTGTACAACCTATGGAGACAATTTGCGTGGGGATGTATTTTTTCCATCCATTCAAAGACATAAACTGCTTTTTCCCTGTTCAACGGTTCATTTCAGCTTTTTTTTGCAATGTTTCATTATTGTTTCAGGTCTGGGCTCAACAAATGGTGGTAATTTTTCAAATTTTTATGAAATTTATAAACTTGTTTTTTAAGTATTTCACTCACTGTTTAGAAAGCTCAAAGATGTCTCACAGGATACATTTCAAGAGTAATAAAAACTATGCTCCTGCTGATATTTCTGACACTGATAGGAGTTCTGACTCATTTAAAGTACATTGTACATAATTATAGAGACACTGGTGAGGATTTCTGAAATTCCTCTCTAGTGATGAATCTGAAGATCAGAAATTTATCGTACTGAACTTCATTTTTAGCAAAATTTTGTATCGTTTTGCAGATTTTTCATTAGTACACATCTTTTATCTTTGTATTTTATAAACTAAATCATAATTTAAGCAAGATCAATTTTCATAATTTTGTTTTTATATAATTACTCTTCTTCAGTTTTCTGACAACATTTTTTATGATCTAATTCTATATATAAAAAAATGTTTTAAAACTGTATATTATGTTGTAACCCTGTATATTATGTTGATATGAAATATGTAATAAGAAAACCCGAAATTTTTTAACCTATTTTGATAAGATAATTACATTGCAAGAGGAGTAATTCCTTGTGTATCATGATACACATACAGTAAAACCTCAATATAACGATATTCAAAATAATGATAATTCCTGTGTAATGATAAAATTTTGCAGTCCTGCAGATTTTCCATACAATATAACTAGGGAATGCAATCCCGATCCCGCGGGATCCCACACAAATATTTGCGAAACTAGTCCCACAGGATTAAGACCGTAATTCCGCAGGATTGAAACTGAAAAATAAATTATTTTCATTACAATATCACACCTCTTTCCCAATCTTCAATTGGCCCAAAATTTTTTGCATAAGATGAACAATAAGAACCAGTGATCTTGGGCGCTCATACCTATTAGCAGGTTGGCACCTTAGTCCTCCGGCTCCCATATTGTTATGATTTACATACTGGTATAACTCTGAAGTGCTTCCACACTAAATATTGTATGTTTCTGGAACAGGACCCTTGACTTGTCCTCCCCCCTCCATAAACAATCAAATGGCTGCCCATGCCAGTGATATCTTAAAAGGTGAACTTAGTTAACCACTAAAAAATATATGGTTCCCTGTGGGCTTCATACAAAGAAAAATAAGTCTTTTGCTAAGCACTTTTGTATTCGCTATCAAAATTAAATGAAGACTAGGAAAACGAATGTCTCTTTACGTTGTCTTTTTTACATTCTTCTTTTTCAGCAACTAAGAAATAACAGTATATTATTATGACTATCATGACAGAATTTTCATATTTATGTAAGGTATTATATTAATAATCAAATAAGATAAGTATTATTGTTAAAGTGAAACCTCATAGAGTTTACAATCTTACTTTTTCCTACTTTTCTCTATCAAAATCAATTTTTAGTAGAAGGGAATATTAATCCCGCGGGATTATGGGATCCCACGGGATCAACAAATCTCAATCCCACGAAAATAAAACAGTGCAGGATTGCATTGCCTAAATATAACACCCCCTTTGATATAGCAATACATTCCTCTAGGACAGGGTTTCTCAAACTTTTTGGTGTGGGGACCCCATAATATTTACAAAAATTTGTTGGGACCCCTTAAGCATTGCTCAAATTTGATATACATGTCAGTGAAACTGTCTGCTTCTTCACTTGAACTGTTATACTGTTGCATTTTTTGGTCATTAAGTTTAATTTACGATAATTGAGTTTAATTTAATTGGGGTTGCAACCCACAGTTTGAGAAACTCTGCTCTAGAATGATATTTTATTGGGTTCCTTAAGTATCGTTGTATCAAGGTTTTACTGTACATGCATACATCATGGAATTTTCGTGACAAAAAACCATGATGTACATGTGTGTGTCATTATTTTATTTTATTATATTCAGTGTAATTATTGGTGGTTACACTATGCATGAAAATTGTGATTTGGTAATGCGAGCTGCATTGTATGTGGATTTATCTGTTCTCTTTCACCCACTAGATGGGGATAGTTGCCCATCAAAATAACAAGGAATTGAGTGCTTTAATGCTCAAGTCAGTGGTGTGCAAGGGCTCATAAATAATGCAAATGTTAAATCTAAACCAAAGCACAATCATTAAATTTATTTTAGAGGAATGAGTGATATATGTAATAACTATTAATATTAATTAATCTCTTCCAGCCTTCATCTTGATCCCAATCTTCCTCCATCCCCACCTGTTGAACAAGAAGATATCATTATAGGGTATGGGTGAAAATGATTCATTTTTAATATATTTTGCATATTCCTGAGTGTTTGACTGAATTTGTATTCTTTCTTTAGTAATAGTTTGGAAGATGCCTCTTCTTCTAGTGCCAAACAACTTACAAAGAAAGTTCATGGTGAGTGATAACACTTAATAGTTGCATTCTGCTAATTTTTATTTTATAAATGACATTAATATGCAGAGTGTCTCAAAAAGGTGGTAACGGGCTTTATTTCTGTATCTATTAGAGATAAGTGGGCAATGTAAATTGAAAAAGTATTCAAAATAAGGTCAGAAATAAGATTCTGTTAAGAAAGTACTCCTCTTGTTCATTCATAAAATGCTACACTTTTTAAATTTGTATTTGACCCCATACCAAAAAATTCCCAGTTAGTAAAATGTGCCCCATACACCAATGAGGTGATTTTCAAAATTTGAGAATTATATCTTAAAAAGTGACAAAGATATGAAGTTAAATATATCGCTGACTAAACTTCTTTTCAATAGTTCTTGACAGGAAAATATCACTTTGAATGATTGCATGTCAGGGGTTGTACTATATAAACAACAAGAATTTTTTTTTTTTTTTTTTTTTTTTTTTTCCACTAGCAATAAACTTTGACATTCTAAATCATGTTTATTCCCCGATCATCTTTCTTTAAACATATCTCTGAGACATTGTACGATGGAAGGCTGAAATTTGGTACATCATCTCATTAGTATGTGGGGCACATTTTACTAATTTGGAATGCTTTTGTATGGGAGTCGTGTACAAATTTAAAAAGTGTCACTTTTTGTAAATGAACGAGAGGAATATTTTCTCAACAAAGTCTTATTTCCGACCTTATTTTGAACATTTTTTTCAATTTACATTGCCCACCTATCTCTAATAGATTAAGAATTAAATCCTGTTACCACCTTTTTGGTACACTCTGTATATATGTACACTCCCTCTAATCCTAGGTTTGGACTAAAGGTTGTGCAGATTATGGGATTATACAAATTATAGGTCATTTCTTTGTTAACATCTAAATAATGAAGGCTTTACTGAAAAGTATGGTCAGCAGTATGCACTATGCATGTAAAGACACAAATAAAACATAATTTCGTTATTAAAGTTATTTTGTAATAAAATTGAAACTCCTTTTTAGAGTTATTACATTTGCAAATTCAGAATTACACAGCCATTTTGATCTAAAAGCTTAAGAAACCATTTGTGCTTGAACAGATGAACTTGACCAGACTTCAGCCTGTACCAGATATTTTTCTAGAAAAATTCAAAATCATACTGAATATGAAAAGATCCCATGAGTTGCTTTGTATTCAATATGATATAATGTTGAATTTTAGACTAGTTATTTTAATTATGATTATAAATTAGCTGATAGTATTATGGAGAAGTTTTTATTTTTGTCATTTCATTTTCAAGAAGCTGAAAACTTTTTTACCAGTGTTTGACTCTATGAAGAAAAATTGCAATGTACAAAATTCTTTGTGTACATCTAAAATATATGGGATTATAAGAATGTGAATTAGAGGAAGGCGCAAAAAATGAATAGCCCTAGTGGTAGCTGAAACCAAAAAAAAAAAAAAAAAAAAATGCTATTTCGAGTTCTGCATTAGATTTTTGTTGTCCGGTCATGTGACCTCCCACTTGTCACAATGTGATTTTTATATCAGAATGATGTCACACTGATTTGCCATGAAATATTATGACATAAAGCCTGTGCAGTTTGTTTATTTACTGTTTATGCGGTACTATGGGAAATTCTTTCTAGAAGCTTCCTCCAGATTCTGCCAAAATGACTGGGGCTATTCTGAGAATTAAAAAAAAAAAAAAAATGAAAAGAATGATTTGTATTGTATGCGAATGCTGCAATGGTTATGAAACTAGGTATGAGATGTTAATAAACAGAAACTACTGATTGTAATTTCATTATCTATATAAAGTTTATAAAGTTATAGTAAAAATTATTAAAATACATTAAAATTAAAATCAGTGTAGCAATTTGCTCGCACTAGGAAGAAAGAGATAGATCGATGCAACTGAAGATGGATACTTTTAAATTTTTATGAAGTTATTTTGATTCTGTTTCTTGAAAGTATCTATTATGTTAATACATCCCTCAGGAGAACTTCATGATCATAGTTCATAAATTTAAAATTATATTTTATATCTAAATCAGGATTATATTGTACCTTTCATTTTTCAATAAAAGAAAAAAATTCTGAATTTAAGTGATAGCTTGATTTTTAATCATCGTAGAAGTAATATTTTTAGGGGTATGCTTATAGTTTAATTTAATTCTATATAGATTTTCAATTTTTCAATTTTCTACATATTTTATTATCTATTTTATCTTTGAAATTTCTAATATAAACAATTACATATTTATTTTTATTAGCTCATTTTATCTGTTGAACCCTGTTTACCCCAGATATAAAATTTTGATTTACCATGAAAAATTAAGTGTGTTGTGAATTAAGGACGGTATGAATACTTAACTCAAGACCTTTTTATTATGTAGATCTAAACATTTAACACAAGTCTACAAGAGAAAATGTCTGCAGAGCATGAATACTAAGATTATTTAAAGCCATAAGGCTTTGAGCACCCTCAAATGAGGATTACAGTAAAATAAGTGCAGACTGGTAATAGCTTGATATAGACAAATCTATTATATGATAAAAGGGTCTTGTATTTCCAAAGTTGAAAAGTGTTTGATTTGCCCTAACTTTAGCAGATATGCTTGGACTGCTACCATGGGCACTGACAGCATAGGCAAAGGGGGCACTATACCCTCCCTTGTTTTTGTATGCTGCATTTACTTTGCTTTTCTGTTCTTTTCAACATGGTAACCATATGTTAATGAAGTAACTTTTGACATCCTCTGGAGAATATTCTGTGGATGCCCATGATAGCTACAGTTTTTAAAGTCTAGTATTTACTGTGTAGAGAGTTTTGACTTAGAGTTGTGTGCAGTGACAAACAATTTTCAATTTTTTGTTTCCTTATTGGTCCAATTTTGAGATATCAAAATTTGACTGAATTTTTGAAATATCAGGCATGCCAACTTTTTATCCCATGTTGATTTTATCAAAAACGTATGATAATATATATGTAAATTAAATGAATCCTTTGCTGATTTGGCAAAAGAACACTGTGAAAGAATTTTCATCCAAACTTGCAAAATTTTAAATATGCTTATGAGAGAAAGTTTTTAAAGTTTTATTGTTCAAAGGTTATTATTTGTATTTTTAACACATTTTCCAAAGTTAATGGTACATACTTTTTAAAACGCAGACTTAAAGTATGAAAATTAAACTATTACTGATGAATATGTTATTTGCATAAGTAAATTAGTTTAATTGTATCTACTAAATAGTAACTATAAAATAAATTTCAGCATTGAAGAAAAAAATCAAGCTATTTGAAGAAAATTTTGAAAAATTGTATGGCTATAAAGTAAGATTTTTTTAAACTTAATTTTTAGCTTATTACTATTATATTTTTTATTACCTATTTTTAAACTTATTATTTATTACTATTCTTTAATTGTCTCTAGTGAAATGTAATATAAATTACATAGTTCTTAAAACCTCTTCACAGCTTATTATTAAGTATTTAGAATTGCATTATAGTATAATAGGAATTTTAAGAGATTGTTTTTGTTCGATATTTGTTTATAAGTCGATTTGAAAACTTAAATACTTGATTGAAATTTACAGTATTTTAAAACCATAAATAAACAAAAGCTTGATAAGATGGAAAAGCTATTCCAAAGTGCTAACAATTGGCTAAATTAGTCTTGACTAACGATTGACCAACATATAAAAACTTGTAGAATTTCACTTTACAACCCTTTGCCACCTTTGTAAGATAACTGCATATTTATAAGATGATCAGATCTGTTATTCCTACGCAAGGTCATATTAGACAGGTTTCACTGTATGCTTTGCAAATGTGAATATATCATTTTTTAAGGTAATTACAATCCCGTGTTAGACATGTTTGACAGCATACTACAAATCACTGAAATTTTGCAAAAAAACATCTTTTGGAATGCACTTCTGTTTGGTGTTCACATTTTGTTGAATTTCCTCAATTGTCAAAAAATCTTATGTGTAATATCACTTGCTTATCCTTCTATTCTCCTGACCTGGGACTCTTGGAATACTCCCTGTTTCTCAAGGGTCAAACCAGAGGCTTGCTACCCCCATGAGATAAATATATTTGCATTATATACAATGGACTTTCTGATAATGATGATATATTTTGTAAAATTCTAAATCGATTTGCAGTCTTTGCACCCAAACTGAAAAAAATTTCTGGATCTACCCTTGATGTTTCTGTTATTGAAGAAAAGACAAAGATTTTCCACAATTGAGGATATTAAAAAATGCATTACCATCAAACTAAAAGGTATTTAAAAATAAAAAGCCTGTATGGTTTCAGCACATTGTCAAATGATAATTAATTTGAAAAACAAGCTTGTTTGTTTGGAAGAAAACATGCAAAATGTATGTTTCATTGAACTTTTTAAACAGACACTGTATTGACACCTCTGAACAGTTTCCCAGTAATTTAATTTTTTTGCTTTTTGTAAGAGAGTAATGGGCATAAATGAATTTTTTTTTTCTTTGCAGCCATCTAATTCAGAGAAATGTAGCAACATTACAATCAAAAAGATGCTTGCTGAATTAAATAAAGCAAAACAAGACCTCAGACGTAAGTTTAGCATGTTCACTTTTTCTGCAAAAATTCTTTTGAAATTGAATATTTTGTAAGATATTCCTTAGTCAACATACTTGATTGCTGATTTATGCTGATTTGTACAAAGAACAACTTCATGCAAATGGCTGAGATGAGGTTAGTTCAGCCTGAGGCAATGTGCTACAATGTGTGAAGAGGTTTAAACACTGGTTTTAAGACTAGTCTGAAAAAAATCATGTGATTTTCAGACATATTTACAAATTTATTTTTTTTGAGGACATGTAGATGCCACTTCACAAGTTGTACTGTACACTGCAATGAATGATAAACTTGTATCAGTTATGAAACTTTCAGCAAAAATTCTGGAAAATGAAATATTTTGCAAAATATGTCATTTTTTTAGAAAAAAATGTCTGTGCATATTACAAAACTTTCAAAAAGAATATTTTCTTTCTGAAAGTTTTGTAAAATGCACAGACTTTTTTTTTTTTTTACAATATGCAGTGCAGCTTATAAAGAGATATCTAATTGGTTTATGTTAAAAGGCCATGAATTTGGTTTTGTTTCTTCAAACTATAGCCTTAAATCTAGTGGTGGCTCATACATAGGGACTGTGGAGATGCAGCACCCCTCAGTTTAACTATATATACATTTTTTTCTTTTTATTTTATTGATTCATGAAATTTATACAATCATTAAGTATGAAGTGAGTAGCCATCACATCGCAATAACAGAAGTCTCCCCAAACAAAGAAAATCCAGAAAATATCATAAAAATCTTTAAATGGCACTGCCATCATTGCAGCTACTGACACTATTGCATTTGATTACTCAGCACCTGCATGAAGCCTTTGACTATACGTTGCCAGATAAGGGGGGAAAAGAAGACAGTCACTGTGAAATTCACGACTCCCAGTTTTAATCCATCAGAGCTGAGTTATGAGGGCAGTAGCGGATACAAGCAGTTCAGCGACTGGTTAAAACAGTTTCATGCCTTAGTCCTGGCATTTTCTTTTGCAGTTCTCTTTTACACTATTCAGGGAGGAGAATCTCCCCTTGGATCTGCAGAATTCCACATTTTAGTAATTTTTTGCATTTTTAAAAAATAGATTAATAGATTATGTGATCTTGGCTGAGCTCCATATTTCATATCTACCAACTCAAGCTCAATCTTTTTGCATTCATTAGTATTTTCCTTTAAGTATGTCTTTATCCATATCTGTAATGTAATTGCTAAGCACACTAAGGCATATTTTGAGTTATTTTTATAAATTTTTCGAATTTAAAATGCATCTGAAAGTTTGAATGCTAATCTAAGAAATCATCACACTAATTCTGTAATTTAAAAAGGATATAAATTTGCATTAGATTGACTGAATGAAAAAAGGATTTGCTTTTCTTTCCTTTTAAGTAAAAACAAATACAGTTTTTAAGATTTGTTTTTTAATTAAATTAAGACATTTTCGTTTAATGCACCTGCTGACCAGATTTTATAATGGGTAAAGCACTGTACTACGGTTTTGGATTCAACTCCCGGTGGTTGAGGTTTGATCCCCGACTTTGCATGGATGCCATTGTGTCGGTTCCTTCATAGGGGAAATGTTGGTCCACCTACTAGGTGCCCCCATAATAAAGTGACCAACAACTCCGGCCTTAGTCATGGCCAATGCCTCTAAGGCATTGTTAAAGCCTATCATTTGAAAAAAAAAAAAAAAAATGTTTAATGCATCTAAACAGAAAAGTACTTTCCCCCTAGTATACTTATTGATCTTTATCTTTTTCCCCCCACAATTTTAAAATAAAAGAAATTGCTGTACATTTTATTCTCTTGTGCAGTGTGTTTTACTACAAAAAATTATTTTTTTAAGATATATTTTTTAATTAAAACAATTATAAATTGTTCATTTGAATTTCTGGCTGTTTGCAGCCAATAAGACAAGAGCATTTGTTCCTGGTTTGTTCATTCCTCTATGTATCAAGGTGCTGTAGGAAAATTCTACAATTTTGTTTCGTAAAACATTTAGAGACATTTATAAAATGAAATTTCATTTCCTAATCAAACAAAGAACTCTCCCCCCTTTTTAAAAATTCTAACCATTTGAATGCTTAGAAACTATAAGATAAAGAAAACTGATGCATATGAATAATTTTTACTATATTTCTGATCAAGGTTTTCAGATAAAAATAAGATTACACCACAAAGGCAGTCTTTTTATGTTATTTTCTTTTTAAATTAAAAAAAAAAAAGTCTGAAATTTGGGCATAAAATTTATGATTTGTCTTGATCTTGGATTGTGAAATTGCTTAAAATCCTCTTTTTAAATGATGATAGCCTATTTTTCTATTAAAAACTCTCTGTGTAAAATTTCTCTTTAACTATGTTTTTCTTTTTTAATTTTGTATGAATTTTATGTTTTTCTTAATAAGCATTCTTTAACCGATTAAGAAGTTCTTTGTATGTGAGTGCTTGGGTGTTATGTTGTTCAGAATAAAAAAATTGATTTGCTTTATGGTTGTAATTTTATGATAAGAAATTGTGCTACACATAGAAATTTTTTAAAGGTTAAATTCAAACTCTCACATTTCCCCTCTTTTTTTGTCATTATGCATTCTCATCTTTGGCTATTGACACCAGAAACTGTACCTATTTTAAATGTGGAAATTATGCAAAAATAAAAATTTTCCCTTTCTTTGTCATGTATCTAAAATTTGGGTGCCCCTAGATCAGCCTACCTGCCTGAGTAATCAGGCCATGAGAATTTTCTAATTTTATCACACTAAGTATTTAGCGCTAAAACTTAATATATGGTCTAATATTTTATTTTGTGTGAAAAATTACTGTACTATTTAAAGTTTAAGAGAAAAATTATACAATTATATAAAATGCTTGCTTTAGGTGTTGTAAAATAATAATTGATAGTTAAAAGTTACCTTTCCAGTTTTAACTAGTGTATTTATAAAATGCTATGAACAAACTACAGTGCTCTTATGCACCGCCTCTTTTATATATCTTTTTCACTTATACGATGATTTTCAGTGGTCCTGGCTCGTTATATAGGAAAATAATATTATCATTCATTTATGCATCACTCTGAAATAAATATCCCACTTATGCATCAAACATTTTTTTTTACCAAAGCAAAAATTTTAATTCTTTTTCCTTAAATAGAAATAAAAAAAATATATATATAATTTAAAAAATAAAATGTTTAACAAATAAACAATATTTGCTGTATATGAAATGAAATGTGTTGCTTGATCTGGAGTTCATTTTTCCTGCACCTTTTCAATCTTTACTGTTTCTAGAAGGACATTCAGAATACACATGAATTTTGAGTAGGGTATCTTATTTGTTTACCACTCGCACTAATAACTCATCCATCTTGAATCAAATGACTTGTAACATTGTTCATGATCGTAGGTTAATTGACCAGTTCTAACCCCATTTCTGATGCTGCTTATACGAGAAAGGAGTAAAACATTTTTCCTTATCTTAGCAAATAAAAGGGGTGGTTTTGAAATTTATCGTCAAAAATGAAAACAAATATCTATCGTGAATTATTTTGAAAAGAAATCAATTAAGGTATGTTACACTTTCGGTTTTCTTCGTATAACTACCGTAATTAGCAAATTATTTCAAATAACAACATATAAACTTAAGAAACTTTCTTATTCTTGCTCTCATTGCAATTTATGCTGCGCTTTAGAACTTTAATGAACTTGAACACTTATGCATCTATCTCACTTATGTGATTTTTCCTATTGGTCCCTCGGGCTGGCGCATAAATGAGAGTTCACTGTATACTAGTTTTACCACATAGATCAACATTTTTGGAAATTATAATATTATCATCATGTTCATCACATGATAAAAAATGTACATATGAGAAATTTCAAGCTTTGAAAATAGGGCAATCTTGGGCTTTTTGATTTTAGAAACTTTGTTCATCTGTATGGAACAATTTGTGTATTATTTCAGATTTAAAACAAGAACCAGCATCTTGGAGTGATGATGACACTTCGCTCAATAAAAGTAGCAAAGGAACAAACACCCATTGCAGTCAAGGCTTATTT
The DNA here is from genome assembly GCA_038373885.1 of Cheiracanthium punctorium. Taxonomy (NCBI): domain Eukaryota; kingdom Metazoa; phylum Arthropoda; class Arachnida; order Araneae; family Cheiracanthiidae; genus Cheiracanthium; species Cheiracanthium punctorium. The sequence goes on along the minus strand of JAWZYV010012747.1, from coordinate 114,453 downwards.
ACCACATCATCTGGAGGTGCCGGAACATTAAGTATAGAAGATTCTGTGAAAGAAGCTTTGGAGTATTTGGTCAGGCATAGGAAAAATGAAAAAAGGCCTGAAGCTCTTGAAGTAATTTATATTTATTATGCATTACAGAATACTTTGATTCTTCACCTTTTTTTACAAGCTTTGAGCATACTACAATTTTTTAAAATTTATTGAATTTTGGCAATGTTTCTAAAATCTCAAATTAATAATGGGCCCTTACCCCCCCCCCCCCCCCAAAAAAAAAAAAAAAAAAAAAAAAAAAAACAGGTGGCCATTTCAAATTTTTTAAAGGCAATTTATGATAGATAAAACAATAAAAAAAGTTGTAAATTTGAAGAGAAAATTATTAATGTACAATTTTTATAAAGCCTGGCTAATATTCTTTATAATTTACTAATACTTGGACTCAGTAGCAGATCCAGAAATATTTTTTGGGAGGGGCTAAATTTTGAAAAAAGCTTATTTCACCCACATTAAATGTACAATAAAGCAAAATTTTAGTCTAAAGTAATGTAAAACTTTTTGGTAGGGGCTAAGTTAAAAAAAAAAAGATCATTTTATCAAATTAAAGTGTATAATAAAGCAGAAGGTTACCCTTTAGCAATCTCTTTTGGGGGGTGGGGCTGAAGCCCCCTAGCCCCTCCCCTGGATCCGCTACTGCTTGGACTCTCTTTGAATATCAATTTCACTCTCATACCAACACGAAATTGGTTTGAATGGACTGGTCAATCAAGGACAGTCTCCTTCAAAGCTAATGCTGTTGTCATGAAACTGGTCTACACAAAACTCACATTGATTGGCCAGTCCATTCAAACCAATTTCACAACTGTTTGTGTGACGTGGGTATCAAAAACTTTTTTCTATTTCTTGAATGTTAAGTCATAATAAAACTCTAATTTTGAAAGTGGTTGCTGAATTTTTTTTGTGGTGGCTAAAACTGTGTACTAGTTATTTTGGCATGTGAATTTTGCCTTTATATATATATATATATATATATATATATATATATACAAAGGCAAAATTTTCCCAGTGATTTGTCCAGTTGTTTTAGCTTAATACTGAAATGACTTAAGTCAGGGGTATTCAGTCTTTGGATTGTAGTGGGGTCCCAAAAATTATCCCAGGATTTTAAGGTGAATTAAAAATTGAAAATAAATTTAATTGAATTCAAATACATCATTAAAAAGTTTTAGAGTAAAAATATTAATTTTTGAAATATTAATTTCATTAAATGTCAAAATTTATCACTCCAGAAGCAGTAAAACCATTTGCAGTCGAGAGGATTAGAATTAAGTAACAAATACAAAACTGCTATGTGGTTTTGAAATTGTGTAAAAATATGTAGCTTGCAAATGAGAAAATCAGTATTGTGTTTGTTTAAAGTGTGTTTGTTCACTGTGACATACTTTAACAGTGGTTCCCAACTTGAGGGTAATTATCCTTAAACTGGTAAAAGGGAATTTTCTGTGAGGCTAAGATCAGTATAAGGGTTGGATCATCATTCAGTTTCGAACAAAATTATTAATCAAATTGTGTGTACAAATCAAAGATTTTTGACAGATTTATAATGAAAACAAAATCAAGAAACCAACTGAACCTTTTGCATGACTTAATGATATGTACTGTCCAAAACTGCCTCAAATATAATACAAATTGTTAGAACTAAGCAATATAAACTGTCTCATTGACTACTACTTGATTTAATAACAAATAGTAAGAAAACTAGCATTTTCTTAGGTTTGAATAACTAAAATAAATTAAAAATATTGTTCTTTTTTTGTAATTTAAAGATAAAATGCATTGCTAATTAATTTTTTCATCTTAATTTTTTTGGGGGTATATGGGGTTAATATCTAACCTGCTTTATGAGTAATAGCATCAAAAAGGTTGAAAACTGCTAAACTATAGCGTATATAATTTTTTAAGTTATTCTCATTTTATTTGGCAGTTTGGATAATTGGAGCATATACTAGATTAAGTTTATCATCTCAAACTTTTTTGCATACAAATGTAATTACCTAAACTTTTTTCATATTTTATCCCTCTGTATTACTGTATTCCAGTCTCACTTACACATTTTATTTATATTATGTGATATTTATACAGTTGGCTCTCTATTGAATAACTTTCAAGGAACCATGAAAAATCTTCCTTAAGCAGATGATTTAAAATTTGATGCCATGTCTGGCTTCAGAATTGCAGATTTTCTCATTTAGTCATTTTGAAAAATGATTTTCTAATTAAGAATTTTTTGTAGTAGGTTTTCATACTGTAACTTGTTAATTTAATTATACTTCATGGCAACCCAACCTGCCTGTATTGTGGAAATGAGGAAAATGAACTTCCTGTAAAGGAAAATAGGACATTATAGAGTTTGATAAAATGCATTTTGTAAATCAGATTTCTCTTACTGATTTCAACTAAAAATAAGTAATAAGTATAAAGGAGATTGGTATAAAGAAAAATTGGTATATATTTTGCTTAGAATAAAAGGTAGGAATTTGTATTCATTTTTTCTTGACTGAATTTGTTCAGAAATTATTGGTGTCAATTTTGTTCTAATGATAAACTTATACAGTAAAATTCGCTCTTTTTTTTGCTCATTTAAAGCTTTTTTTTTATTGATAGTCAAATTTCTTTATTTTTGATACAAATAAGATTCAGCAAAGATTTAAATGGATTTGAAAATTTAAAAAATTGATCTCAAATATGTACCTTATATAAAATAAAATTATTTATAGTAAAGACAGATATTTTCCAAATGGACTCTGAATTTTGCAGACGTTACTGCGGTGATGAAAAGTAAAAGTTATCCTGGATGATGGCAGATTTTCAATGATAAACTAATTTACATGAGAGTCTTTAAAATCATACTGCGCTCCATATTAATTATTTTTTGCATGATGAAACTTTGCATGTTCATCATCCTTTGCATCAAGTTTCCTCTGAACATGTATATGTGGCGCTATTATGTAAAGGCTTGGTTTTTACTTTGATCTATGGAGATTGGACAAAGTAATTTATGCATGATATTTTTGTAATTATTTCATCTTTTGATTAAATTAGTAGATTTGGTGACATTTTCATCCATGCTTAGTCTAATCAGAATTTATAGAATTTTTTCAGGCTGCAAATTTTATATCTTTGTTTCAGCTAATAGTTTCATTAATTTTACAATTAGTATAGAATATTATTGTATGCATGATAATATAATCAGTATACAATGTAATTAGTGTACAACTGTAATTTTTGTATGTGCAGAATTTTTTTTACAGTGATTTTTCATCATCAAATTAGCCCTTATTATTGTTCTGGCATCATAACTGTAACCGAGGTAAAAAGGCTTCCTAGAATCCGTAGTACTGACAGTTTAAGTTACCACAAAGTATATGTGGAAAGTAATTAAAAGTAAAATTTATATGTTCAAGAATATTTGGAGAATGATCAACCCAACTCATTATTTCTCCTTGCTGAAGAAAATTGTTACAAAAAATTTAACAGAAAAAAATCACTAATAGAAATATTGTCAGTTTTAAAATATTTTTTTTTTTTTTTTCTGTGGTGCAGAAGCACCAGAGCTGAGAAATATCATCTTTAACCCTTTGATGCACATTAGTTATGCTGTGAAACCCTTATTTCAGCACTTTCACTGCTAATCTAAAAAAAAAAAAAAAATATGGTTAAATGGTCCCAACATTGGAAAAAGTGCAGCCAATGGCATCGATCCATTTAACTACCGAAAACATATCAGGAAATTTTTTTAGCTCTGTGGTGCAAAATGGGTGACTCAATCAACTGTTATGTTGTTGGTAGTTAAATGGATTGATGGCAGCAACTGCTCCTTTTCAGCATTGGGCATTCTATCCAGTTGGTCTTCTATATTGATGGAAAAATCCTTGTACTTTATTTAGAGATTGCCATTAAGTAAAGAATTGTTAAACAGAGAGACAACTGTACACCTAAATTTTAATAATTTGAAATTTGCAAGCTTAAAAGTGTTGTAATACTTGTATTATGTTTAGGAGATGTCAAAAGAGCAGCTAATAGCAGAAAAAGTGCTTGTTCAGAAAGTGCTCCTTAATTTTGAAAGTATGCATGGCAGACCTTCTTCAAAAGCACACAGAGAGCTTGTTCGACCCCTCTATGACAGGTACAGGTGTACTAAAAGGCTCATTGCAAGGATAACGGCAAGTAAAGACCCCGCTGAGCTTCAGCCTATTCTAGAGCATGAAACCATGGATTTTCCAGCATCTGATCAAGTAAAAGAGACAGATGTATGTTGGAATTTTCAAATTCCTCATTATTTTTTTTTTAATTATTTGGTAAAATTTGCATCTACAGACCTTGATTGTATTTTTAGCTGTAATTTATCTGAAGATGCTTTCAAAAATTGTCTGTATGTGTCAGAAATATTTCATGTTTCATATGTCAAGAAAACTACTTTGTATTCATATTTACTTTATAAATTCATATTTTGTAATATGTAAATTATAACCAACTTTTATAATACAAAATATTAATAAAAATATCATTCCATAGAGTCTTTAATATTTAAGAAGTGAATATCAGCATTATATTAACATAATAATGAAATTTTGTTTATATACTTGTGGGTTACTGCAGCCACTGAAATTTACACACCAAGTAACTGATGTACATATTGGCAAGATGGTGGTGTTGAAATCTTGTGAAAAAAAATTTGCAATCCTTAGACATAACTGTGATCTTGGCATACTCCTCATGTCACCAAGTAAACTCAGTGACTGCTATAACCCACAAGTATCTTTCGTTATTTAGTTAGTTTTCAGAAAACTTATATAACAATTAATTCTTTTCCTTTATACAAAATCTGAAATCTGCTTGAATACCACAGTAATTGATTGAAATTTATGCACAATGATTGAAATTTAAGCAAATATCAACTACAGTTAAGTTTTATGAAAAAACCCTGCAAATTATCATCTTACCTAATAAATAATTGTAATGCATCATACTTAAAAGTAAAGTTCCTACTTAGTTTATCTTGAGGATGCATTTTCACTAGTTATTAATAATAACCAGTGAATCAGATTAACTGTAACACATCCACTAGTTTCAATGGAGAGTATTATTTTTTCAAACTTCAATAACATGCATTAATTTCTTTTTGTTTGCAATGGATTGTCTGTAAAGAACATTAAAAACATCTAAACTCATTTCCTCTAGATTGAAACAGTGAAGTGTAGGGATTTTAAGAGACTAAGATTTAAGTTTTCGAATTCGGAAGAAGGAAGACCACCATGTCGACTGACGTAGAGGAAAATTTGTATTATTATAATGTGAAATTTTCTCTTATTTTGTGGCTTTGTATTGTGTGTATGAACCCTCATTATAATTAAAGTTTAGTAGCTAAAATTAAAGGATCATTTTTCGCTGTGAGTGTGCTGAGCAACAACTACAGTTTACGACACCTGGCAAAAAACTTAATCTCAAATGAGCCATACCTGATTTTGGCACATCCACCTCAGCATGTCGCCGAGTGCACATTTCCATTTGCACACCTCTAGTTGCAGACTTGTGTGTGTGCTCAACTGGCATTGAAACTCTCGCCAGCCTAATACCATACGTCTGACAAGTGGAATTTTATCCTATCAAAAATGCTATGGAAAAAATAATGAAACACTTTCATATTTTAAATAACAGCAAAGTGCGGTACATTAAAAATGTATCGTAATCCATGCTTCGGCCCTATTTTTCTTCGTTTTTCCATTTAGAAAATGTATCATTTTTCATTACCGAGCTGTATTTTTCTTCCTTGTTCCATAAAATGCTTCTTTGGAATCGAAATTTATATTAAATTCGCCTACTAAAAGTATTTTATAATCTTCGACAGGCATAGTCTAACTATGCTTCACCTTTATAAATACTGTTTAGAAAAGTGTATCTTAATCCATAGGTGTACCATATTTGTCTTCCTTATTCCATAAAACACTTCTTTGGAATTGAAAGCCATGTTAAAATTGACCACTAAAACAGTTCTACAATCTCTGTTAGGCATTATTCTTACTATATTTCTTCTTTTTAATAAATTGTAATTTCTCGCCAAACATGGATGATATCTCAAAGCTAGTATATTATAAAATATGTTCATCTAAAAAACTTGGATGCGTATGTAATTTTGATGTAGTTTGACCAAGATTTATGTTGCAGGCACATCAAAGTATTAAAAAGCCCGATGAAGTATCTCAGAATTCACTTAAGGAAGGAGAAAGCTCAAAGAATTCTTTACCTCCACATATCAATTTTCATGAACTCAGCCTGTAAGTATTGTACTCTAAATGTGAAACATTTTAAATAACTATTTTCTGAGTTAAACTTTTAATTACCATATCTATTGTTATTTGACTATTTGTAAATTTGGACAGATTGTTTTGAATCAAGAAAAAGAATGAAAATTTTAAAATCCTACCCATTTTTGATTATGAATTTGCATGTCGTATAATTTTACTTGTTTCCATTGACTTCAATTCCTAGGTTATATAACAATATGAAAGTATTTTATGTGTTACAAATAAACATAGCTTACAGTTTTTATTTGAAATAATTTATCAGATGGCAGTAAATAAATTGGTATTTTACTGCCAAAAACACACCAGAGTTAATTTGCTAAGCTAGCAACCTTGGGCTGTTTTTTAGTTACACAGAGATGCCAACTACTACAGATTCTCTGTAGTTTCTATGGAATTTTTTTTGTTTTGTAAATATGATTTACTACGGACTTTGAAAAAAGCATATATTTTTATGGAAATTTAAATATAAACTGATTTATTTGTCAAATTTGTTATCAGTGCAAACTGAAGAGAAAAGTGTTGAGCCTGGACTTCTCTGGAGCCTCTCTTCTTTATTCCCCCCCAACCCCTTTCTCATGCTTTATGCTGTTCTTTTGTCTGTTTTCATTTCCAAGCTGCCCTAACTGCAGAGGCTTGGTGGTAGATTCCATACTAACAGAACATTAAAGTGTTTTTTTGTCAGAGCCTATTTTTATGTTCTCAATAGATTGTTATTATTGCACTTTCATGAAAGATTTGTTTGAGTAAACTTTCATCGCTGTTTAGTGTTGTGTAGTTTGTTATAATTATAATTATTTTATGTATATAATTATATAAATATTTTTATACAAAATTTGAAAAATCATCAGCCCTGTCATGAGTTGCAATTTGTTTTTTTCAAAATGTTTTGAATAACATATAATTAAGATAAAATTTTATTTATTTTTAATAAAGGTAGATTTTTAATAGGGTATAATTAATCTTTTTTAAGTCTAGGGAAAAAAAAAACCCTAAAATTTTTACAATGCGACTGATTACAGACAGACATCAAAAAGTGCTGAAAATATACACAATTACTCTTGAAAAGAATCATTGAGGGTTGGCATCTCTGGTTACATTATTTAATCCATAGTTACTCGAATATTACTAATGTTACTAAAATAAGATTTTAGTTTTGATGAACTAGTTTACAGCAGCTGGCACAAATATTTTTTGCTTTGTATCAAATAGTCTCTTGTTAATGGAAAAGTACTAATAAACAGGGGTTGGAAAAAGATTGTAAAATTTTAGGATCCAGCAGAAATTTTTTATATATTAATGAAAGAAAAAAACTAGTCACCACAAGGCATTTTTTAATTCTCCTGGGGAACTTGTTTTTTTTTTTTCTTTTTTTTTAACCCTGCTAATAAATCATCGGAATTGTATGAACACATTAAATTCTAGATTGCAACACTTAATTAGAAATCATGTCTGTAAAATGTAATACATTATTATTATTACTTTATGTAAAGGGTACTCAAACCTCTTCCTTTTCCTTCTCATTAAAATATTACTTTGTTAAGGGCTTACCACGAGTTAACAATAATTGAAAAAGCAGTGAAATTTGTTGGCAATAAATAAGATTCAAAGTTTTTGGAAGAAAACTGTGTTACTTAACCCTAAAATGCATGATTTTCTTAAATGGGCTACAAATTAGTTTGTAACTTCATTTAGGCTTTTATGCTAAAAAAAAATCTAAAAAATTTCACCTGGTAGTTTTTCAGGAAAATCTTGTAAGAAAAGTTCAAATTAAAAATATAGAATGCTTGCCCTATAGCTCTCATAAAACAGAAGAAAGTAATGTAGCTTAATTCTGCACTATTTAGTCTGAATACTACAATTTTAAATAGTTTTGTACTTATTTTCATTTAGATATAAAAATTACAAGCAATAAAAAAATCGGATAAAAATTTGTTCATTGAATTGGATGTGCATTCTTTGAATTCGAGCTTGTTTTGTCAAAAAATTATGTTGCCATGCATTTAAAAAAAAAAAAATATTTTCATAATGGTCTTATATTTATTTTAAATGCATATTTTAGACAAAAACTATAAAATTTTCTTTTTATTACAGAAAAATGAGAGTGTAGCCAGTTGGCTACAGTATACACTGTAGGATTAAACTGTAAATTTTCTTGAGTACTACAACCCTGAAAAATTACAGTTTCAACAAAATTATTGAGCTTCAAAATGTGATGTACACTGCAGAACAACCACAGTCTTTGCATTCTTCAAAAGTCATCAACAGATTACTAATTCTGAATCTATGCCTTGATTTTAAGTGATTAATTTTAATGTTTCATCATAAATGAGCAATAAAGATTGTATAAGTTAATTAACTTTTATATCTATTTTGCATTTTACTGTGGTCTGTGAAATTTTTACAAAATATCTGCAAAACATTTTCAGCTGTTTGCGGTCTTGTTGCAGAACACAGAATATAACTCTGCTCCTTGGGTTTTAAGCTAAGCAGATGTGTAGTGTGCTGCATTGTATATTTTATTGCATGCACCATAAGTTATTTTGTTTCAAGGTTTAAGATACAGTCACTTTTTTGACAGCATTTGGAACTGAAGTGAAGAAGAGAGGGTTATAAAAGTAAAAACTTCCTGTTATGGAATAGTTGCAGAATGTGTGTGTGGAGGAGGATAATCTTTGATTTTCAAGATTGAATTCATATATAAGGCGTGTACTTCAATGGTTTTCAAGGCCACTGCAAAAACAATAGGGGGAAGGAATGCAGACACTGTCACATGGATGTCGGCAGAAAATTTTCCTGGGGGAGGGCAAAAATTATTTCAACATATGGTTACCCTGTTGGATAAAAACAAAAAAGCAGAAAAAAGGCCATACAAAAATCCAGGGGGGTTGTGGCCTTCCTCTTGTCCTATACTGCTGACACCCATGATCTCCTGGACAGAAAAATTGAATTATTTTAGCATTTCACTAAAGCTTTTTTCCTCATTTTAGCTTTTTTTGCTAAAGAATTTTGAGCTCAGCTTTAATTGTGTTTTGTTTAAAATAAATCTTAAATGGAACTTTAATAATGTGAATTTCTCTGTAGCATTGTGCATTCTCTGTGAAATGTTAAGTTATATCATCTTGGAACAAAAATAAATGAAAAAAAAATGATTCTGAGAGAGGGTAAATCAACAACATAAGTTTGATATAAGGAGAAAGATTATAGAGGATGATCATTCAATAAATCCTATCATTATGATGTCAATTGCAGGAGTGAAACTTTTGTTACATCAAGATATCCAATCCAGTTTAATAAATTTTGTTCTGCAATTCTATTTCATCACTTGAAATTAGAAACTGTTTAAACAAAATTTAATCAGCTATAAAAATAAGAGAAATTTAGTGAAACACACACACACACACACACACACACACAAAGCCACAGAACGACAAAGTTGGAAGAGTCTGTGAATTAAGATATTTATAGAAAACCTGTATATATAATATATATATATATATATATATATATTATCAGGTCAAATTATCATTTGATCTTTTATCTGTACTATTAGACCACAGCTGATGGAAGAACTTAATCAAATTCGAGAAGAAAAAAGAAAAATCAGAAAAATACTAAGAGATTTTGAAGAGCAGTTTAAAAAAGAAAATAGAAGGTATTTCTTTAAAAAGTTGTTATTGTAGAATTTCATTTTATAGTTTCATTTGAATTTATCTCATAGATTGGTATTAATCTCTCTCTAGGAAAGCTCAAAGAGAAGATAAACGCTGCATGGAGTCATATTATACTGAATATAAAGTAAGTATTTATTTACCATCAGTATTTTCCTAAAAAATAATCTTTACTTTATAAAATCAAATAATATCCAGAAAAAAAACACCTAGAAATCTAAACTGAAGCAAATCTGATGTATGGAAATATTAGTTCTTGAACTGAAAAAATTTTGATACATGTAGTGATATTAGAAACCTTTAAATTATAAATGTTGCACTATAAAATATGCAGTGTTATAATTTAAAAAAAAATTACTACTTTGGGCTGTAATTAAAGGAAAAAGAGAGAAAAAAAAACTATTTCACAGCTTTTGAACACAAATTAATATAAACTAATTTTATCAAAAACTTTCTGGGAGTATTTTCAAACACGTTCCATATACACTGACTGCACCAGGCCATTTGTAGTAGTTTGAGACCAGAAAATAGACACAAGAAATGTGATCCATGTACAGTGCTAGACTCTTTTTAAGAGGTTAAGTATTGTAAAAAATGAAGCTTTGCCTCTACATCTTTGTTTGCTGCTAAGGGTTGTGTTCACAAAACTATGAGTAACCCATCATAACCCTGAGAGCTGGGTAACCTGCATGGCCGGTTTGTATCAGAGACAACTCGAAGCAGTATTCACCAACTTATTTTCACCCACGGTTACCTGACTCTGGAGTTATCTCAAACTAATGCACCCAACTTTGAAAGCTTGCTGGAGTATGTATGTACATATATGCATTAATTGAATTTATGGTGAAATCAGTATGTGTGTGTACACATATGTACTTGAGTATTAACTACACATTTATATCAATAATCATTGTACTCTATATATTATACATAGAATATGTATGTCTTAAAAGAAAATTCTATGATACAGATGCATATTGCTTTTTCTTTTAAATTTCCACACACTTGTGGAGAAAATTTATTCGCTGTGCCCAAATACAGTACACTACAATCAGAAGAATATGTTTAACCCCAGACAAGATTTTTTTTTCTTTTTTTTTTATTATCCGCTGCACCTAAATCATTAATCCTTCCAATGTAAATATTTTTCTCCCATTTCTTGTTAGAAAAAAAAAAAAAACCAACAACTTAGATCCACAGTGCTCAGGCCAAATCACTCCTCATCTGTGGAATAAATGGAGAAAAGAAAATAAATAGGGAAGATCAGAATTTACCTATTTATTTTCAGCATAAAAAATAATTAAATTTAAAAAAAGGCATTAAATCAGAAAAAAAAAGATGGGGGGGGGGGAAAAGGGAATGGAAAAGTAAAGCCAAACAATCAAACCAAAATAAAGCCGACAGATTGCGTCTGCAGTCTCTATGGAAAAAAAATATTGTTGTCATTCTACAGTTTTTGAAGCCATTGTACAAAGATTTCTAATCACTTTTGGCAGATTTTATACCTTGCTGGGTGGTTTACACAGCAATTTCCATCTCTTAAAGCACAAAATATTCAAGTATTTGCAAATTTTTGAGATTTTCCAAATCTATAAAAACGACCACCAAATCTGCCAGTTTGCATTAGAGGTTTACTGCTCATGCGTTACCCATGTAATTGAGTCAACCCTCCAAAATTGCAGGGTAGAATTTGCACAGCAGTCAGGGGCAAATGTTAGGGTAATCCTTGTATTTGGCATCGTGAATACCCTTTTCTCACTAACCCTTGAAGTAGCTTGCTGAGCTAATTCCAGGATTTAAAGTTTGGTGAATATGGCACTAAAGGTATTAACTTTGAAATGCCTTTTGTGACATGAAAACGCTTGAAGACCTCTGTACTAGTGTTTTAGATAAATGATATTCACAGTAGCTTACACTGACTTCCTTCAAGGGGTGGGGGATTATAATCTTTATATTAAAAGACATAATTTTATGTGAAAAATGAAATATTTATGTCATAAGTGACATTTGACCCATGACTAGACCCCATTGTGTATGCCACTATACTCATAAATATTGATTTCAAAAATTTTAGACAAAAATGTTATTTTTCAATAACATTGCTTTATATTTAAAGGATACTTTTTTTTATCCCTGTATGAATGCCAGTTTTTTATATTTAAATTTATTAAATTAATTAATGTTTTCTATATTTCTTGTCATTGCATGTCTGTTTTCTAATTTTAATGACTACCTTCTCCACTGTATGACTGTTTTCTACATTTAATGAGCAATTTCTTTATACTGCTCAGCTTTTTATCATGATTTTTTTTTTCTTTTTTTTTTTTTTTACAGAATGCAAAAGCAAAGCTGAAATTATTGGAAGCCTTAGTTTCTAAACAAGAACAGAACTCTTGAGTACTATAATTTGTCTTTTTAAATTTTGAATTTAGCATTTTTCAAATATTTGTTTTCTAGTCAGCTGCAAATTACTAGGCTTTCAGCTCATTTGCCAAAGATAAAATATGCAACAACTGTATAAAAATATGGATGTAAAATGTCTTATCAAATTCATATATTTTGTGTATAGATATATAGTTCCTATATTAATATGGAACGTTAAGTAATAAATTGCAAATAAGGTGCTTTGTATATAATATATTTTATGATGATTTCAAAGCTCATGTGTGCAATACATGTAACTTAGTAGCTATTTTTAGATTATTTTATTGTTTTTATGTGTGAGAATTCATGAATATGTTTTTCGAGTAACTTTCTATTTCTAAAATAAGAGTTTTTATTTTATCATTGAAGCATCTCAAGCTGAACCATTTTATTTTTGTTGATGTTAAGTGTTCTAGTGTTGTTGTGCAATATTTTTTAAAAAGAAGTTGTTGATTTAAAGCAGTTTTTTTTCTTGTTGACATTATTTATTAAAATAGAAAAATGCATTTATTTGTTGATTTTGGTACCAGAACTGTTTTCGTTCAGGAGAGTTAAGCAAGAATGTACAAATACTAGCAGATGTAAATTGTTTTATTATAGTTATTTAATCCCATATTTACTTTCATGTTGTGTAGAGCATACTTATTTATGTTTTATGAATATAGTTTTTTAAACTATAAATTTATTATAATGATTGACTTTCAATAGATGTCCTGATAATCAAATGAATTGATTTGGCAGCTAATTTGGCTTTGAACTTGTAAACTTTGCTCAAAATAATTTCTAGTTATTCTTCATTTATTGTATTAACCCTTTAATGCACAACCATTCTTACATCTATATAGAAGGTCAATTTTATATTGTGCCCAGTGCCGAAAAAGTACACTCATTGCCATCTCTCAAATTGACTACCAGCAATATGGTGGTCGATTGAATCATCCAGCACGTGCGGCTGTACAGCTATGTCAAGCCATTCTGGATTTAGAGGTGTATAGGCCCTGGGGCAACAAAGGAGTGGTAGTCCCTAATTATTTCTCAAACAAGTTAACAATTTTTTTAACTACTAGTGTAGCAAAGTTGGTTCACCATTAACTCATAGCCTAGAAGTCCAGGGTTTGATTCCCATGGAGGTAGATTTTCTTTACTCAAAAAATAAGTCTACTTCTTGTCTGGTATTGCACTTCTTGTAACGTCAATATGGCTCCCAACCAATCCTGTTGACTTTCAGTAGTATGTGAAAAGTGTGCAAAGAAGCAGATGCTTTGCATCTGACTTCTTTGGGGATACTGTTTGTGATGTTATCTTTCAAGCAATTTTATCTTTCAACATATAATATTATAGAACATATACTATAGCAATTACTATATATGTAGTATATGTTCTATAACATACGTATAATATAACAATTATACAATTACAAGTATTTGAATATACCTGGGTAACTAGTGTTAATTTTGTCTTTAAGGTATTACTTGAGACAACTTTGGCTTTCTTGCAACTTTTTTAAACATACTTTGTAACATCATACATTATATATATTTTTTATTTTTCACTGTAAATGAATTCATTTCTTGAGTATATAGTAGTGTGATTAGTGGCGTATACAAGGGGGTGGCATATATCTGGGGGTTCAACCGCCCCCCCTGGGCCTTGTCAAATTTTTTTTTAACAAAATGTCCATAAATTTTGTATTTTTAGTTTAAATATTATGCATTTTAACACAAAGTTATAACACCCCCTTGAAGGAAGTCTGCATACACCACTGAGTGCGATGATTTACTTTGTGAATCTTTCCTGCAAATATACACATGATTTGTAGGATCTAAGATTAATATTTACCATTTTGACAAGAATTCAAAACACGCTTTGAAGTTTTCAAAACAAAAAATGAGTGGAAAAAGTGAGAACTAGTCATCCATTGTCAGAATTTTATTTTAAAAAAATTATTTTGCTCATCATTCGGTATTCGTTAGGAAATTTTAAGTAAAAATGTCTATTGTGGGGGCCTCAGGGCTGCAGCTTCAGTTGCCCTCCCATAAATCCAGCCCTGGTGGCAAAAAAAGGCTTTAGCTCTTTAGCACACGATGGGCTATACAATCGACCACCATATTGCTGGTGGTTAACTCGAGAGATGGCAATGGCTGTACTTTTTCAGCATTGGGACCATTTAATCATACTTTTTGTGACTAGCAGTTGAAAGCAGTGGAAAGAGATGGTTCCACGGCGTGACCACTGCATGTCAAAAGTGTAAAACACACAATCTTTTTTTTTTTTTTTTTTTTTTGGGGGGAGAGAAAGAGGTGAAAGATGTGATGTGAAAAACAGGATTTGGACCCTTAACTCTCTTGAGGGTGGATCTTGAAAAGTCAAAATTTGGGTTTTGAAGTAGTAAACAATAAAAGGAAAGAATGCTGTTTTCATGTTTTTAGTATAAAATTTTTTTACTGATTTGTCTGTTTGTGTATGTACATAAATATCAAAGCTATGAAAAGCCCAAACTAGTAAGACTGAATTTGTGAAGATTCATAGAACTTGATTTGATTAAATGTAGCTTGTGACAAGTGTTGCCAATCTCAAAAGTTTCTAAAACTGCACTTGAAATAAAAAGAAATTATTTTTTTCTTCAGAAAAATTATGCAGCTTAATTTTCTATTAAGAATCATGTAAATACTTATTTATTTTACATTTTATTCATATATTGGCTGAATTGATTTACTCTCACCATGTTAAGTGCAAAAAATAAACAATAATACAAACAACCAAAATATCATCACCACCTCCTTTCCTGGGTTCTATTTAAGAATCTTTATTTAACTATAGCACTATTCAATAAACACCATAAGATTTCTATTTTAAAGCAAGAATTTTATACATATTTGCCCCCTCCCCTTCAGGTATAAAGATTTGTGAAAATCGGGTTTTGGTTCACTTCCCACATAGGATAAGTGAATTATGAATAAAGACCCTGAAATTAAATGTTTGTTGCATTTATTTTGAGAGAGAATCTAAGCTATTTGTTTCTTTCTGTGAGATATGAGGGGTATGTGAAAACCTTTATTTGCCCTCTTTACTCCTTTTAGAGGTGAGCTTTGATAATAATATTTCCATCACTATTGCATCCCCCCTCCCTTTTCTCTGATAATTCCAAAATCAATACATAAAAAATAGTTTTGCTACGTTTTTATAATTATATGTATTGGTTCTAAGTACAAAAATGTTATTCAAACTAATAAACTCAAATCGTAAAATCCTAATAAATCACATAAAATGTCCTATTTTTATACTTTTAGGATACGTTAATGATAAATATGTATGGTGTTCTTTCATGTACATGATAAATGTTGTATCTTTCCGCGAATAAAAAAACATATCTTCAAAAATGTAATTATTTATGATGCAGTAAGACAAATGACAAACAAAGATATAATCATCAAGCAAAAGCTTGTTCCCCAAGGCAGGCTGAGGCAAGGCAGGCAAGTATCATTCATGCTGGTTTGGTATATGAGATTCAGCAGATACACACGTTATTTGTGCATTTATCTAGTTTTGATTTGAATGCCATACATCTTTCATTAAAATAGTTATTTGTATATCTGTGGTATTTCTAAACTTAAATGCTCTCTGTTTGATGGTCCATAGAAAGAGATGAATAAGCAGAATAATAAACACTAATTAAAAAAAAATATATATTTATTGGGAAAAAAACCCCATCAGGACTATACATAGTTCACAATTCTGATTGTATATTGTATAAAAAAGGTGAATTATTGTATTTTATTCTAAACCATACATATAAGGTTGGCAATGCTGCTCATGATCCAATGGTGATGTACATGTTTTCTATGCGCTTCAAGCCCTGGCTTTTTTATTCTTTAAAGTGAAGTCCTGTACATATAAATTAAGAAGCTTAAAAAAATGTACTTATACTCACAACCTTTACAGCAAAACTGACGTGAAATTTTATGAAATGTTATGTAGTTAAATGTTTAATTTATACACAGATGCAAACTTTAAAAACTGATCAAATTTTTCTAGAGTTTCTACTCAGGACATCTGTTGACTTAGCTATGTTCAATTCATTACAAAGTACATATTTTTGAGCCTTCAGGTATGATGGTGAAAACTCAGTATTATTTAATAAAATGAATAATAGCTTTAGTTCCGTGTGCTGAAAAGTTGGAAGTAAGATTTTAATAGCATTTAATATTCTTGAATAAAACTTGTGAGAATTTTAAGGCATCTGAACTTGTTATCATTTGTATGCAATTTCATTCAGGTCTCTAGACTATTAGCAATATATACATTTTAGTCTAACTAATGAATCAAATGTTATAAATGCATAACAATGTTTTTAAAAAAGAAGCTTTTAATTTCATTTTATTAAAATATTTGCATCAAAACTTTTCTAAACAAATCGTGCTCTATAAATTTTTTTACTCGTACACTTGATTTTTTGTATTAACCAATTAAATTTTATAATGAACTAATGATTTGTGTAAAAAAAAAAAGAAGTCTAATTTTATCAAAATGTAGTCAAAAATATATTAACTACATTTCTGGAACTGAATAGTCATTAAAAACTTGTTTCCAACAAATGCAGACACAGCTAGTCATGTACTTGTTTTTTAACCAGTGAATTATATGTAAAAACTAGCAATATACTATTTATTAATAAATGTTTATATTAAATATCAGTAGTATACATTACGTACAGGGTTTGTATAGTATCATTGAATAGTTTACTTCTAAATCATGAATGTGTTGTATTTGAAGAGAAAAAAAAAAATTGATAACCAAATAAAACTTGGACAAATGTTTACTGTTTGAATTTTTTGTAAAAAGTATTCAAATATTAAAGTTAGGCAAAGTACAGTAATTAGGGGTATGTAATTTTTGTGTTTTAGGAATAAAAATATTGCATTTATTTGTTAAAAAATAACGTATTGGGATATTGAATAAACTACAATTATATCAATTAAAACAAATTAATTGAAAACTAAACCCAATTTCTGTTATTTTATTTGAGCAGTTGCCTTCTATCTACAACTTCATTGCTATGCAAACTAAAATATTTCTCAGCATCTGTTAGTGGCATATCTATAAGAACTTGGAAAATAATTATATTTAATGCTTATAGAAAAATACCCCCCCCCCCCCAAAGTTTTAACTTATAGTGTTTTGTTAAGAGTCTGTAAGCAAGTTTTTATCTTGGAATTTTAGCAGAGCTTTTCATCAATAGGTTTTTCTGTTTGATTGCAGAATAAGCCAAGGAACCTTTACAAAATTGTCATAATTTTTATTTTCTATTAAATAAACTGTTACTTAATTTTAAAATGAAAATTCTGGGGTTTTTCCAGGTCCCCACTATTTCTTTTAATGCTATAATAGTTTCCAATAATATTTCCCTCCCCTACTGCCTGGTTATAGAGGATTATAAAAGTGCTTAATGTTGACTCAAAATCATTATTTATTGTTATCTGGGGCTTATTTTCTTTGATAAATGCTTTGTTTTGATCAAATATTCTTATTATTTTTAAATTGTTCAATGAGCATTTTGTACAATTTAGCAAATTTTTTATCAACTTCATTAAATTTTCTTTATTGATCAATCGCATCAAAAGGAAGAAATAAAAATTGCCTCTTTTTCTTTACTGTTGTCCTTGGAGCGGATGGTTACTGAAGAAAAAAAAATATTTTACCAATATTTTCATATCTGCTTCTCTGAAATATCTTTAAATGACAACTTAAAAAAAAATAATAACTTTGTGGTTTTTTATTATTTAAATAGTATCAGCATGCAGAGGTTATTTTAGAAGTGTTATTTATAAGGAGGTTGTTTACTCTCATTTATATATGGTGAGATAATGTCATGATAAAAAAGTGAAGGATCTAGCTCATAGTCAGAAATGCATTTAGAGAAGGTGATCAACTTATTCTTCCCTTAGAAGCGTATTACAAAGTGTGTTAAAAGTTAAAGTTTACTTAATTATTTTTCTTTTAAATTTATTTGAAGATTTTGTTATTTTCCCCAACTTTGAAATTACTATTTCAGTACAATTCAGCATGCGAGTGGTTCAGCGACAGTGTAATAGCATATTTACTACTACACTGTCACTGAACTTCTCACTTTGTCAATACTTTAAGGCTTATTGCTTTTCTCCTTCCACATATTCTACAGAAAACAAAATATCCTAGAATATGTAGAAGTGACTAATTGTTTACACAGTAGCTTGATAAAAATTGCTCAGCTGAAGACTCTAGATAATAGTTTGCTTTACAAATGCTTTTAGTGGAATGCTAAAATGTTTTTGAATAATCAAAAGATAGAGAAAATGTTTCCTCAATTTAAGTTCAAAAAGTAAAATGTTTTACATATATAATTTAAATAATTTTTTAAGTGAAGCCTCAAGACTTTAGTGACTTGGCCACCGCGGCCGGAATCTGTAAACTCCGCTCCCTTAAGAACACGGCAAGTGAAGCAGCATCTGGCTTGGCTGCTGTGGCACTGTCTATGCTAATTAAGAGCTGGTGCATGTAAAATCCAACATGCCTCCAATGTCCTCCATGCTTAACACTACTTCTGGGGGTGCCAATTTCAAGGGGTTGGTCCCTCCTCTGGAATTGGTTCAAAATTAGGGGACCCTGAGCTAAAGTTGGACTTTCTTCCAATTGGGCCCACTAAAAATGGAAGGCACCCCCTCTGCCCTTCACCTCCCTATCTGTGGGGGGGGGGGGAATCTAGTCCTGCATGTGGTTGTCAGAGGGCATAAGCTACAACAACAACAGATTTTGTAACAAAAGTATCCCTGAACTTCTGCCTTCACAAACATTGATGTATAAGCCTTTAACAAAGTTTGAGAGTGGCAAGCATCATTAAATCATCTTAACACTAATCATTGATCATTTCAAAAGATATATTTTACATTTCAGAGTTAATACTGGTGTATTTTGCATTTATCACAAAAATTACCTACCTCTAATAATAACAATTAAGACATTTTTCCTTTTAGAACAAAAGTAAAATAGTATTTATACTTCCCTTCACATACATCTTTTATATGTCTTTTAACCTTGCACAATTTCACAAAATCCACAATTTTTAAAAGTTACTTGGAATTTAAACTGTAATAAATTTATTCTTCAATTTTAAAATGTTTGTGATTTGCATTTATGTAATGTACAAATAAGTATTGTACAAACCCTGCATTAGATTTACTTTTCCTCATACGAGTTTTGTAATATTTTGAATAGAATTTTTTGTTAGTTTGAAGTGGCGTTTAAAAAATAATTATTTACAAAATGATTATATTATTATATATATATAAATATATGCAATGGAATATGTACAAACATTTTAATGCTCATTAAAATAGATTCTCATGTTCTGTTGTGTGATTTTTCAAAGTGACATATGCTTTGTGAATTATTATGTAGTAAACCTGTCAGCAGTCCATACTTTAAATTTCTTAAATGTTAAGTGAATTTATTGTTTTATATGCTCACAGTAGATTTTTTTTTTTTTTTTTTACTTCCAACTTCAAGCTAAATAAGCTTTTTGCAACATTATCTGTTTTTAACTGGCTGATTTTATGCCACACACGCGACCTTTTCAAAATTCAGAAAGAAAGTGATTATTTTGATGATGTGGACAAGTCAGAATTTATTAAAAAAGTGATACAGTGTTAACCAGCACTAATATATAATAGTACTGCTAAAGCAACTTTTATCTTATGACATATATGGCCACAAAAGCAAACATTTTTAAAAATTATACTTAATGTTTGTATGCTTTTCAAGGAAATAAATGATATGGAAAGTATTTTTATTTAAGCACCTTAAAAAAATCTACAGAAGTTATATGATGTTTATTGATAACTTTTTACTGTTGGGGATATATTTATTTGTTTATTGATATTAAATAGTATTCCAAAAAGAAGGTTAACACATTTTAATTTTTTAAAAATCCATTATAAATAAATGTGCAATAAAAATATACAAAATAAGGTTGGGTAAAAAAACCAATTAAACAAAATCCTCTTGTTGACTTTAAAAAAGTGTTATCTTTTAAATTTGTAAAGGATCCCCATACAAAAGAATTCCTGTTAGTTTAATGTGCCTCATATATCAGTTGATGTATGGGGCACATTTACATCATTGCAAGTGATAAGACAAAATTTTAGCCTTTTACCATAAAACCTCTGAGAGATATCTTTAAATAAAGATGGTCAGGAGCCACATAAATTTGAATCTAAATATTTATTTCTAGAGTGCAAAAAATAATTTATTTCATAATTTTGATATAACTCCTAGATACCCTGCTCTGCTTTAAAATTCTAAACTAAAATTAAATTGATCTAAGGTCTTTTAAGAAAAATTTCCTTAGTTGATATTTATTTAAAAAAAAAAAAAAAAAAAAGACCAACTGTTCTACATCTTCCCTTCAAAAATAGTCTGTCTATAGCTGCCATGAAAATTTTGAAAAGTCGGCACTCCTCCGCTGTATACAATGCATGTAAAATAGATTTCTAGGGAAAAAAGTTTCTCAATTAAAGCGGTTTGGCCGTGTGGAATTGGCTGTTTGTTGGTGTAACATCTATTTTGGATTTGTGTGCTTGGCCAGAATTCCGCTTATAAATCCACGCCAGAAGGAAATACCTATTGAGGTGATTTATTTCTTAAAAACTGCATATTCTGTAAGTTTGCAGCATCTGTCGACGGCTTAGTAAAGAAAAGCTCTTTGTCTCAATCGACTGGATAGTTTATATACAGGACTACCCAAAAGATTCGAAATACATTGCCCTCTATGGGCCGAAATTCATTAAAGCGCATTTTAGAGGTATTGGGCTGTTTCAAACAACTCAGAAGTGATATATGCTGTTAATAGTTACAAAATGAATATGTCGATTAAAAAAAGTGTCTTATCATTTATAGTTCTGCTACAGGAACACTCAAAACTTTCCAATACATTACGGTCAGTGGCAATTTTAGGGGCATTCATCCATTTCAAGCACAATACCATCCTACCATATAAGTTAGGTAATGGTCCGACCACAGTCGCGTGCCTCCCTCAAGAACTATGCCAAAAGTTGCCAAGCTTGATGACTTTTGGTGTACGTGTGTAACATCTAGTTGTCTATCTGGATTTTTGGTTCCAACCTACTGGAGTTTATTTACAGGACCACCAAAAAGAATTTCAATACTTTAATGTCTATGGACATCTTCAATATAATACAACTGTAGGCAGTCATTGTTTGGTCCATGCCCAAAATCTCTCCATTTGTCGTTGACCTTGGCAAGTTTTTCCAAAATATTGCCAAATTTGGAGATAATCACTCATTTGGTCCATGCCCCAAATATCGCCATTTGTCATCGTTCTTGGTGAGTTTTGGCAAAATATTGCCATATTAGGCAATAGTCTGTCATAATTTGGTCCATGCCCAAAATCTCGCCATTTGTCGTCAACCGTGGCAAGTTTCGTAGAAATATTGCCAAATTTGGCGCCAAAAATTATTTCGTATAACTCTAAAACTTTAACCCGTAGAATTTTGAACTTTTGTAATATCTAACTGTTTTCAATATCTTTTTTGACTGCAATCGGCTGGGTAATTTATTTACAAGGTCAGCCAAATTACTTTAAATATATTAAGGTGTATGGATGCATTCAATTCATTGAAAGTCTGTGGTCAATGACTTGGCTATCCCTCCAAAATCTCACAAACCATCTCAAGCTTGTGGGCATTTTGTGAAATATTTGGCTAGAAATTGTTAAAGCTTACTATTACTGATATTTTATCTCTTTAAAACAAAATAAGTTTAGATGAAGTGTGCTGAAAATATTTTTTATTTAATAGACCAAGGAAGTCATGTGTTGTCCACATCAGATTTTTTTCCTTCTATGAATGTGATAAATTAATAGTTTTTTTTTTTCTGTTAAGCATGGTAAATTTATCGAACTTCATTTAATAAATAAATTTTAACTATAAAACTTTCACCACTTAGTACTGTGTCAGGTAAAATCACTATTATTTACACTGAAATATCACTATATTATTAAAAATATCCCCCCATTTTACTTCTTTTAAGTAACTTAAAAACCAAATTGACTTTGCAAAATCTGCAGTTCAATGTGGCCTATTCAACAGTGCAGCTAAGAGTATCAAATTAATGATTATTTCAAAAAGAAAAAAAAAATAATGCCATTTATTCATTCAGTAAATACATAATTTCAAAGGCTTCATTAGAACTATCTGCATGGCCCAGGATTGCTTGAGGTTATGTGTTAAGACATGATTTGAAAAAAAAAAAAAAAAAAAAGTCAACTGATGTCACTTATTGATTCACTGATCTATTTTGTTTTTCATAAATATCCTCAGTTTTAATAGCTTAGCATTTTTCTCACTTCCACCATATATAATCTGTACTTATTATAAAAGAAGATGTCTATCTGTTTTTGTATCTGTCTGTTGGCAGCATTATGGACAAACGGTTACATGTAGGTAGAGGACATTGGGTAGAAAGGAAGTTGTATGTATAAAATTATGCATCTTGAAGAGATATTTTCAGAATTTCGATTAGAATTTTTTTTATATGCTTTATTAACTTTTTCATTTTTTCACACATAATGCAGGACACCAGTGGTGATTACGCTTGCAACAAAACAACATTTGCATCATACACAATTATTTTAATCACAGTATAGCAGTGGCATATACTCAAGTTTATCTAGGTAATTGGAGGTGGACCAGCTTTATAAAATGAATGAAAACGATTTTGGAAACTTCACTTAATATATATATATATACACACATTATGTAATAACATCAAAAAATTACTTGTAATGTCTTTTTCATTCAAAGCATGTATCAACAAAATACTCTTAAAATGCTTGCTCCACTAATGATACCAATGAACTCCAAAAGCTAGATGCTTCTTGCTAGCATTCTTCGAGTCATCTAAAAAAATCGAGATTGACTGGCAGGGTGTTTTGTCCAATAAGACGGCTTTTCAAAAAGAGTGAAGTCTACTGCACGCACGTGACACCTGGTTTCTTCAACATCAAGGGGAATCTCTGTTTCTGTAGATTACCTCCTATTGTGGGAAAAGTATTCCGCTATGTCCATCCTCTGTGAAAAATCCAAAATCTGCGAGATGCTTGAGATCATGCTACACCACTGCAGTATAGCTATATATTCTATTAACCTGAGTTTTGCCAGCATGATATTGCTTTATATCATGCTTTGGAATGTGCTGCAAAATTTATAAAACTATGCAAATCACAAGAACAATTCCCCTCCCTCCAAGATAAAGGTAGCTTATACTCTGCATTAACACACATGCAATCTCCATTCCAAATTTCATCTGAGTTGCCTCAGCTGTTTCAGCATGAAAGAGTGACCAACATACAAACTTTCGCATTTATGATATTAACAAGATATGCCCTTAGTATTCCTTCTTCCTTTCTGGAGAAAAATTAGACATTCTGTGAAATTACAATAAACTAGACAATCTAAAAGCACAAATAAAATTTTTATTGAATAATAAGTGAAATAAAATGAGAAAACATTAAAATGATTAAGATGATTAATATATATCACATTAGTGCTTAAAAAATACTGCTTTGAAGTACTTTGTTGGCAGTCTGTCAATGCTATACTTCAAAATGTCCCTTGTCAATTATTTTTACAGCTTCAGAAAGGCCAACTGCTTTCAGAGCTTCTTTAAATTGCTCAATATAAGAGTCCTGATGCTCTGTCTGAAACAAAGTACAAAATAATAGATTACAGTAATACAGGTTATCAAAGTTATTAACAAAGCATGGGTTCTGCATGCATTTATTTTTACTTCCCTCTAATACATGGAAAATGCAATTAAAACATTGATTTTCAACTAAGTGTTCAGCAGAACAGCAATGTTAAATTCAGGCATGAGAGTTTTCTGCAGATTCGCAGTTTTGTTTATTTAATAGATCGGCAAAAATAAGTTTTTTTTGTTCTTCCATCCCGATTGCAAT
Source organism: Cheiracanthium punctorium (assembly GCA_038373885.1). Taxonomy (NCBI): domain Eukaryota; kingdom Metazoa; phylum Arthropoda; class Arachnida; order Araneae; family Cheiracanthiidae; genus Cheiracanthium; species Cheiracanthium punctorium. The sequence goes on along the minus strand of JAWZYV010012747.1, from coordinate 89,992 downwards.
CTTTTCCCATCCATTTTGAGAGTGAATATTTTTCCTACAGCCTTTCCATTGTTGAAATTTCTTTGTTTTTTCAAACATTTTCAGTTGTGACCCTAATTTCCTTTTTCTCGTTATTTTGAGTTTCGTTCAAAATTACCTTCACATGTAATTTGCGCTTTTTTTTTCAATTTTGTCACTCTCATCCCTGTAAATAAAAAAAAGCTTTCATTTACAGTAAAAATTTAATTAATTCTACAACTGTAAATACATTATTCATATATTTATTAAATATGAACATTATAGATAATACTGTAAAATAAATCCAAAATATTTCTCTGTTGAAAATTTTTTTAGCAACATTTTCCATAAAAATGGCAGGGCATTATTACTGAAAAATTAGTTTAAATTTTAATGCAGACACTGTTACTTAAAATCTTTCAATAACAATGTTATACAATAATAAAAGTTCTTATTCATTATAAAATTAACTATTTGCCCGTAGCAGAGAACTTTTTCAGGGGTTCTGAAACATATTCAACATTACATCTGGGGGGGGGACATCATCTTACATCCCCCCCCTCCCAGTTCAATTCCAGCCATGCGACAGGCCAGAACCCTGGACCTGCACACTTCAGCAATCTTCAAATGTCCTGTGTCTTATCTACTTGGACATTGGTTGGCCATTTGTTTGAGAGGATTTTGCTATGACAAGAGTTAAATTTGCCAGATTCAAAAATATAGTTGAAAATATACCTTTATGTATGTCAACAATGCTTTAGTTGGGCTTTCACAACATTCCAAGCTGCCATTAAACTTTTCCTCCACAAAAAACATTGATATTCTTTTCCATCTATCTTCACGATCTAAATAGGCACAAAGTTCCTTGAGCATTTCATTATTTTCATTTGATGCTACAGAAAATAAAAGTGAGACTTAGAAATGTAAGTAGCACAAGTAGCACAATTCCTACTAAAAATAATATTACTTACAAACACATGGATCAATAAACATTATGTATTTAAATCTTTAAAAAAAAAAAAAAAAAAATCGATGTATTAGAGAATATCCAATAGCATCCAACACATTAGTGCTTTTTGAACAAATAACAGGTAAAGTCATCATTATTTTTTTTAAAATTCTGTTTAATATATAAAGAACACCTTAGGACAAAATTTATTGTATACAATAGAGAGCATGCATAATTTTTTTTCAAAATAAACATGTTACATATACTGGTGACACAATAGATTCATGCAAATTTTAAAAACTCAAGTAAACTTAACAATTTATAAATTTACAGTTTATTAAACTGTAAGTTCATGTTTTGTTTCACATAAAATCCTTGTTTTCGGGTAGAATCAAATAACCAATTCTAAATGAAAATATTAAAGTTTGGTACACTTACATGGTACACTGTCTGACAAATTCACAACCTTCGATACATCAGCTTCGATATTTAATATTTCTTGAATCTGATATATTAAAAGAAAAAATATTAATAGTAAACTTTTGAATAACAATAATTCTTTTTAAATTTCAAATACAGTAGTCTTGATAATTCAACGTGGATGGGACCGGGCCTCCCTTGAACTATCGAAAACTCGATTTACCGCATATTTCCATGTATAAGCCGAGAATTTTCAGAACTTTTTCAAACGTTAAACTACGGGGATCGGCTTATATATGGATCTGCTAATCGTGCAAAACCCATAAATAATTTTTTGTTTGTCAAGAGCAAACGACAATCCGACAATCCACTAATCATCGCCAAATAAGCACTTGTTTTTATATTTTTTACACGTGCTAAACATGAACAAGAACTAATAAAATACTGCAAATAATTTGAACATAAAATAAACAACTGAAAAGGAATTTTTTCTAATTTTTTAAACTTACTTTTTGCATGTTGCCAGCCTTTATTCCTTAATCTGATTGTTGGCATTTTACTTTACAGCAACTTGATTGCAAAATATATTGCCCGGTTGGCAATATTTCCAACCTCATGGCAGCGTGTTTAAACGCCACAGGGTTTTTAAAAAAATCTCTGCTTATATACGGGTTCTGAATTTTGGGTTAATTTTTTAAGAAAAAATGCACTCTCGGCTTATACACAGATCGGCTTATATTCGGAAATATATGGTATTGAATCATAATGTTTAATAAACAAATAAATGGAAGTAAAGCAATTTTTTTAATTCAGTGTATATTTAAACAGAAATGTATTAGGCTGTAACGAAAGTCTCCCGTCACCGCAAACATTGTCAGCACACAATTCGCGTTGGCATATTGGCTCATATTTTGTCAAACAATTTTTGGCATTTGAAATAAAGAGACTTACTTTATAACACTGTGTTGTGAAATCTGTAAAAAATATAGTTATTAAGTACAAGGTTTCTCAAATGGAACTACCTTTCTAGCGCATTAGAACTATCATTTACTTTCAGTTCTGTTGCAAAACGTCAGCTACAAAATAGCAATGAATTATGTATACAGCTTTAAGTACTATTGTTGTATCATGTAACACTGTGCAGGTTTGGTACCGAAAGTTCAAAAACAAGGACTATGATATTCATGAAGCAGGGAGCTCTGGCTGGTCTACTGATGTTGATGAGGCCAGCCTGCGAGAACTTGTGGAAGAAGATCAGTAATTAACCACTCGACAGTTATCTGAGGAGTTAGAAGTTGGTTTTTCAAACTGATTTCGCAGAAAACTTTCGTTATAACCTGATACTTACATATTAATACATTACTGGTGATAACCTATTAATTATATCTGAAAATAATAGTGAATTGTTTTTTGTCAAAAGGACTCATTTCCATACTGTAATATTGCACTATCGTCAGCGGCATAACTAGAGGGCGGGGGCAAGGAAGGGCATCTGTCCCTGGGCGCAGCACCCAAGAGATGCCGAATTGTATATAAAAAATTCCCCTAAACCTTTTGACAAATACGAAATTTTGACGGTCACGAAATTTTCAGCTCTCTCCGGGCACTGAAAACCCTAGCTATGCCCCTGGCTATTGTCAAAGAGCATGTTGGCACCCCCCCCCCCCAGTGCATAGAATCACTGCATAGAAATATCTGTACGCATGTATGCCCATATGAATGTTTCGGGGAGCAAGACAGGAGCCCTGCACCAGATACTATATTTTAGTGTTAAACTACATCTACGTAATATTAGAATGTAAATTATTCTTGTAATATAGACTAATATAGACTTTTCCTGAGAACTTGGGGGGTGGCTCCTCTCTACCCATAGGTATGGGTCCCCATGTCAGTTGGGCAATATAGGAAGATATATTTTCTTTGGGAGGGGAGTTTCTGAAGGTGGCTTCTGGGTGCGCCATGTATTTGAATTTTGTTGTATTAAAAGTGTATCATTGTTCATGAGTGTGATTAAACAAATTTAAAATTGATATTTCCAACACCCTTTTTCTGAATTTGATGCATTAGAAATAGAAAAGGAAAAAAGACACACAGAAAAATGCATTATTCGAATTGAATGAAAGTTTCAAAAATTTATTTTTTGTTTGTTTGTGTAACATGTATTTCGGATTTGTGTGCTTGGCTCGAAGATTTCTTATAAATCTACGTCAGAAGGAAAAACTCATTCAGGTGTATTCTTTATCCAGGCGTAGCAGACAATAAAAGGACTTTTTTAAAATTAAAAACTGAGTTTTCTATAAGTTTGCGCCATCTGTCGACAGCTTTGTAAAATAAAAACTCTTTTTTTTTGGATGAAAGATAGTATTTAAAAAAAAATTTTTTTTGGTATATTATAGGAACAGTTTTTTTTTCTTTCTTTTCTTTTGCATGATAAAAAGTAGCCTGTTAGTTAATCCAGGACTCACGGTTTAGAAGTCTTTATTCCATATTTCATCCAAATCCGTTGAACCGTCTCAATGTGAAAGAGTAACAAACATACATACAAATATTGACATTTATAACACTAGTAGACTTAGTATTAATAGTTAACTTTTGAATAAAAATCATTATTTTTTTTAAATTTCAAGTAAAGAAATAAGAAAAAAGTCAAAAGTAAAGAAATAAAAAACTTAGCCGAGAAAAAGAAAAGAATTGTATAGTAAAAACTTTGTAACGAGAGCTTCTGAATAAAATAATAAGTAAAATAAAAACTTTTTTTTTTTTTTTTTTTTTTTTTTTTTGATGAAAGATAGTATTTAAAAAAAATTTTTTTTTGGTATATTATAGGAACAGTTTTTTTTTTTTCTTTCTTTTCTTTTGCATGATAAAAAGTAGCCTGTTAGTTAATCCAGGACTCACGGTACAACACAAAGCTTCTAAAAGAAAAAGAATTGTATAAACAATACGACCAAATATAAACAATAAGACCAAAAAGCACACAGCTTTGGACCAGATCATGATCAAATTTTTAACATAAATAAAATAAAAATATATAAACACAGTTAAAATATTAAGTTAAAAATGAAGAAATAACACTGTGTCATAAAATTACTACTATTATTTTAAATTAAACATTTGTTTCAAAATAAAATTTGGATTTTACGATATGAAAGAAAAAAAATTAAAATTATAAATAATTAATTCTGAGTTACTTTTACATGAGTCAGATACTTTATTTTGGGGGGAAGGGGAATTTTTAAAAATAATTTATATTTTGGGCCTACCTTCATAAACAAAAATACTAATGAATGGCAACAAGAACTTGATTGATTGATTGGGGTTTTGTGGCACAAAGTCCAAAAAGGACAAACTGTGCCAGACCAAGTGTAAAACCAGAAAAATATTGCATTCAAGTAAAAAAATATCATACAGAACCTGTAAAAACTAAAATACATAAAGACATCTGGATGGGGTCTCCAATCCAGATACTAGTCAGGTACAAGCATGTGCTTCACAATGGAAAGAGAATATTAGTTTGTTGAAGAAACAAGAACAAATTATGATGCAGTATTTCACCCAAAATATCATCAAGCCTGAGATGAGAACAGTTAAAATAAATATGATAAAAATTATTAAAAGCTGTGCAAGAGGTTAAACATGATGGATAGTGAGATGAGTATGGCAATGAGGGCATTCTGGGGGGAGGTTCACCCAAAAGGAGGTATTTATTGGTAAATATGACCAATGCGGAGATGAGTCAGAATGACATCAGGCTTGCGGTATGGATGAGTAGACCAGTACGTAAGGGCTGGCAGGATGGAACGAAGTATGTTATGGTTTCGCAGTCCCATATATGAGTCCAAGTGTCTTATTAGGGAAGAGATGCCATATTTTATGTCAGTATAGGGTAGACGAAAATTATATGGGACAGTAGAATGCCTGGCGAATGAATCAGCTTTTTCGTTGCCGAGAATCCCCACATGGCCAGGTACCCAACAGAAGAGAATTTTGTATCCACGGTTCATGAGTTGCTTGTGCATGCGTAGGACTTTGACAATAAAATATGAGTAAGAGAACCAGATTTCAGATTCTCCAATACACTTAATGAGTCAGAGTAAGAAATTACTTGGAAACTAGATGTCAGATCTGCAGGTATTTCACCATCAGATGTACCTTCATCATCTTCCTAGACATATGTGAGAGAAAATTTATGAATGGGTAAAAATATAAATTCAAATCAGAGAAAGTTATGAATGATGCAATGTTAATTTTGATTCATTAAATTATAAAATTTGAAAGGAGACAAAACTTACATTTGATTCCACATTGGCGTGCACTTGTCCATTTGCAGTATCTTCATCTGACTGATATATATAAGAAAATTATTAAATAATTATAAAAAAACCATTAATTGTACCTTTAATTAGTAATAGTAGTAGTTTAGGTCCATAGATGCGAGCATTAATGGATGGAATATTTTAGGAGCAATACAAAAACCAAGTCAACAAAGAAAACATGTTTCCAATGGTAAGTTTTTCTACTTTAGTAATATTTAATATGCAAAATAATTAATAATTGCCATTTATATGTAAGAAAATAAATGCTTTTTTCACTAGATACAAAATATTTCTTTAAAAAATTTCATTTTCATGTTTAGTGCTACTAATGTTACAGTTTTTAAATCATAGTGCTACCATTGAAAAACATTTAAAAAAATCTCTTCACAGTTTTGTTATATATACATTATTTGACTTTAGAAAAACACCATTTAAATGAAAAAATATTTTTTGCTTGGGAATTTCTATAATAAGCATGAGAAGGGTTAAAATGCCAACCAGAAGTTTAAAAAAAATCACAGACTTAAAGGACAATTATATTCAAACCATTAGGTCTCTAGAACTCCTTAAAATGAATAAATAAATAAAATTGACAATCTGGATTAAGAATTCTCTTTTATATCTTAATTTTTGTCATTTTTAAAAATACTAGTTATAATAATTAAAATTTTATGTGGACTGGAAAAATAAGTTTTATAGATAATGAAATTATGGATCTGTAACTAAACTAATTTTGCAAATATATTTTAAAAGTGAGATGCAACCACAATTTGCATGATTGTTACTTTGTCCCAAATCATTAATAATTGTTTCACTAGAATCTCTCTATTCTAAAAAAAAGTAAAGGCCACTGTCAAAAGCTTGTCAGCGTATCTCCTCCTAAACCGTGGGGATTTGAGTTTCGACTAAGGTGCCCACAGATTCGAAAAATTCCGAGGAACCTGCTAAGCTGATTTAAATTTCGAAAATCAAATTATTTTAGAAGATATTAATAAAAAACTGAAAAAATAAACCGAATGGTTGCCAGATTTGGCATAAAATCATTCATTCCTTTGCAACAAAGTGTTTCCAAGTATCTAGAATCGCGTGAAATTTACAACGAATTACGCCCATTTTACGCCAAAATAAAGACTATATGAAATAAGTAACTCAAAATGTGTTACGCAAAGTTGACAATTTTCAAATAGTAAGTTTGCTTAGACAACAGGATTTTAGAATTAGCGATTATTCGTTTTTCCAAAACAGAATAACTAATATCTTGAAAATGAAAAATAATTAAAATGCAGATTATTTTAAAGCCGGTTCTTGTCCAGCTGGATTATTTGCTGCCAGTAGAAATATTTGGCGGCTTTAACTATGCCATTATAGCAGTTATAGTACACTTTGGATATTTGCTAGCACGATGAGATGGTATAATTCGTGGTGCTAAGTACGCCAATCTGCAAACGATTATGTAAATGAAAATATGGATAACGGCTTTCCGGTAACCTTACATGAACAGTAATTATAGGTTGTGAGCATGTGTAAATCGCCAAATAATGAAAAGTCGACATGGGTGGCAAGCTATCCTATCTGTTACGTAGCTTTTATTAACTTTACATGTACGCAAGTCGCCAAATAATGAAAAATCGCAATGGGTGGAAAATTTGAAGGGTGTCCAATAGGTTTTACATTATTAAAAATACAGCTGAAACATATCTTCTGATTTTATTATGCTTTAGCTCCTAATTAATATAACTTTTGAATGGCAACATTGAAAATCCTTGTGTTTCTGAAGAGTGCAAATAATTTTTCCAGCGATTATAAGCGGAGTCCGCACTCCAGGTGTAGTATAGCTCAGGACCCGTACAACACGGATTCCCATAACAAAATATCTTCCGTGTTATGAGGGGGAGGGGGTCTACTGTAGTGTGAAGTTTAAATTTTTATGTACCAATGAACATGCAAGAACCAAGCAATGCGTAGCTCAGTAACATTCTATCTGATCCAATCTTCGGGTTTTGTCTGTTGAAATTATGTCTTTTTCACGAATAAGCCTGATTAGGGGCTGAATGCCTCATACAAAAAGCGAGGGTAGCGAGTCTGGGGGCCTTGGCCCCTAGTACATTAAAGAAAAGTATATAAATAAAAAATAAAACATGGGCAGGATTAGTCATTTTTAAAATACTTTTTTTTTTCTAGGACTGTGGCAAAAACTGCAAGGGGATCTAGACAAAAATGGAAAATAGTTAAAGCTGCCTCAGATTAAAAAAAAAAAAAATGAGGCCACTTTACAGTCAACACTTTTTTTTTTGCAAAAATTAAATCAACATTGAATTAATTTAAATTTCAGAACAGTAAAGTAATATATTCTAGCCAAGATATAAGACAAGTTCATGAAGAGGGTTTAGCTGGGTGAGTAGTTTTTTCATGTAAGGGAAACAGACATACAAAGACATGTTTCTTACATACCAATATAGATGCTGAACTTCAGTAATATTTAATATAGTAAGACTAATTACACTGGTCTACAAAAATGAACATTTTTTCTTTCACAAGAATTAAAATAACAGATTTTAAAATTATTTTTCTTGCTGAATTCAAATATCATTTCAGTTTTTCCCTATCGGGCAGGAGTTTTGTGTGATATTCATTTGAATTTTTTATAATGTTCTAAAAAATCTGTAACTAGCTATCTAACTCAAAATTATAACTATTGATTCTGACCGACCTAGAAAGTGGTAGATAGTAATTTTCAGGCATATTCTGCATCTGGAATGTCTCTTCTTGGTCCAACAATAATCAGCCAGCATATAGGAACTACACTTGCCTTGGTACCTCTTCTCCATAGTAGAAATTTGCTGATGGAAATGCTCACCGTGTTCATTGCTGACAGCTCCAAAATTTTCGGGGAAGAAGTCTAAGTGAGAGTCCAATAAGTAAATTTTTAAAGACATGTTGCATCCCATAGCTTTATAAGAATGCAGATGATCAGCCACTATGTCACGATAGTTTTCTGCTTTATGGTTTCCAAGAAAATTGCGGCATAAACTTTTGAAAGACCTCCAGGCTGCTTTCTCCAGTGGATTTAACAGTCCTTCGAAATATTCCTCAGCCATTAACCCTTTTGCTCCCAAGCTTTGATTTGGAATGCTTGCTCAAAATCCCGGAAACGCCCGAGAAATGTTTTTGAATGCTTTCCCCCACGAAACAAGTTTCTTTTGTACCTGTGTAGATATATCTCTGTCAAAACAGGAGTGCAAAGAATCCGTGGGCGTGCCTCCCCAAAGCATTTCAAAAGCACCCGTTCGTAAATGCAGCTTTTCCCCTAAAGGGGGAAAGGGGTTACAATAGCAAACACGAGAAAGGGTTTTTCACACTTGGCACTCTTAAGTGGATGTTGCAAAGCACGGGGGGTACGAAGCTTCGTCTTGGCGTAAGGCCGGAACTGGGAGCGTGCATCTAAAGCCGGTACGGGCGGATTGAGAGTGAAAGGGTTAATGACCGGATTTGTGAGCCTATAAAAATTCCTTCTATCAGTTTAACATCACTGACATTGGTTGATTTCGATTTCACATACAAGAATCCATCAGAAAGTTTATCCACAGTTTTGACGAAATTTTTCATTACTCCTAACTTAATATGCAATGGAGGTAAAAATATTTTTTCAGGATTCACTAAAGGGACATATGACACATTTTCTTGGCCAGGGATAAGAGATTCACGTTTGGGTCATGATTTTCTAAGTGAGACTTCTTATCTCTGCTGTCCCATTCGCACAAAAAAATAGCAAAATTTGGTGAACCCAGGTTGCAAACCAAGCAATAAAGCAATGAGCTTTAAATCACCACAGATATTCCATTCATATTTTTCATATTGTATTTTCTCTAAAACTAGTTTCATATCTTTCTTTGATATCAGCGGCATGCGGTACAGGTATTGATGGAAGTTCATTGCCAAAATGTAGCAGCACAGGCTTCAAACTAACTTTAGAGGAGTCTATGAACAATCGCCACTCATCTGGCCAATGTTGATTTCCAAGAGTTTCCATAACTGAATAAATATCATTGCTAAACACAATACCATTTTCTTCAGAGAAGCAGTCTTTGAAAACACTATGGCGGCTATGATGGCTATATATTCTTACATTTTTTTGTAGTAGATTATACCCTTTGAGTTTGGAAGTTAAAACTTCAGCTTGCTGTTTTGACAGATTGAAATCCCGAATTACGTCATTAAGATCTCGCTGATTTTGAAAGTATAGTTCTGATGAACAGCTACTGGCTTCATATGTAGGATCATTTTGATTTTCATCTGAATCATTTTGAGCCTGAGTCAGCTCAATACTGACACATCACAATGCCAGATTAACAGGTCTGAGCATGTCCAAACATGAATGAACATGCACAGTCTTGTTTTATGATGCTTCAGCATGATATTATGAATAATTTCCTTAAATGCAGCTTCGATAAAATCGCTACATATGAGGTAATGGTTCCTATGGCAGGTTGAAGAAAACGCTAAAATCAGATTTTGAAAAGTAGCTTTCACAGAAAAACTGTGCCTGATGGGAAACTTCTGACTACATATCTGAATTCAGGATGAAAAAATGCTTGTCGACCAGTATTATTATCTTACATTTCCCCCCTCTTAGATTAAAAATTTTATAAGCTTGTACACAGGATTCCAGATATTCAACTTCATGAATTTCTAGAAACCACAAAGTTTAAAGGTTTATATCAACTACTGTAAACATTTACATTATCAAGCCCTTTGTAAATCTGAAGCTTATCTGTCAAAATCTACCAGTTTAAGATTTAATTTATGCAGCTGAAAAGAGTGGATCACATATAAAGGGCAAAATTAGTAAAGGATATTAGTGGTGCTTAAAAGCTATTTACTAACTGCCACTTTTCTTTAAAAAAAATTGAATTTACAACTTTTCATAGATAAATTACATAATAATATTTCAATAAATGTAGTAGTTACCCCTACTTTTAAAATAATACATTAAATGAAATTTAGTGAAAGTTCATTCTCTGCATTTTGCTCTTTACCACATAGACTAGGCTACAGCCTAATTTTGAAAAAAAGAATGTGAATTTCCCACAATTAAGCACACCACTAGGAAGGAAAAAATTCTTGGCTTAACATTTTCTCTCAGCAATTTAGTTAATACAGAAAGAAAACATGACCTCATATTTACAACATTTATGTGTTGGCCTTTATTATATTGAACAGGGGTGACCCGACATGTTAAGCATAACATTAGGGTGCCATCTTTGAAGAGGTGCTATTTTGATGATTGGCAGTGATATATAGCATAAAAGGGGCACCTTTTTTAAGTTTGCAGGGGGGCACCATGTACCTTAAGGATACTTCTGATACTGAAATTGGAACTTAGGGTTCTCTGACCTAGAATCAGACTTTAATCCAGCAAGGCAGACTAGAATTTGTCACCTTAACACTGGGTATTTTATTTTGTATCTTGCAAAATCTTAAAAAAATTCCTGAGTTTTATAAAATTCAAAATAAATAAAAGTTAATTACTTGTGTTAGATTGTTGTAATTTCGCTTGTAATTCTTCAATGAAGGATCGGCCCCAGCTTTAAGTAGTTGTCTAACAACATTTATATTTTCAGCTGCACATGCCAGATGCAATGGAGTATTTCCTTCAGCATCTTGAACATTCACATCAATTTTATCCTAAATTCAACAGAATTAGTGAGAATGAATATTGTTTATAAGCTTCAAAAGTAGAATTATCAATTTATATAGTTACAATACTGCATTTCACCAGATACAAATACACTTTTGTTATTAATATAATTATAGTATTAATTACTAATGTGAAAAAAAGATAATTGATTAAAAACATAATAGGATTTTTGGAAATCTATATATTTTATTTTTATGAAATTTATAAAATAAAGAAAATTATACAGTAACATTGGTGGATCCAGGGGGATGTGGGGGGGGGGGAAGAGGAGGAGACACATATAAATTAAATTTAGACTATAAAATACTAATATTGACGTTTTGTAAATTCAAATGTATTTATAAAAGAAAATTTTTAACTTCATAAAGAAAGGTTTTAAAAGAAATTTTTCAATTACGATAGATACAAAGAATTTCATGATATCAATATCATATCCAAGCTGAATCAGATGTCCTCACGCCAATTTTTTAAATAAAAATTTTAAATGAGTTTTAAACAAAAATTTAAAGCCATTTTAAAAGCCAAACATCTACCCCCCCCCCCCAATGAAATTTATATTCATTAATGACCCCTTTTTGAATCTAGACAGAGAAAAAAAATAAACGTTTATAAAGCTGAAGTAAAATTACAGCCTACCTCTTGACATCTGCTTTTTGATTTTGCTACAGATTGCATATTTACAGTTAGGCTCCAAATCGAAATATTTTAACAGAATAGATGACTGCCCTGCTCCACTGTCTTTAACGTTTCCTCATCCATACTTTCTTTCACACTTGATGATGGTACATCCATATTTAGTGATATTTAGAAGAAAAAAAAAAAACAGTTCGAAGACAATCGTGCAAACAAATATGCCAATGAAACGACGCCTGTAATCTCATCACCAGAATGAATTTTTCTAAATGTTTATATGCACAGTGTTTTTCTTTAGATTTTATGTGCTAATATTCTTGTTTTTTCATATTCTAACAGTATTTCTTTGCTTCCATAGATTAGGAAGAACTGGAGAATTGGTGTCCATTGCATTCAATATAATTTTTGAAAAAACAAAAAAACTATATACATTGCTGAAAGAATGCAGCATTTGAATCTCCTCACACCTAGCTAGTTATCCACAGATTTACTGCTCTAATCTCCCTCTGATGAAGCAGGGCTATTTTTTATATAAAGTTTGTTAATTATTTATATTTTTGCCTTTAAATGAACTTGCAGGGGGACTTTCATGGGTTTATAAATAATTTTTCATACATACACACTGAATTCTTGTCAAAACTTCCGACTAAAATAAATAAAAACTTTGTGTGAAAACACACATAAAATGATACTTAAGTGAAGATACGATTGTTTCGACCCAAAATTTTTTCAATGTTCATCTGTTGTAACTTCTATCTTATCTTACACAAAGATTTACTATTTAAATTTTAACCAACTATCATTTTCATATTTCATACCTAGAAAATAAATGCTTAATTTTATAAAGTGTTGTGACCGCAATATGCCAACCAGGTTCTCGGCTTACGTGCGAATGCTATTAGGCTAAATAATAAAAAAAAAATTGAAACCTGAAAGAGAACTGCTGAAGTAAAATTCACACGAAGTGAGATAAATGAAGAGGAGCCATTTTTACTCAAACAATCACATTTATTTAATTAAACATATAAATCTTTTACATTAGACAATTAAACTAGATAATATCATGAAAAATATGAAAACACTGTAACTTTATAACATGCCATTTTCCCTTACCCCGAGCTGACTTTTTTCTTAAAAATTTACCTAACGCTTGTGCACAAAAATTAAATTATTTAAAGAGAATTAAAGGAAAAGAAAAGGAGAAAAATTAATAGACTTATCATTTCTGATGTGAGGGGCCCCTCCTGGAGATTAATTATTTCATAGCTCGATGATCATCGTTGTCGTTTTAGTCTTGCACCATTTTTTTTTTTTTTTTTTTTTTTTTTTAGCAAGGAATCTAGCGAGACACAAACTTCCATCAATGACGGCAGCAGCCAAGAGTGTCACAACCCACACTTCCTTCGGCTTAAGTCACCTTTTTACTTCCTTGGCTGGCGCTTTCCGCTCGTAAAGTAGTTCGGTCGAAGATACAATTATTATTACTGAAAACTTGTAGATTTATTATTGATGAGCATTGAAACTTAAATTTGACAAAGATAAAAAGGGTGAAAGTTGTTCTTATCGTTGTAACTATTGTAGAAATTCGATTTTCGATTTAAAAATTTGAAAATGCTTGGATGCCAATCTCCATATCCTTGCGCCGTTGTTTTCTTCTTTGATATATTAAATCGAAGTATTGGTATCGATGCACATAGTTATTGGAAGTTATTAAAAATTAGAAAGAAGGTTAGAGAATTCCAGAAAAGATAATTATAGTGAAAGAAAAAAAAACTTAACTGTAATTACAAACAACTTAATTTTTTTCTAAGGAAAATTACCAATTTCCCAACAAACATTATTATGAAAATCTTACTGTCAGCTCTAAAAATTAATTACCAGCCCTCTGAATGATGTCAGCTCTCACAAAACGTACTTTCATAAATTTAAAAGAAAATTGTTGTACAAATTATTTTAATTACTTGAACACATATGTATAGTTACCTTACACAAAGATGGCAACCCGATCGCCAGAATAACGATCTTTTAGATGTTTGGCTCCAAAATATAATACAAGTAAACAAATAAATAAAAGTGAGTCAGCCATGAGTCATCAATAGTAATTTATCATATACCTTAATAAATTTTAAACACTTCATTATTATTTTACTTCCTTTATGAATACTGGTATATGGTGACAAAACAAAACCATCTTAACAAACAAATTGTTTAGAAATTTTAATTTTACTTGATTTAAAATTCACTAATTATGGTTAGGATTTTTAATTAAGTAGGCTATTAATTAATTAAACTTTGCTTTAAATTAAAATCATAACAAATACAATTAATTTAACTTTACTTCAAATTGATATCATAACACATCAGTCGTAACACTTTGTGTCATTAAACAGTGGGAAATATTTTAACAGAAATGTATCAAGTTCTCACTTCACTTAAGTATCATTCTATGTGTGCTTTTACACATAAAATGTAGATTAATTAAATGTAGATAAATTACAAGTTTTTATTTATTTTATCTTTTAATGCCGGTATTTTAAGTGTTTTCTGTAAAACTTCTAACTATTGGAACCATCTAAATTCCACATTTTTTCACCAGAAAAAAAAAACAAAACATCATTTTTGCCATCTTATTTCATTACTTGTTAATCAAACTCTAAATATTCCATTTTCTATCTCATTAATAACTGAAGCTTTATCAACTTTGTTGCTCATTAAAAATTGTTAGACTCCTTCCTTTTTTATAATAATCCAGCTCTCTATCTGTACCGTGCTTTAGCCTTTCATCAGAAAATGACACTGGGGGTTTGTTTTGGTTTTTTTCCCTCAACTCTGCCCACTCATCAAGAGAATTCAGAATGCTATGATGCATATCTTTCTCTGCCACACATTCTCAAATATATTTTGTAATAATCCAATAATGTTTGCTTATTTTTTCATCTATAGAATCTATATATAATCTAGAAATATAATAAATATATAGCTGTGATTAAGATGTCTGTATTTATCCAAGTCACAGCGTTATCAACTGACATTCACAGGTAAGCAGTCTTTCTTTTATTTTTTGTATGCTACTAGCAGAAACGCAAGACAAACTGGGTTTATTTCTTGAAAAATTTAATTTTTTGGCACAAATTTTGAGGGAGATACATGACCATCATTGGACCATTAGATATTTATACAGTAGGATGGTACGGGGATTGAAATGGGCATATGTTTGTAAAATTGAAATTGATAGAAATGTCTTGGGAATTCTTTTGAGTGCTCCTTTTGATACATTGGAGTGTTAAAAAAGAATGCAAATATTACAGCAATAAATGGAAATATAGAATGCTTAATACTACTTCTTATTACTTTTCTCTTTAAAGTTAAAAAAAAAAGAAACATTGGTGTCACTAAGAATAACTCACCATCTCAAGCAGTGTTGGAACAAATGATGGCTGAAATTCAACAGCAAGATGCAATAGAGATTTGCAACACTTTTGCTCCACAAGGCTTATATCAGCCATATTAGTCATGACAAACAAATTAAAACAATTCAATGAATTCTTCATCACAGCAATGTGCAGTGGCGTTAACCCTATTATAAAAAATAAATTAGATGATAACTATCAACATTTGATGATGAATGACATTAAAGCTCCACACACAAAAAAAACAAACTTACAAATAAATGATAATACATACATAATAATTAACAAACACATTATAATTCACTTTAAGAAAAATATATTATATCACCACCAAAAACTTAAATGCAGGTGTGTATATTTGATTTTTATCTACGTTGTAACTGCTCACTTTAATTTTTTTAGTGGTTCATGTTTCAAAAGGTTTGGTTTCATTTCTCCTTTACTTTTCAAAAATGAATAATGATCCCCCCCCTTTTTTAAGGTCAAGGAAAGAAAACTGAAATAGTCATCCTTCTCCTTTAATGCATAAACAAAAAACAACAAAAAAAAAAAAAAAAAAAAAAAAAAAAAAAAGGATTTTAATTTTATATACAGGGTGATTCAAAATAGATGTTAAGGTGATTATTTTTTAAACCTTAAGTGATTGAAACATACTTCCAATTAGAAAAGTTCGTCAAGATAAGAGTAGCTTTCAGATGTGGCATTTTTTTAATGGGGGTTTCATACATATTAAAATACAAAATTTAATTTTTATACGGTCCCTCCTTTCCTACCCTTTATATTTAGAAGAATGTTGCTCTTTGCCTAGGAAAATTAATAAAACAAATCCAGTGTCTCTACGTGGAATAGTTTCTGAGATATAGCAATTTGAAAATTTTGGCATTTGTCGCCAAGCAATAAGGGGATGTCTCTGAAGTCAGACAAATGTAATTACTTTTCAATTGATGTTAATTTAGGTTAATAGTCTCTCGATAGGCATAGTTGACTCCTCAAATCCTAATTTAGCTAGAATTTTCCTGTAAAGCATGCTTGGCAGTTTCTAGTGAAATTTACCACACCATAGTAACCTACACCATTATTTTGCCATTCTCTTTTACACTTTAAAATTCCTTCTCTAGAAGCATGATGTAATGAGTGGATGACCCCCTTAAAAGACCAAATTATCGCTAATTTCGTACAGCAGTACCGATCATTTTAGGTAAAACTGTCCTGTTAATTTCACACATTTGAACATGTTTAATTGCTTTTTCCAACAATGTGATCTTTATCTTTTAGCAGCTCATAATTGGCCCCCTAAAAAAGATTTTTTTGCTTGAAAACCGGTGCCAACACAGCAGGTAAAGTAGTGTAAGTCATCATTTTTAAAAATAAATTTTTTGCGAACTATTCCACGTAGAGATACGGGATTTGTTTTATTAATTTTCTTAGGTAAATAGCAACATTCTACTAAATATAAAGGGTAGGAAAGGAGGGACCGTATAAAAATTAAATTTTGTATTTTAATATGTATGCAACCCCCAGGTAAAAAAAAATGCCACATCTGAAAGCTACTCTTAACTTGACGAACTTTTCTAATTGGAAGTATGTTTCGATCACTTAAGGTTTAAAAAATAATCGCCTTAACATCTATTTTGAATCACCCGGTATATATAGATATGCATGTGTGTGTGTATCAATGTTTTTATATATATGTGTGTGAAGTAGGTTTGCTTGGTAGCTTCGCCTCTCACTGAAATAATTGCAGTCAAAGCACATTGAGGTTAATCTGGATCTTCATTATTTTTCATTCTCTTTTGTAGAAGGACCGGCGACCTACTGACACACTCCTTGCAGGTTTTCTAGGCAGTTACTCTAGCAAAAGTCCTTGCACATTTCTCACTCCTGACCTACATACCTCTTAGTTTCTCAATTTGTCGCTAGGCGCAAAGGGTGTTACCCTTTCTTTGATTGTTTCTATCAAGTGATGCCATTTACTTACTTAGCCCAGAATTTTAGGTTGGGCCACTGGAAACTGCAAAGTTTGAAAATTTAGCTTAATTCACACTTTTGATTCTGAAGTATTCTTAAAAATTGTCTCTGAAAGTAATATTTGTCTATCCGAGAAACAAGCCTTACAGTGAAAGTACTCTGTTTCACAAAGATCAAAGATAGTTTTTCAGATGGCTTCAATTAAATTAGATTAAATTGTCAAAGGCTATTTTATTGTTACATATTATCATTCCCTCCCTTCAAGGAGAGGGCACTCAACTCGAAGTGAGCGAGATTAAAAAAAAAAAAAAATTGAAAGGGGAAGAATATGGTTACCAAAGACAAAGTATCGTATTTTCTAGCCTGTGGATTATCTGTAAAAAAAAAAAATTAATTTTAATATGCATACTATACTCCATGCTGTGGATTATCTGTTTTCTTTTTTCCCTGAAAAAATTTTAGTACAGAAATTACAACAAAATTCAATAACAAATGTGGCTCCAGCAAAATGCATCTTCTAATTAACATTAAAATATTGAGATTTTACTAAACTGTAAATACTTTTAATCATTCTGTTTAAAAAAAGTATCTATACTATTTTTTGTAAGAGTGAAAAAATATGGAGTAACATATGTAATTGCATGATGCATTTTTGCATTAATATTGCCCCAGTTTCAAAATATATTGTTTTAATATCCATGCTAAAACTCTATTATTTCTAATTTCTGTATAGCTTGATACATTTTTTTTTCTGAACTTTATTCACAATCCACCCATAAATAAATAAGCAGCTTGTGAAAAGACAGCTGCAAGTAATTAATAAATAGCAAGCATCTCACTGTGCATTAATTCTGAAATAAAATGTTTGTGTTAACACTCAAAGATGGCTTATCAGCAAAATCATTTGGGGAAGGGGAATCAGCCAGACATCACAAGTGAGACAGCTATTTTTGTTTGGATGTGTCAGAGTGGATAAGAAAAACAAAGCTGGAGTGTCCTGTTAAAACCAATAAAAATAATTTTCCTTTGCAAGGGAATAATACTTGTTAGTGTTGTTATATTTTTTTCCTTTTATGACTATGTCTCTACAATAATTATGATGTAGGCACACAGGATCAGCACAAGTCATGGGCTAATGGGGCCCACTGCTGTGCCTGAGGTTTTTTTTTTTTTTTTTTTCCCTGGGTAAAGGGGGCAGGATTGAGGTTTAGAAAATAAGCTGTTTAACGTAAAATTAATATTTTTACTCCTACTGGAAAAAGGGACAGTTCGGCAGTCTTCTCTTTTGCTGTTTAGTGTATGTGAAAATTGTTAGTAAAAAATAAATGTTTTTGAAAAATATCGATAGAAGTAATTTATTTTCAGAAATATGTAATGTGTGGGCACCATGGACCATGCAGAACCTAGCACCTGCTCCGTACGTTTATTTGGATGAATACTAAGTGAAACGATATCAGATGTTCCCACTTTGACTGCAGATTATACGATGCTGTGTACTATATGTAACATTTTTTTTCTTCACTGAAAAACGTGCATGTGGATTACATGCCGCCGAGGATAATAGGCAGGAAAATACAGTACCTAGGTTTCTTTTCCTCCAATGATTTTCCTATTTTTAAAAAATTATTACTACTGCCTTACTTTGATTAAACTTAAATGAATGCAATGACACAAATTTTTACTCTGATTTTAGAAACAAGATTGCCAGCATTCTCTGCATATACAATTTCACAAAATACACTTGGTACATCGGAAAATATTCAATAAAAACAATACTTACAATAATAATATTTGTAGAGTTTCGAATAAAGCATTTTTGTGTGCAAGGTACTTTTTCTTTATTTTTTTCCTTTTAGCAAGTCCTTTTTAGCATGACTATGAGTTCTAATGTGAGCAGTTGCAATAGTTCAAATTGTCAATCAAAAATTTTCTTGAGGCTCACATGGAAGATTGTAACATTTACCAAGCAATGAATTAAAATATATCAGGATCAAATAACATTTTAAAAATATTATAATAGGTGCAGCTTTACTACTATTCTTTTGAGCTATTAATAAAAATAAAAATTTTTGAATCTTTAGATTATTTATCGATCATTGATTTATTGTTGTATCAAATATCGTTATAGCGAGGTTTTATTGTACTGTTAAAACAAGGAAACATGATTTTCATTGAAATGAGTCCAGAAATTGAGTCAACACTGCCCTGAGTATAAAGAACAGTAAAGTACAGGGCGGCAAAGCTGGCCGCCTTGGCAGCTAGTATATTTATATTAATTACATTAGGCAAGTTGAAGTGCTTCGGCTGATTAATTTTGCCAACTATGCAAAAAATTACAGAGATAGGGATCGAACACAGCACTGGCGCTTAACATGCGGGTGTTCTACCGCTGAGCTACTCTGAGATGACTCCCAGATGAAATTTCTCGTATATGAAACATTGTTATCTTCTTCTGCAAACACAGATTGAACAGATGAAAAAATTAAATCATGACAACTCTGATACACTGCAAAATGCGAGAAATTTCATCTGGGAATTGTCCCAGAGTAGCTCAGTGGTAGAGCACCCGAACGTTAAGTGGCAGTCCTGGGTTCGATCCCCAGCTCTGCAATTTTTTTGTATAATTGGCAAAATTAATCAGCCTAAACACTTCAATTTGCCTAATTTACTTGAAAAGTTTGGTAAAATTACTTGTTTTAAAATAATTTCTGTGGCATATCCGAGTCGTCATGATTTAATTGTTTCATCTATTCAGTCTGTGTTTGCATAAAAAGATAAGTCCAATGTTTCCTACGTGAGAAATTTCATCTGGGAATCTGTTGTGTATGTACCCTTTATGGGTCTAATATTTGTAAGTCAGTAAATTAATTACCACTAACTTAAATGTATAAAGTAATTTACTTTAATGAAAAATAATTAGACAATTAATTAGCAGAGTAAATTTAACTATGCAGTGTAGAAAAATTACTGCGTTTTTATTTAGGTACCAGAAATAAAAATTGTTTGTTTCCTTAAGTAACAACTGATTGAAGAGACTTTGATTTAATTAACAATATTTTAATTTATTAACAATAAAATTAATTAACAAAAACAGTTACAAAAATGACTAGATAGATATATTAAAAAATCTTTAGTTTCATCACTTATCGGATGTTTAGTTTTTACTTTCAATTTTTAACTTATTACCGAGAGGCATGGCTTTGCAGGTGAGCTCATAATAGAATAACAATCGTTATCTTTACTGAAAATGCCAGAGTGCAAAATAAAACTTCATATCTTTTACAATGCTTTCACATTAGCCTACTTCATTCCTTGTCAAAAACAACCCCAGTCTTTTAGAATTCAATTGCTGAAGATCCAGAAGTTCCGAGAAGCACACACCAAGAAACTACTTTCACATCTTCATTCATGTCTTAAAAGTTGCACCGAAACTGTGAAACTAAGTACAGCGTGAAGCGCACAGTTTAAATACTTTCAAGACGAAATGGGGGCCACCCCTCTTATTACAGAGAAACTGCTTAGCACACATGCGTGCAGTTTCTAAGATGACCCGGTTGATCGTGACCTCACTTGGAGAGAAAATAATTCAGTGCACGAGGATGACGTCACTAAGTGTTTCCATTTTCTGCAAAGCTGGCAAAGAAGAATTTACAAATATAGCCTATGGTGTTTTTTTTTTTTTTAAAGATTTGTTGCTTTGTATATATTTTTAATTCATAAAATTATTTATATACCAAAGAAAAATTCACAAATGAAAGAATTAAAATTGTATAAAATTGATACAACATTAAAAACAAAAATTTTTGAAGATAGAAATACTCCAAAAATCATAAAAGGCAATATGCATACTGTACAATATACACAGGCAATAAAAAATCTTCCCTCAGAAAAAACAGGACTTTTCCCTTAGTTTACATTATACAAGTATCTTTAACCCTTATGAAAAACAAATACATCAATAGCATTTGGTTAATTTCAAAGTTATATTACAAGATACCTTCATAGTTGAAAGCACTGACATCAGGTCGAATATTCTGGATGTAGAAAATACAAATTAAAGCTTCATAAGAGTGGTAGAGTGCAGCTATATGGTAACAGTTATTGCCATCAATATCTTTTATATTGGGATTGGCACCATTTTGCAGAAGAATTTTAACAGCCTTTTCATTGTTCTGACGTGTAGCTAAATGAAGGGCAGTCTAGAGAGAAAGTCAAGAAACAGTAAATACTTATTCATTTTTTAAAAATCCATTACAAATTATCATTATGCTAAACCAAAAATGTTAACCAAAATTTAATTAGATGCTAAAAGAATAAAAATACAGTTAACTCTCTATGTAAAAAAAAATTAAGGTACCCGAAAGAAGTCTGCAATAAAATTTTTGCAGCAAGGAAATTTTGATGTAGTGTTAAACAGGAGGGTGGGTGTGGATCTTAAATTTAAATGCATGATAATATTAAATAAATTTTTTTATTGCATGTCCACAGTACTATTTTCCTATATTACAACTCATTTTTATGAAACAAATGTAAATAAAACTGAAAACTTAATTTTTTGCATATCAATCCAAAAACTCATGTATTTGTCTCCTCCAATAATTTTTTGTCCAATGGTAACCTCCAATAATTTTTTAGCCTTGAATATTGGGATTCTTTTACCTTGAATATTGGGATTTAGCACCAATAACAGAAAACTTATGTAATTCCTGATAAATTTTAAGTCTTAACTAAGGAAAGGATTTATCTGCCAAAATGATTAGGCCAATTTGATGTGCTGACCACATTGGCAAATGAATATGGCAGCCAGTACCTGTTTTAGACCAAACAAGTCTTTAGTGATCCTGGGTATTATTACTATGAATAATTTCATGATTTTTGCAGGAAGTGTCTTTTTAATTTAATTTTATTTTGTACTCCTGCTAACAGATGGTGTCTATATTCTTCACCAGCTTGTTTCCCTCTAATGTAAAATTGAATGAAGACCATATGACTTTAATTTTCATTATTAGACTATTTGTCACAGAGAAAGCAAATCATTTTCTTCAGTGACTATACTATAAATAAATATTCAGCTGAAAAAAGACACAAATTTCAAGTGATTACTCGTGTTACGAAAATATATAATACATTATATTTTTCGTAACACGAGTAATCACTTGAAATTTGTCTTTTTTAAAAAAAAAAAAAAAAAGAAAAGAAAAAATAATACAGTAGAGAGCCAGAAATCCGCAAAGCTTGGGATCATGGCTTGTGCGGATTTTAGGATTTTGCAGATTTCGTGCCAAAAAAGATAAATCATTACATTTCTGATTTAAAAAAAGTAGAATACAATTACAATGAAATAAAAACAGTCAAAAGTATTTCACTTATATTTTCACATTAAATACAAAAGTATGAGAGAAAAAAAAAGAAAAAATTACATGAAGACTAGCAAAGTAAATGGTTTCAAAATTTCCTTTTTCTAATTTTGAAAGCATGATCTATGGTGATTTGTTTTAAAATACAATATTATTTTTCCCCACTTTTTTTCTTTCCCCCCCCCTCTCTTTTCCTTACTTTCTTTTCTTTATTTATTTTTGCAAAATGTATATTATCATTAATTCTTGTTTTGTTACAGAACTTTGCTGTTCTAAAATTTAAGGTATTCTTCTCCTAACTGTAAACTTTAATCAAATGGATTTTATTATTATTATTAAAGTTTTAATCCTCAGAATCATATTTATTTAGATTCAAGACACTTTTCAATAATTTTATCACTGGCGGATGACTTCGAATTTCATTATTTACATCAGAGAAGGTGAGTGGATTTTAGGCTCTCGACTGTAATTATAATACATAAACATGAAAGGAACACTTAGAGAATACACTTAAAAAATGAAAATAAATAATAAAAACCTTTTTGTCTGATAATCAAATTACAGCAACAAACATGTATTTTTATTTTTAATATATTAATACTGGCAACACCTCTCCACAATTCCTGCAAAGGTACCGTATCATACAAAACTGGAGTTTTCTCTCTGATGCAGCACTTCAGCAATGCAAGAATAGTGGTATAATTACAGTTTTCTTTTATTTATTCTCTCTCAAAGAGCCCATCAGCCATTTGCCATTACCAAGACCTGAAGTACTGACCTTTTTATTATGGTGGCACCCAGTAGGCAGCCAATGTTGCACCTTACAAAGTGACGGACAAGTCAACACTCAAGCCCAAGCCAGGAATTGAACCAAGGTGTGATAGAATGATTCTTAAGTCACTTACACCTCCTGGGCAGCACACACAGTTAAGTAGTAAATAATAATTATCAGCATTTAAAAGTAAGCACCACCAGTTAACTATAAATATGGGTTTTTCTTTTATTCTTCCTTAGTACTTGCATTTTTTCACAATCATTAAGCTTGAAGTTAGGAACCATCTCCTAGCAATAACTGAAATTATTGCTAGGAGGCTTTCCCCAAAAAACATAAAAAATTCCCCTTAAAAAATTTTTTTAATCTGAAAAAATCTTTGAATGGAACTTTTCAAGATGCAGTTCCTGCAGTGATGCATTTGATTACTTTGTGCCAGCGCAAAGTCTGCAGGATACGTTACGAGATAGGCACAGAGATAGGTAGAAAAAGTAGAGAGAGAGCTGCGAAAGTCACAGTCATTAAACTATATTATAGGAGTGGACACTCTCCATACCTGCTATGCTGGATTTTTGGTACCCTAAATAAGTTTCAATTATGTAAACATCGGAAATCTAGTGACGCGCAGCGATCCTAGTGGCAAAAGAATAAGGCATTTCCCGTGCTGATTGACAGTTAATTTTACTTGTTTTTAATTTTCCGACCTAGCATGTGAACAAGATTATGAATGCGAGCACTAAATTTTTGCTGACATGGTTGCCTTAGTAACAAATGAATAAAAAATGTTCTATCTTTAAGATTATTAAAATATTGAGTTTATATTTGTTAACAAGTGCGTATCGTGTCTCACAGAAAAGAAGTTTTCGTCTGCCAT
Organism: Cheiracanthium punctorium; assembly: GCA_038373885.1. Classification (NCBI taxonomy): domain Eukaryota; kingdom Metazoa; phylum Arthropoda; class Arachnida; order Araneae; family Cheiracanthiidae; genus Cheiracanthium; species Cheiracanthium punctorium. The sequence continues at coordinate 65,598 of JAWZYV010012747.1, read as the reverse complement.
TGTATATATTTACATTAGAAAATGGCTTTGAATTCATTACTGAGTTCTGTATGTAACATGAATTTAATATTTTAATATGAGTTTTTTAGCGTCAATTTAAAGCTGTGCTAAAATTTATCACAGTATGAAATAAATGTAAAGACTGCTTGTTTGAGTGTGATCGTTGTTATAAATAAACAATTTTTAAATATTGTATTCACACATACTACATTCTTCTAAATTTGCTACTGTTTCTTAAAATACAGCTTTTGGACGAGATAATAACACGACATTACATACATAATATTACTTCGCTTCAAAATCACTGCCTATATTAATTAAGAAATAGTATTCTAAGACAATTATGTAATTAAAACACATCTGAAGCCAGAAATTATTATATACCTCACGTTTATAAGTCTACGTACTTAATTTTTTGGAGTTCTGTTGATTCAAAGATCTCCATTTACTTCGCCTCGATGGAAATATAAACAAGATGGATGCGGATGGATGGACAAGATGCAAGCAGGAGATGGGCAGTTACCCAGTGTGCATAGCGCCATCTGTTTGCAACAACGGCGTTATCCAACTTTCTAAGAGAAGTGTCCCCTCCTATAAATTTACTTTTGTGGTCACAGTTCTCACAATCAGTGTCAAGCAAACAGAGTAGGATTAGAAGGGCTATAATAATCTAGCAGTTCTGAGCCTGTTTAAAAGTATTTGGCACCTAAGTCCTGGTGATTTTTTGTAAGCTGCTTTTACATTCTTAACAATGAAAACTGTACCTTTATTAAATGTGAAAAGCAACTCAAAAAGATTGAGGATGAGTCTTTATAAGCTGCACTACATGGTGAAACAAGTTTTTAAAAATGTGCCTTTTATGAAAATGCCAGATAAAATTCTTAAACATGGAACTGCTCAGAAATTGCTTTCAAAAAAGTGACAACATTTTCAATTTTAAGAATTTTTTCATAAAATTTCATTATTGATAGAGGTTTATCATTTATTTCAGTGTTTAGTACAGCTTATAAAGAGACATTGTAAAATTTTTGAAGGATTTGACACGATTAGTTTTCTGCATTTATAGTCCAAAATTAGATGACTTTTTGAAATACACCACTAACCCTTTGTGTCCTCTTCTCACCGTGAGGACACAAAACTCTGACATTTTGACTGTTGTCAGTCACGAAGAATAAATCTGATTTCAATAAAGTGACATAGTTACACAAGAATCCTTTGCTTTTTAGCACATCATTTCCCATAAAAATTGTTGATTGTTTGTAAAATTGTCATGATTATTAACAGCATTGGCATCTTCTGAAAACTGAAGAATACAATGGAAATATATTGATACAGAAGAACAAGTGGATTATCCAATGCTGAAAAAAAAAAAAAGGGCAGCCATTACCATAGTTTGATTTAACTACCAGCAAGATGGCGATTGAATGAATCATTCATTGAGAGCTACAGATCTAGAGACCATTTTTGACACAGTTGGCTGTGGCCACCTCAGTAATTAGACCATGAGAAGATATTTCAAATTTTATAACCACTTAGTATTCTCTATAAAATTTATCATATCACCTATACCTTTATTTTGTGTTTAAAAAACTGCTACACTTTTTAAAGTTTACATGTAAATTTATGCTATTATATAAAATGTTACCTTTAGCTGTTGTAAAAATAATAATTGGCAGTCAACATTACTTTTTCGATTTTGGGATGGGGCAAATGGGCAGTGTACCCTGGATGCTTTGATGTGGGAGGAAGGAGGGACACCACAATCAATTATAGTTTCAAAGGTGGGGGTGCCAAAAGTAAGATTAGCTCTGTGTAGGTCCTCTATTTGTGCCATTGGTCACATGTAAATGAATGCAAAACTTAAAAATGTAGAAATTAACCTGTGGAGAATCAGCACATGGAAAATGAAGCGCAGTCACAGGACTGAACAGAACGATTTTTGTGAATTTTTTAAAACTAATAGTAGTATTTAAAAATTCATATAGATTGTTCAGTTTTCAAATTATGCATACACAACAGTGAGTCCATCACATTAATTGGAGCTCTTCACGTGGGAGGGACGCTGGGTTGATAAGAGCAAAATCGCTGCATTGCACATACAGGATGTTGGTCATGAACGAGTTAATGCAAAAAAGTATAATTTGGTTTTTCTTTTTTTTCTTTTTAAACCTTTAGCAGTCATTATTTTCAAGAAAATGGTTATAAAAGTGCCTATTTTTTTTTTATTCAAAAAAATTGTATGAAAATAAGTGCATTCGGAGTGAAATACGGAGGATTTTCCATAGTTATAAATATTGCAGGATGCTATATAGGGGTAACTAAAAGAAAAATCAAAGACCACAAAACCGAACATATCAAAAACATTAAATTTAATAAGCAGAGCACCACCTTATCCCACTTAGCATTAAACAAACCAATTACAATAGACTTTGGAGGAATCAAGAAAATAGCAAATTTCAAGAATAAACCATATGTCTATATCCGAGAATCCTTGGAAATCGACCAGGTAACCAATGATTGGGTACTAAACAATAAAGCATTCTTCACAAGCTTTCACCTTCCAAATATCACACATACCTGTTTTTGAAAATTTTGCTCATTTATCATATCACAGTTAGCAATACGAATCATTGTAATAATGTCTGCAATCTTTTTATTTACACAAACTGCAACATGAAGCAACCTAAAAAATAAAAAAGAATATTTAATAAATAAATGAATACATGTAAATTACATATTTATACTGTTTAAAAGTTTAGCAACTTATATAGTTTATATAAAAGATTTTGAGACTGTAAATATTTCTTAGAGACAAAGCCAACATTGAAGGTGTATCCGTTTCAAAATGTGTAATTTCTTGACTTTTTCAAGACCATTTGGTATTATTCCTTGACTTGCACACTATAGCTGTCAACCACCAAATGTAAAATAAAGGAGCATCCTTTTACAATATGAAAATTTATATGGAGTGCCACACATATACAATGTCACAGTAACCAATGATTTTTTTAATCAGTGATACAGTATAATTTTCAATAACTATCATCAATTAGCAGTTCACAGACACATTTTTAATGCAGATCTTTTCGACAGATTTAAGCTGAAAAAATGAACTGCAACTTGCAAAATATGTTTTCATAAGTTCTTCGTGCACCGATTCCCATGCCTCCGATACCCATAACAGAACGCCTTGCCTGGAAGGGCTTTTCAAATTAAATTTTTTGGTAACTTCGGCCTTTCTCATAAAACCTTCCCACTTCGGCTTCAGTTGATCTTTGAAGGGCTTAATCCAACAAGGCAACAGACATCGGCTGGTTGAAGAAACAGAGTACATCCTGAAGGTATTAAAATTAAATTTGTGTCAACTGCTTCAAGAGATGACTTTGCTCTTTCTGTAATATGGATCAGAGCTCGATCTAAAATTAACAAACGGTGCACATCGTCATCATTTTCTTTCCAGATATTACATATCCATTCTTTTAATACTATCCCCATCATCCACCCATTAGTAGTTGCAGTTACACATACATTTTATGGTACAGTTAATTTGAATAAAACTCTTGGGGGTATCCTTCCAGAAGACTCTTTCATAACACAAAATGCTGGCATTTTATGTCCAGAAGCTCGCGCACTTAAAGCTACCATAAATCCTTACTTAGCACAGGATGTATTAGCAATGAGTATGCTTGATTCACCTCTACAAATGTTTGTCCGGTTTGACAGCATGTCAAAACGGCACATTGTCTGGTCCAGTGGTTTGGACCATAGAACGGAGGTTTGAAATTTCTATGAGAGTTGGCACTATAGACTCAAAAAACCCCAGAACTTCTGGAAGAAGAGATTAATTGTTTCCTCAAGTGTGTCAATGACATGAGAAAGAAAAATGGCTTTACCGAATTTAATATTGGTAATTTAATATCGGTCACCGCATTACGGATGAGATAAGATGATAAATCACATGCAGCACATCAAGTATAGCAATAACAGTCTTAGTGCTGGCAAGTAATACAAAAAAAAAAGAGTGCGTTCAGAAATGCAATCATACTGGTGTGTATTCGGTGTGCGAAAAGACTCACACGTGTGCTTCAGGCCGTTCTTTCACTCTGATCTGTTACGCAATGACATCAATCACAGAACTAGTGAAGCTGCTGGTGCCCAGAATATCAGACAGAACATATTTTTCTCCTTCCAAGAGTTGGAGGGAGGCTTATTCTCAAGGGGGGGGACATGTATAATTGGGATTTTACAGTATGTAAAAAAAAAAAAAAAAAAAAAAGACTAAAAAAAGCCTGTCTATATTTTCTATTTTTTTCATATAACATAATACTTTTAATGAAAAAAAAATGTATGATGATGAACAAATTACTGTTTGGTCTCTTAGAATAACTATGACATGCAAATGGACGGTCCTAGGGAGTCCTCGAGGAATCATTCTGACAGTGGATAAAACTTGGAAAAGAAAGAAAAATACAATGAACAATACATGTCTTTCCCAATCTCAAAATTAGTTGCCTGAATTAAAGGGAAAGTTTGAAAAAAAAAAGAAATAAAAATTGCAAAACAAAAGAAATTATATGAGCAATATGTATGGATTTCCATTAAGAGTTGAATTAAAAAGTGTAAATACCTATTATAAAAATATTAGATAGATTAAATTATATGGCATGTATTGGTAAAATTACATGACATGTATAGTGGAACTAGATGAGGAATTTTGCAAAGGAAAAATGCCAATAAAACTTAACTGGCCTGACAGACCAACAAATTTTGTATTCTATTGGTCTGTTATATACTTTAGTGATCTCAGGCATATAATTTAGTGACCACCGTTAATTCTGAACCCTGACATAAATAGTACACTGCTTGTCTTTTTGTTCTAACTTTTAATTGTGATGTCAAACTTATCATTAAAATAAATAAATAAAGTAACTTACGTATTACCAAAAGAATCCCTTTGAGAAAGAAGCTTCCGAATTTTTTCCACATTATTCTTCTGTTTCGAAAGTTCACATATTTTAGAGTTTTCTTCTGTACAAGCCAGAATACGTTCTTTATTTTTGACACCGTCTACAGTACATATATTCATGTCTTTAAAAAGCACACCAATCTCACCAGTCCCCATCTGACCTACAATAGGTCCAGTTGGTCTAGGGGACCAAACACCTATCTCACCAACACAACTATCAATTACAGCATGCTGATTATGCTGCTTATACAATTGTGGACCATTATAACAGTTATCAACTTCTTTCTCTTCAAGTAATTGTGAAAAAAGTGAAGTGTCCACACCTAATAAAAGAAGGGGAAAAATATATAAGGAATACTAAACCAGTGTCATTCATTAGTACATCATTTCTCACCCTGGGGGTATAAAGTGTTACAGGGATAAGGTTTAGGTATAAAGGAGGTCGCAAACTGTTTAAAAAAAAATAAGATCCATATACAAGGCTTAATCAAATAAGGTAAATTAAATCAAGTGTTACACAATTAATAATAAAAAATCTTTTAAAACAAAAGAGCTTTTTGCTTAGAATAATTAATCTCTATTGATGTGACGGTTATGGTTGGTTTTGTTTTTGACTTTTTTTTTTTTTTAAACGAAGATTACAATAGACAAGCACACATAAAATTATTTTCAAGTGACAGTTTATGATTTCTATACTTAGATTTTCGTTCCCCCCCCCCTCCCATAAGAAGAGACTAAGGTGGTTTTCAAACCTTATATTACTAAGCTTCCATATTCATTGTAACATGGATTTGCAAGGCCTTTTACGTATTTATATGGCTTTTAAGGGGGTTCACAGTACTAAAAAGGTTCAGAAGCGATGCACTGGAATAACACCATCAAGAAAATACTATTATCAGCATACTTATACGCCTCTACCAGGTTGAGTAGGATAGAAAACACACATATATTAAATCTCTGATCATAACCATGGTGGCATGCTACAAACACAAAATAATTAATATTTTATTTGATTGTAAGTTATCTATAGAATTCTGGGATAGGTACAAGCATTGTTGTACTATTTATAAATCCTGTAGAACATGTTCTAATTCAAAATCACTTAAATTGCAATAAGAAGACAAAAGGTCTGATGACAGTTTGGCACACTTCTTTTGTGAAAAGATTGGCAAAGCTTAATTTTCTGAAGAAACTAGAAAAAATCAGAAACTTTCGACTTCTCAATGTGTAGACTTTACTGAATTACTGTTACTTGTGAAAAGTTGAATTAAGTGCCAATATAAGAATAATAAATGAAGTTCCAAAGGTCCGTACAGATTTGGTGAAGAATGAATCATCCCCTCTTAACAAAGCAGACATAGAACACATAAAAACATTTATTAGAGCAACTCTCTAGCACATTACAAAGACACAACATATTCATACAACAAACAGAAAAAGAACAAGCTTCAAATTTAGATGTAGTGGATCACGTGACTTTTTATAGCTGCGAGTTTGATTTAGTTTTCATGACTGCCTTCTCAAAAAGAAGAAAAACTGCTTAGATGTATTAATTATTTTCATATCAATAAATAATCATTATTAAAGAGCTACAGTCCACTAATCTCAGTAAAAATTTGCTTTTGTTTGTTTAAAAAAAAATAAAAGACTAATTATTAAAGATTAACTTGTATTTTTTTTTTTCAGTTCAAATAGTCATACACATCCATAATCACTATGGAACAAACATTAATGCTCCAAGAAATTCAATGTCACATGAACTTTCCATTGGTCAAAATCTTACATTTGGTAAGCCAAACACAGAGTACAACAAAAATCCAGTTACATCAAAAAGAAATTTACCTTCTCAATCAATCTGAGAAGGTAAATGATGTAAATGACATTCAGAGGCACACTCTTACTGTCTCATACTCTTTCTTCTCGCGGTTTGTATATCAGGTTTCCCTCCATCATTTTTCAATGGATCATTACTTTTCAACATTAAACAGTGAGAGGGCAAGGCCTCTTTAGTTATGAAAGTGAGGGGGCAGTTACCCCTCTTGCTCTCCTATATGAGCCGCCTAAGATCTAACAAAACCATTCCAGTATTTTAAAGGGGTATTTTTTCCTTACAGGCTCCTGTGATCTGCATCTGTGTTCAAATGTTAATCATTTGGATATCTCATCACCACTAATGTATGGGACAAATTTCACTTCATTTGGATACTTCTTTCTTGCTATTGTACTTGGGATGGCCAGCAGTGTATAATGATATATGCATGCTGTGTGAAAAAGGCCTCTTAACCTGGGATTACTTGCACGACAAAAACAAACGGAATTACTCACACAGAATATTTCATACGCAGTGTAATTTTCTTTTTTTCCAGAAGGCATTGAGGGGGGGGGGGACAAATTTAACAACCCATCATAAAACCCGACTTTTTAATTTTAGTCTAAGCCTATGTAAAAATCTTTGGAAGAGGATAATTTAGTAAAAAAAGTTCATTTTACGTATCCAAAATGTACAAGTGGAATGGTTGATTGGTGTCGTGTCCATGGGGAGATCTATAGATGACCATGAGTGTACAGAACACAGCTGGCTATCTCCTTGATGTTATCGGAGCATAGACTCTTTTCGATGTCAAAGGGGGAGAATCCCCCGAGCTGAGCCAGAGATCTTAAAATGGCAGGGCAGTCAAAAATGTGTATTGGAGTCAGTGGAATATTATCACAATTATTGCAGAGACGGTAGATTCTATTGCCATCTCTTTGTATCTTCATGTCTCGATAGTGGCCTGTTCTAAGGCGAGTAATAGTTTTAGTGAGGTCTCTATTAGAGTTTATTTCACAAATCTGTAACCCCTAGAGGGTGCGTCCCCAGGTGGCGGATAGGGGAATGCCTCCATTGGACTTTCCTCTGGGTGGTAGAAGGGAAATAAAATACCTTCCGCGGACCAACAGGCAGAAGTCCAACCTCCTTGGAGGCAATGGCAACTACTTTTCTATGGAAGATCATTTTGGAACAAAGTGGAATGTTACCCTTTAATAATCTCTTGGGGAGGCTGAAGCTCCCTAGTCCCTCCCTTTGTTCTGCAATTTCCTGGTTAGGTGAACCATCACAAATTTCTTAGCCTGCAATGCTAGGTCCGTTTTTAACATCTGTGTTCCTTTTGCTATTGACATAGTTTCTGAGAACCTAATAGTTCAATGCATTCATGAAGTTTACATACATACATGGGACAAGGGCATTCAGAGATACCCTAGTCTAATTTTTATTTACTTTTTACTTTCTATAGTTTGCTTTCAGCTTTGGATTTTAGATTTACTTGTTTTATGCAACACCTTTTTACCTGAAATCATCGTTTTTACTATTTACACACATAGTCTGGCACAGTATGTCCTTTCTGGAGTGCTTTAAACACAAACTAACCAACCAACATCTTCTATGTTCCTTTTGCTATCAGCATAGATTCTAAAAATCTAATAGTTCTGTGTATTTTCTTATTTGCATTCATGATACTGATGTTTTTTTTTTCTTCTAAGACTCAGAGAGAGCAGAAAGGACAAGGGGATTGAATTCCTAATTGATTAACATTCAGCTATCAGTCCACTGGAAGAATTTCAACTACTATGGTATTCATAGGCTTGAAACGAAACTAATGTTAGTGCGAGCAGACTATACAAGATTTTTTTTCCCCTTTTTTTCTGGAAATAAGTTGAGATCTACAATAATAATGATAAATAGTAATAATAACACTCTCATTGGAGTTTCGTAATGCCGTTCCGGTGCATTCAGGCCCCACTACACCCAGGGGTGTTTTTTGTTTTTTTTAAAGTAAAATCTACACACAAGAGGTAAAAATAAAAAAGTAAATACAAAAATACAATTGTAATCCTAAATTCATAAATTTTATTCAAAGAACAATATAAAAATGTGTTTATATAATCAGAGTCGAAGCCTCTCTCAGAATAATAGCATAAGTACTTGCACAGGGTTGATATGCCGGCATGGTAATATTTGAAAATCTATTTGAAGAATTGAACCACAAGTTTTTTCCCACTTGAAGGTTATGACTTTAAAGTAACCTGATCCAGATCTCATCCAATTTTTAAAAAAGGTTAGGAAGGTACATGAAAATAGAAAGGTAGCTCAAAACAATAGCAGAAGTATTCGCGAAGAGTGTGACAAACCCGACATGGCAATATCCAAAAGCCTATGTGAAGAATCTCAAAACATGTTTTTTGTCCTTCAACATTATAACCTTAGAGTCAGCTACACAAGGTCTTATCCATTTTCAGAAAGAGTTCAGAAGGCACATCAAAAACAAAAGGGTAGCGGGTATGTTATACCCTGCACAAGTACTGCCGGGTTAAAATGTATCCAAAAAATCAACATTTTTGAAGAAAAGAATATAACATTTAATTTCATTTCTTAAAAGAACTTAATAACCTAGCAGCTATAGTGCCAATAATAAAAATTCATTTTTGTAAAAAAAAAATAAAATAAAAATAGTTATCTTAAAGCAATGAAATATTAACCAAGTTCAAATATATTTTGAGCTTTGTTAATGAGTGGATAATTTGGTGAATATTTTAATGATATAGTATTAAATACATTACCACAATCTGCAAGTAATCTATTAGTAAAGTCTTCATCAAGGCCAAAGTCCATAAATGATACATCAGGCATATATCCAGCTATTTGAAATAAAAGTAATAATATAAAAATATCATTAACTTTAAAAAAAGAGGTCTTTAATAAACAATTAAAGATTTTTTTGTTTGATGTGTATTGTTATGACAACACTACAAAAGGTGATCTGCCAAGAATGAGGAGGACTGTCTAGGGTAGGGGTGGCGAACCGATGGCATGCAACACAATATTTTGGGCATGCCACTGATTGAAACATTTGCATTTTAATTAAAAATAACAAAGTTCACTATGAAATATCACGATTGAACGGTCACTAAGTCAAAATTATTTGATGGCACATCTATGGCCTCATTAAACATTTCTTCAGAAAAAAATGGTACGTTGATCCATAAAGGTTCGCCATCCCTGATCTAGGGAATCCTAAAGAATATTTACGTTACATATGGAAAAAACCAATCAAAATTCCAGACCATTAGACTATCAGCTGGGTGATATAGGGCCTGAACCCTGGACCTTTACACTTTAGCTGTCTGCCATTTTGACTATCATTCACTTAGCCATAGTGGGACTCAAGATTTTTTTTTTAGATGAAAATTATGCATACACATATGTATCTATATGTATAATTAATAAGCAAAACATGAAGAAATCACTGCAAAAATGGCATACCCCTACAGGAAATACATAAATTTAATGAAATAAAAAAGAATATATCAAACCAATACACAACAATGGTTGTAGAATATCTTTGAACAAACCTAAGTTGGAACTGGTATTGCAGTTTCCCTTAAAATAAAATACAGGCATTTGTTATTTGGAACAAAACTAATATTGGCCAATTAAACACTTTTCCCAATTATTAGAGTTTAAATAAAGAAGTAGATAGTTTATGGTAACTGATGCATAAATTACTAAAGATGTGTTAGTGAAGACTATACAAATTGACAAACTTAATTTATATATAAACTAGCGGCTACCCGTGACTTCGTCCGCGTCGGCTTTAGAATTAGATCCCGAGAGAAACGAAGCATGTGTGAATAACAAATATGTTTGCGACTAAAGAAACTGCATTTAAATATTATTTGCTTTTTACTTATTTTAAATGAAGTATAATGCATGGTAGTATACTTCATTTAAAATAACAGAGTATGTAAAATTACTAAATTTAGATTTTTTTTCAGGCATTTGGCGAATAGAGACAGTTACGACAGTATTTGCGAACTGTTTTGAGTGTTCTTGTAAAAGAAATATTTATGCTATATGCATGAATTTTAGCCTATGTTAATCAGGAATAGTGCAGCTTTCTATTAGCGAAAAAGTTTTAGAATCCATTCTATAGTTACAGAGATACCCATAGAGCATAATGTATTACAATTATTTTGAGTGTCCTGTAAAGGAACTATTTGCACTACATGCATTAATTTTAGTCTATAATACTCAAGAATAGTGTAGCTTACTATCAGTGAAAAAAGTTTTGGAATCGGTTCAGTACTTACAGAGATACACATAGAGCGTAATGTAATTCTTATGAGTATCCCAGTAAAAGAACTATTTGTGATATATGCATAAAAGGTAGTCTATAACACTCAGGGTCCCCCCAGTGTCTAAGAGGGTCTGCTTTCAAACTTGGAAGGTGGGAGGTGCCGGGTTCAAACACCGGTCGCGCCTGTCGACTTAGCCGCTCGCAGTTTTCCGTGGTTTTTTTCAAAAACCTCGCAAAAATACGGGCTAGGATCCCTTAGAAAATTCCACACAGAGGAATTCTCCATATACGCCTAGGACCCTATAGGCCTAGGACTTTCAATCAGTGAAGAAAGTTTTAAAATCGGTTTAGTTGCTACAAAATTTCCATAGAGCGCAATGCATTAGCATTATTTTGAGTGTCTTTGTAAAAGAATTATTTATGCTATATGCTTGAAAGGTTGCCTGTATATTAATCCAGGGCATAATCTATCTTCATTACAAATTTTTCCACCATTTTTGTGTGATTCAGTCAAAAACATCCAAACACATAAACGTACACATTTATATTATTTGTAGGATTTGGAAATTTACGAACTTTAAGAAACACATCTGGACTTTTCTTGGTACTTACCTATTATCCCGGCGGTCATTCCCGCCAAACTGTTTTTGTCAAATGAGTTGCCAAACTGTTGCCAATTGTATTCAAAACCATTAATAATTTCATGTGCCCGGCATTTATCTCTGCAAAAAATCGCTCGTCTTGGCGGACCGCCGGGATAATACGTAAGTACACTTTTCTTTATTTATGCTTTTTAATTTAGCGTAAAATTAACATAATTTCCATACTTATTTATGTTTTTTAAATGCATGTGATTTTTCAAATAGAATTTCTGCTTTATTTCAAAAGCATAAATCATTTTATGCGGGCGATAAAATGGTTTTTAATTAATAGTTAGAAAAGTAATTAAAATTTCCGAGCCTCGGTACACTTTACCGAAGTCATGTGTCCAGGCATGCTCAAATTTTCAAAGCTCTGCTTTCTGTAGATTTGTCTGGAGAATATTCATTTTTATTATTAGAGATAGATATATTTGGCATAAAACTGGCATAATTTCCGTATTATTTAATGTTTTTCAGATGCACATGCTCCTTTATTGAAGTAATAGCATTCTTGTTAGCTCAAAACATGAATCATATGATACGGGCGAAACTCGCCAAGCATGACAACGTAAAAACGGTTTTTAATTCATAATTAAAAAGTAATTAAAAATCTAAAATTCTAAGTAGCCTATAACCAACTCCAGGGTCCCATCTATATCTAAACCTATATATCTAATAGCCAACCATCCATAATAAACCATCTATATCTAATATCGAAATGCATCCTAATTGATTCAGCGATTTAGACGTGAAAGCGTCATAAACAAACAAACAAACTCACTCACTTTCGCATTTATAATATTAGTTAGGATGAATAAATAAACAATCTTACCTATATCAGTGAAAGTAATAACTAGTTTTTTTTTTTTTTTTAACTAAATCCACAACATTACACACAACTCTTTTTCAACACAAAAATGAATTGCATTAAATCTTTTTTTATTTATGGAAAATTATCCAATGACAGATGTTTAATTTTCTTATAGACTTAGCAGGAACGAGTTATAATTATTTTGTTAATTATGACATTATTTATGAATTATTTGGAGTGTTCCTGTAAATGAATCAATTTTAGCTTATGTTACTCAGGAATAGTGTAGCTTTCAGTGGAAAAATCTTTAGAATCAGTTCAGTAGTTACAGAAATGTCCATAGTTACAGGGCTCCCACCAAATTTTCTATCAAAAAAAAAAAGGGGAAAAAGGGACCATCCCTTTAAGAAAAAGGGACCAAAAAGGGACCATCTGTAAGAAAAAGGGACCAAAAAGGAACTATTTAATAAACGGTCATTTTTAAAGGAATAAAAAATTTCCTCTGAAATACAACCTCAATTTTACATCTCCTTAGTCCTTTACACTGAAGTAAACACAATGAAAATATTCTCACATGAATAATATAAAACTTCACTAAACCACTTTTAAGTTTTCATACATTATTTTTTAATTGAATATTTTGAAAGATACAAAATTGAGAGTTCCACTGCATAATTTATTCAGTTCCCTAATACACACTTATTGTTCACAAAGAAATAAAATTGAAAGATTTCATTAATCAATTGTGTAACATTCTTCTGGAAATGATTACTAACACACATAATTAGATGAAATCCTGGCTCTTATAATAACTAAACAAAGCTTAAACTACATTCTTGTAGACTCATACAAAACTCAAACACAATTTGCTGAATATGCAGAATATATAAAAAAAAAAAACCTTCCACTTTGCACAGGCCTTATTATTAAAGGTCAAAATTAACGGCCGCCACTCGCGGACTGTATTTTTGAAAGTGGAGACTGCAAATTTATGTACCAGTTGCCACAGTTTATTTCCCCACTCTCTTTCCTTTTTTTACACAAAGTTTATATTAATTGAAAGTAAAACAGAAACGGGGCATTAAAACAGATGTTCTTGACAGGAGTCAACTAAACTCCAAGATCGATGTCGGCATGGCGGGGAGGGGGAGAGCTGGATCATTGATAAAGGGTATTAGTACCACTTGACCAATTAGCAAAAGTAATCATCTGTTATGGAAATTTTCAAACGGGGATTACGACAATGCGTAAGATTGCGGTTTGAAGCCGACACCCGCACTTGTTTGTTTTTGCAAGGGCTCCCTTTCTGAGAACAAAAATCCGAAGAGTGGCGAGCGCTCATTTATAAATTCTTTTCTTGTGATCTATTAATACCAAAAAATAAAATAAATAAATATTTCAAGATTTATTCCGGCATAATAAGGCTTATGGCCAGCATAAAGTGGATGACAGCTATCCGTCGTGGAAAATTAACAATGTTCGTCATGAACAAAGACCAATGGAGTACGCAAATGCAGCCGCGGGGGATTTAAAAATAGGGATACTTTGTTCTCAGCAATTTATAAGCTCTTTGTTCTCGGCAATTTTTCTATATGGCAATTTTGTGTACCATATAGAAAATATTCAGAACTGGTTAGGTGCAATCTGAAAATCGTTTAAAGTTTATTCCTAAGCGTTCATTTCTTATAGTCAGACACATATATTCAGATCAATCGGATCATGAAGTCGCGCAATTTAACTTGCAAAAAGGCGCTTTTCATTTCTAAATGAATCCGTAATTCCCTAATGGTTTGTAAATATTTTTAATAACTATAGATAATTTGAATTAGGAAAGCCAGATAATGATTATACTAAGCAATCATTAAAAACAAAAACTTGCAAGTGCGTAAAACAACCAGTTATAAACTACAGAAGTTGCCATTATTTATACTGACAGTTTGAGTTTTCACCAAAAAGCTGAAGTCTAGAATTATGATTGTGAAATAATTATCAAATATAACACCCACATTGTAGGGTATACGGTGAAATTATTTTGAATCCCTTTCTTACCCCCAACTGAAAGTTATGTTAGTTTTTAGTTGCTACATTAGGTGAAAATAAACACCCCAGAGGTGCCTCTTTTTGAGTTATGCGAACGAAAGAAAACAGATGAAATGAATAAGCGATGACTGTCACTCTCTGATTCTGATAAGCATTCAATTAGGAAAAAAGTAACTTATTTTTAAAAGTAAATTTTATCGGGTTTAATTTACGAAAAAATGTCTGATTGCGTTGCTTGGAATTTTGTGAAGGAACAGTTATACATCGTGTATAGTTAAATGTCGTTTCAATCGATCATATTTTTGTTACGGTATCATTTTAATAGAAAGTGTTTCATAAAGGGGCCTGTAAAACGATCGATAATCTTGACTGCGATGATCCATGTAACGGAAGGGGCAGGGGGAATGGCAAGTTCTTGAGTGAAAACTTGGACATACCAGGGCAAAGGGGGTAAAAAGGGATGCCAATTGCTGAAAGGTTGTCGGGCGCCGTGCTTTTTAAAGAGTCGTAGTAGGGGGGCACTACAAAGAAATACTTTTGACAAACGCAAGGTAGTACTTACATGTTAATTCAAGGAAGGCTAGATGTAGCATGCACGGATCCGATATTGGTACCGGGACAAAGCCACATATTCCGCCAATCACCGTCCTCAGATGAACGTTAGTGTGTTCTGGAAAAAAGTGTTGCTGGTCTGGTTGCTACGATGTGACGTAGGTCGACCGACCTACGTCACATCGTAGCAACCTGGTAAGCTCTAGCCGTGCACCGCTTCAAAGTGAAGATGAACTAAGGATAATGGTTTAATCAACAATGAAAAAAACGGTCATTCTGCCGATTTCAGATCTCTTGGCCGACGCCGACAATACACAATTATTCTTCTTCATTAAAATTAAAAAAAAAAAAAAAAACAGACCAATACGGACCAAAATAGCCTAAAACGGACCAAAACGGAACTGGCACCAAAAAACGGACTTATAGGGAAAAAGGGACCAAGTGGGAGCCCTGTAGTTACATGTAAACACATAACATAGAAATGTTAGAAGTCCCTGCAAAAGAACTATTTATGCTACATGCATGAAAGGTAGCCTATAATACTCAATAACAGAGTAGCTTTCTATCAGTGAAAAAAGTTTTCGAATCGGTTCAGTAGTTATAGAGATTCTCATACAGCATAATGTAATTTTTAAGAGTGCCTCTACAAAAGAACTATTTGTGATGTATGGAGGATATATTTGTGATATATGTAGGATAAGTTTAATTTTCAATATTGCTACAATAGATTAAACTTCTAAAAGTAGCGCCAAAATGCCCAATGCGTGTCACTGTAATGTCCCAAATAGGGAGGTACTTTCTGTGATTTTTCTTGGAAACAGTTATACCTTCAAAGAATGTTTTTTCATAATATGAAACTACTAGGTTGATACTACATCTCCATGCCAATAGTTATCCTGTGTGAAATCGGCGCCAGCTGTACCAATCCTTCGAAATTGCATAAATTATCATTAAGGGCCATGTTTGGAGCCCTGTACCGAGGGATCCTGGGGGGCCTTCAAAAATTTTTAACATTGGATTCACTTTATATGAAGAGGTATAACTGCACCGTGCAAAAATTTTTTCTGTATCATGTCAGAGAACCAAGATTTAAAGCATTCTTAAAAACTATTTTTTATGAAATTGGGGGTATTTGGGGGGGGGGGCTTATTTGGGTGGTCTGACATTTTTTGAATGAATTTTCAATTTGAGATGTTAATATCCAAGGTATATTATCAGATAAAAAGAAACAATTCTCTGAGGCAACTCAGAGATAGTCAAGACAATAAAGTGGCAAAAATGGCCCTAAATTATTTCTGCGTCACTCTTCTGGGGTACT
This sequence comes from Cheiracanthium punctorium, assembly GCA_038373885.1. Taxonomy (NCBI): domain Eukaryota; kingdom Metazoa; phylum Arthropoda; class Arachnida; order Araneae; family Cheiracanthiidae; genus Cheiracanthium; species Cheiracanthium punctorium. The sequence goes on along the minus strand of JAWZYV010012747.1, from coordinate 49,154 downwards.
TTAACACCCCATAATTCCAAAACTAAAGGAGGTAAATTAAATATTTCAGATTTCTTCTTTCCTTGGGTAAGGCAACACAAGAAAAAAAAAATCATTAAATTCTGAGACGGTGATGGAAACTTTTTTCCTTTTTTGCCTGATTTGCTCTTGCAATGCCTCTTAAATATTTTACAATACCAAATGACAAAAATGTATACATACTTTTTTTAATTCTATTATACTGTTTATAAATAGATAATGTTAAGAATCAAGATATATACTTCAAAAATATATTTAAAAATTTAACAATAACACATGTGCACTTTTTCTTCTGTTTTTAATTCATATAAAAGATTTTTATATAAATTCAAAACAAGTCACTCTCATGTACCAATAAGAAAATCATAAACTGCATATTTTAATTTATGCAAAAAGAATCAATAAAGAATACAAAAATTTATTTTTTAATATTTCTTCTACCTAAATTTCAACAAAACAATTTTTTAAAATTGGCTTGAAGAATTAGCAATGTTTTAGTCAAAAATCTATGAAATTTGGTTATTTTTTTATTTAGATCTAATTTTCATTTATCTTAACTTCAGGTCAACCAATGGCCGAGTGGATACCACACTGAACTTTGGGTGATTGGTGAAGTGTGCAGGTCCAGGGTTCTGGTCAGTTGCATGGTTGTCGATCTAAAGGTCTGGGTAGTTTTCTATAGATGTATCATGAATACACGCTAGAGCTCCTTAAAATGTCCTCTGCCAAAGGCAAATAACTTTTGTATAGCTTTGCTTATCTTTTCATTAAATTCTCATACATCTTAAGTTGCATCGCTTTCAGATTTTTTCCAAACGTATGTTTTCTTCATCCTTTCTTTTCTGTCTCTCAACAATAATCAAACATTTTAAGCTGCAACTATCTCCCTTTTTTATTAATATATCAAAATTTAGCAACATTCTGGCTTAATGACATTATATGTTGACAGAAAAACTAGTAATATGGAAAAATCGAACAAACAATTAAGTCTATTGCCTACTTTTTCCTTTCTGTAGAAAAATTATAAGTATAAATATTTAAAATAAAAATGTTTATTTTTTAAATTATCAATTTTCTTAGATAACACAAAACTTTACACTATTCAGGTATAGATGTCTGAACAGTTGAGAGCTTAACAAAGAATTTATAAGTTTTGAAGAACACAACATGAGAACTATATTAATAACTACCATTAACAGAGGAAACATCTGGAGAAGATGTACTTGCAGAAGATTTTAGATCATTTGAAGAGTATAGATTCATATTTTGATTTGCTTCAAAATTTCTGTTTTCAGATGGCACATCTAAAGAAATTATAAAGAAGAGATTTTTTAAAAATCATCTTCAAAAGCAAATTTCACAGTTTTCTTGGTTCAAAGATATCTATGAATGAATATTCATAACAAAAAAAAAAAAAAAAAAAAAAAAAAAAGAAGAAGTTGATGAAAGAAAAAAGAAAAGAAAACTATCACTTTCTTTTCATTTTTTTCTATTTGGATAGAGCAGGGCTCATACTCATTTGTTAAAATGAAACTGACCATGTTTTCTAGATACATTTATATAAATTTAAGCATTTATCAGGAACAAAAATAAAGAAGATAATTAATTAATCAATATATATATATATATAAAACTAATAAGTAAAACACAAAACATACATATATATTAGACATTTATGTACTTTAACACTAACTACAATTGTATCATCTGGTATTACTAATAGAATAAATCTTACCAATAACAGCCTGTTGAGGAACTTAATTGAAACATTGGAATAAATATGTTCTATTTCATAGAACAGAAATATTCTTCATGCTGCAGTTAAAAACTAAGATTTTCCAGGGCTTCATAAAAATATTTTTAATGAGTTTAATTGAGATAATTAGTCAAAAAAATTGCCCCCTTAGGCATATGAGCCCTGAGGGAGTCCAGAGAAGTAATCCAGAGTAGGTTTTTCTGATAGGAGAGCAAATTTCAATTTTTCAATTAAAAGCTATCTAATTATGCAAAAAAGGGGAAGTTAATATAACAGAATAAAATAATAAAAAGATGATTCATGAACAGTTATTATGAACATACTTTTTGATCTATATGAAGGTTCAGGGCAGCAGCCAAGAAAGGCAAATGGAGAGAGATATTTATAGAAAAACAGTCTGCATTTACAAATTGATTTTTAAAATATAAAATTTATTTACATCATGCAACAGTCAACTTGGGTACAGTCTAAATTGAAAGAAAAATGTGCAAGTAATTTTTTGCCAAAGAGAAAGTGTGAAGTGGTATGAAAAAACAAAGGTTACTAGTCAATCAGGAACAAAATCATATGATTTATTGACATATGCAAAAACAATTAAGCCAAAGACCTGAGAATTTGTAGGATGTCTCTTTAACATGTACTGTATACTGTAAGAAATGTTAAACCTACACCGGCTATGAAACTTTCATAAAAAATTCTCAAGCATGCAACATCTTTTTAAATGGATCACAGTTCAGAAAATTTTACAATGCGGTTAAAGGCTGTAATTTGAAGGGGAAAAAAAAAACTTGGTTCACAGACTTTGTGCATAAATTAAACAAGTAATATATTTAAAAAAAATTTTTAAGTCAATTCTTACTTAGGTCAACAAAGAAAAGTTTTATTTTAGTTACTTTTTATTAAATTGAATTAATTACATTTAATTAATGAATTAACATTTGAAAAATCTATTTGAATTTGAATGGATGAATAAAAAGTATTTTATTAATGACTGAAAATTTGAAAAAGATATATAAATATATATAGGGAGAGTGTGAACTAATAGTAGGAATCGTAAAGAAAAAAAAAAAGCACAGTTAGATGTTGCAATAGTTCTAAATACAAAATTTCAACATTCTAGGACTAAAAGTTTTAGAGTTATGCGAAATGCGAAATAATTTTTGGCACCAAATTTGGTCATATTTCGGCAAAACTCGCCAAGGTCGACGACAACCGGCGAGGTTTTGGGCATGGACCAAACAATGATTTACTATCGCCAAATGTGGCGATATTTTGCCAAAGACGAAGACAAATGGCAAAATTTTGGATATGGACCAAACAATGACTGACTACAGATCTAATATATTGAGATGTCCATAGACATTAATGTATTGAAATTCTTCTGGGAGGTCCTGCAAATAAACTCCAGTTGATTGGAACCAAAAATCGAGATGCGCAGCTAGACGTTACAACAATCTTTAATAAATAACTTGACATAAATGAAATTTCAACATTCTACGATTAATAATTTTTTAGAGTAAAATATATACACACAAACAAAAGTTGCCAAGCCTGGCAACTTTTGGTGTAATTCTTGAGGGTGGCACGTGACCATGGTCGGACCATTACCTAACTATATGGTAGGATGGTATTGTACTTGAAATGGATGAATATCCCTAAAACTGTCATTGACCGTTAAAGTGTTGGAAATCTTTTGAGTGTTCCTGTAGCAGCACTATAAATGAATTTTTCCCGTGGAAAAATTCATTTTGTGACCCTTAACAGCATATATCACTTCAGAGTCATTTGAACTAGCCTAATACCTCTAAAATATGCTTTAATGAATTTCTGCCCATAGAGCGTAATGTACTTAAAATCTTTTGGGCAGCCCTGTAGATAAACATCCAGTCGAAAGGGACCAAAATGGCAGGTGCACAACTAGATGTTACAGGAATCCTGAATATAAAGTTTCAATTTTCTATGTCTAATAGTTTTTGAGATATGAGAGTTTAATGAATTTCGACCCATAGAGCATAATGTATAATCTTTTGGGCAGTCCTGTAGATAAATATTATCCAGTTAATTGGGACCAAAACTGTACTAACATCAAGTGTCATCCACTACAAGTTTAAAAAAATGTATTTGAACTTGAGTGGATGAATAAAAAAGTATTTTATTAACGATCGAAAATTTATGCAAGATATATAAAGGGAGAGTGTGACCTAATAGAAGGAATTGAAAAAATTATTAATTGCACCAGGGACTTAAGGGGAAAAAATCAAGATGATTCTCGATACATTGCACTACACACTGCAATAAATGAATAAACTTGAGTCATACATGAAACTTTGAGAGAAAAATAAATAAATAAATAAACATACAATTGCACACACACAAAAAAAAGAAGTTTCATAAGTGGTAGGGGATAGAGGTTTATCATTTATTATAATGTTCTTTTGCAGCTTTTGAAGAGGCATCCTGAAAGTTCCTTACAAAATTAGTTTATTTGTACTTATGTACTAAAATAACATTTTTTTTTTTTTTACAGTATTAAGAATATTTTTTAGAATTTTTCATAACTCACCTAGGTTATCATTAATTACAGTGTTAAAGAGATATCCTGAAAATTTTCAAACATCTGATACTAATTTAATTTGTGTTCAAAGGCAAAGCCGGTTTCATTTTTTATTGATTATGCTTTTAAGTAAATGGGCTTTCACAGAAATACTTAAAATGCTACAGATTGGCCATGAAAATGTAGAGTCTGCACCACAGCATCGCTGCCAGGCACTTTTACCACGCTGCAACTACCAGGTTCTACGCCAGCACGCCAATTGGACGCATTGGCGTCATAATTTTAGAGAAAAGTTTAATGCAGACTATGAACATTAGGGATTTTTCTTCTTCCACAAAGAAAATTAAAATTTAAAAAGGTTATAAATTTTCATAAAAAAATTAAAGTTTACTTCTGCAATGTAAATTTTGGTGTAAATTAGTTTTTAAATGTTTCGAAAATCTCCTCACTGAATGATGTTTTCCACTTGCTTTATGTAAGACCAGTTCGTAAACAGGATTTCTTTTCGGAGGTGACTAGAAGTCAGAAACTGGACAATATAGTCGATAAAAGTCAAAATAAAAACTTTTTTTTTTTTTTCAAGGGGTTAATTATTTTATTTTTACCTAAATATAAGAATGAATAAAAAAGAAATTGATAAATAGAGTTTAAAATATTTGCAGTTGGAAAAAAAAATCGGTGTAGCCCTTTGTTCATTTTGGAGGTGGCTGCAGCCCTGTTTAAGACTAGTACATTTTATTGCCTATGTGTTGAACATGACACCTTTCCTCTTCCTAATTGACCATTGCCTTTTCAGTTGCTCACATATAGCGTGTGTCACAATTCCCTTCCAGGTTTGGAAGGCTTATAAAAAATAATATATTACCAATACAAAAGCAAAGTTGACTTTACTAGAGAAAAAAAACATTACAAGTTTTGTTTCACAAATAACAAGCTTCCTCATTCTTGGATTGGCAGAGGTTCTGATGGCAACAATCGCCTTTTTCTGTGGCCACATCACTCCATGCAAGTGTTTTTGTGGGGTTACATAAAAGATCGTGTGTTTGTGCCCCCTATGCCACGTGATTTTTCAAGATTTCCGCCAAAGGATCACAGCCGCATTCGCTACCATTGATCATAACATAAAATGAGTGCGGGGACGGAAGAATTTGACTTCAGACTTGATAACTGCTGCATCACAAAAGGTTTACATATTGAACATTTGTGAAACAAAACTTGTAACATTTCTTTATCCAATAAAGTCAACTTTTGTTGCTGTATTGATAATATATATTTTTAAAAGTCTTCAAAACCCAGGAGGGAATTGTGACACACCCTGTATTTTGTAGAGTACTGTCAAAGTGTAGAGTATTTTCATTGTTTGAAGGGAAATATTTACTAACAGTGGGGCAAAAGAAATAAGTACTGCTACTATTGAAGGCTACATGCTTTTTATTTTGTTAAAATAAAATTAGGGAACTTTTCTGGATAGTTACTTTTGGGGATTTGAGTTATAGAATTAATAATACAATTTCTTCTTTTACTGTAAGAGGTTGTTTACCAAGTTTGTTCCTGCTTGAGATAGTCTTCAGCGAAAATGGATTATCCTGTGACAAATTTTGATATTAAATTGAATTACTCATATCTGCATTACACCAACATAAAAAGATACTTAAAATATAAATCAGTACTTTTAAAAAACTCCCAATTTTGTGAAAATCTATTCTTTCTGTTTCGCAGCATAAATATTTTATAGGTGTACCACAGCGGCAAGCTCATACTCAAGACTAGTTTTCATAGCCTTTAAAAAATATTATTTTATCTCCAATTTTTTTAATATACAGTTGAGCACCTAATAATAAATAATGAAATGTAAATAATGAAATTTGCAGTCATCCACCAGTGATGAAATTATTGAAATGGGTTTTGAACCCAGATAAATATGATTCTGATTCTGATGAAAACTTGGGTAATAATAATAATAAAATCTATTTGATAAAAGTGTAAAGTTAGGAGAAGAATGCCTTAAATTTATGATAATATACAATTTACAAAAATAAATAAAAGAAAGAAAGGAAATGAAAGTAGAAAAAAATAATATTTTAAAACAAATCACTACAGAACATGTTTCCAAAATTAGAGAAAGGAAATTGTGAAATCTTTCGCTTTGCTAATCTTCATTTAATTTTTTTCTTTTTTCTCCTATGCTTTTGTATTTAAGATGAAAATATAAGTGAAATACTTTTCACTGTGTTTTTATTTCACTGTAATTGTAGTCTACATTTTTAAAACCAGAAATGTAATGATTTATCTTTTATGGCCCGAAATCTGCAAACTCCAAAAATCCACACAAGCCTTGGTCCCAAGCTGTGTGGATTTCTGGCTGTCTACTGTATATACATCTGTACCCATACACCCATTTCCATTATGGTCCTTAAAAAAAATTTTTCCCACACTCTGACACTCCGCCACTGGGTTTCTGAGATCATGATGCCACTGCCGTGAATTTCTGCACGGGGCAGACCTCAATGAAAATGTAGCAGATATGGACACAAACGAAAAAAGGCCTACATCAATGCTAGTCTTAGTTAACTGTGTATAAAGAAAGTGAAATGCAGCAAGAAATTACGTACAGTGAAATAAATAAATGTTTAAATATTAATAAAGGAACTAAATGTAGAAAACTAAAGAATCTAACTAGCAAGCATATGTGTATGAATCAAATATTACCATTACTGGAGGAGTCAGAAGAATTCACATCCATAGGTGAACTTTCCACAATTTCTTCGCGGTCTATTATTACATCTATTGGTTGAGTATTAGAATGATCATTATATTTTCTTTTTTTTCCAAAATGGCTATCTGAATAAGAAAACAAAACTGTACAATTTCTTATGTTTAAGTCTATACAGAGGTAAAAATACTACAGATTAACCTTTCAAAAGCTGACTGGACTTTAAAGTCCCATTAGAAAATTTCTCAATAGAATATAATTTAACAACAAGATTTTAATGGGATCTTTCGCTCCTTTAAGTTAAATATTTGATTTTATATGAAATGTTTCTAATACATAAAAATAAAAACATATAGTAAAGAAAGTTTCAAACTTCTTTTCATAAAATAATTAATGGGTCTTAAGGAATTAAAAATTTAAATATTAGGTGTTCTGTGGTGTAATTTTCATTTATTAATCGCAAATTTTAATTCCTTTTGCAATACACAAAGAAAGCAAAGGAAACCAGTATAAGTTTAATTTATTTAATTTATTATTTTTATTATTAAATGTATATTAAAAATTAATACAGTTACAAAAAGATTTAAGGGCAAACATGGTTTATATATATATATATATATATATATATATAGATAGATAGATAGATAGATATATATATACACATATATTTGTGAACTTAGTAAAGTCTGTAATTCTATTTTGTTTTACGTTATGTCAATTAAAACACAAAAACATGCATTTTAAAAGTATTATATAAATAAGGGTTGTCTAAATGAAGAGTGAGCACTTAGATTGTGTCAGAATGACTGCAGCAATAGCAGCACCACCAAATACAGATATAAACAAAACAGGAGGCATGCATGACATATGGCATTCAACAGAAACTTGCTTGAGATTGGATAAAAAAATTGATCAAAAGTAATTTCGTGCTCTACATGGATGTGTCTAGATCAGAGTAATTCATTCCATGGACCACTCTTGATTCATTTCCTGCCAAAAAGGAAAGCAACCAATTCAGCACAATATTGAAGTACTTTGACAAAACTACAGAAAACAATTTAAAGCAAATGGCCTGGTCTTCTCACATTACAGGTAATTCTTCTCCACGATGATGTCCAACCACAAGTCTTCCATAAAACACAGACAACCTTACACAAGCTCTACCGGGAAGATTTAAAATATCTACTGTACAGTCTGGATTTGTTACTCTGTGACTTTGGCATAGTTCATCCAATTAAAAGTATTACAGGGAAATATTTGCATTCAAATGATGAAGAGAAAGAAGCTGTGCATTACTTCTTCAAGAATCAACCATGATCTTTATACAGCAAGATCACCTGTTGCCAAAACGATGGGACCTGTGTGATGGGTCCATGTCAATTTTTTAAAAGTTTCCAGTAAGGATAATTTCTTTATTCAACTTGCCCAGTTTTCATTTGGACAACCTTTATATATACATATCTATCCATTTATGTGTAATTTGATGATGTCTTACCTTCAGGAATGTATTTATACTGACGTGCCTCACTCATTTCAACACCTTCCTCCGTATCACGTTCTAGGCACACAAATACAGTCTTTTCAACATTATCTTTATAAGGAGGTGTTCTAAAAGGGATGGCCACCTGCAGAAAGAAATATATTAAGGAATAAAACCACTGATCAAATCACCTAGCATAAAATAAATAAGCTTTCATGTCTAAATTACAGGATTTGTGTATGTGCATAGAAAGGAGTGAATAAGAGTTTTTTTTTTTTTTTTTTTTCAATTCAAGTCTTAGCAGTATTCTGTATAATTTGAGAAGTCTCAATAATTATGGAAGTATCAGAATGCAATATATAAGAGATATCTGTCTACCTCTTCACTCAACTGCTTTGCATAGGGTATTCTGAGAATATATAATGCAAGCTGATTATATATTTAATAATAATTAAATTAAAATACAAAATAAAGCAATTACATAATATACACAGTACAGTAATTTTATATCATAGCAGCAGAATATTTATAAAACTAGAGCCAGGGACTGACTGACACAATTCAGAAGAGGGGCACAGATACTTGTAAAACCCCCATCCCGCTGCTGCACTTTTTTTTTTTTTTTTTTTTTTTTTTTTTAAATAAAATGCTATTTAATTTCAGAGCTCATTCCAGGTAGGAAAAAGGGCAGGGTGCAAAGGTTTTAAAAAAGGGCATTGTGTTTCTTAAAAAGGGCAGTACATATCCTGATTAAAAACACTTCTAATTCAAAAAATACATAATACTTAATTAGTAATATTTATTAATAAATTAATTACTAGTCTTTATTAAAAATTAGATAACATTAATTAAGTTGATAAAGCTAAATAATATAAAAGAGTTAATTACTTTTTAAGTAACTTTGTTAGTTAACTTATTAAAATAAATTATAAATAGTTAAGTTAATAAGAATATTTCTTAAGATTTTTAAAGTTTTTTCTTTTTATAACAAAAAATAATCACCCAAACATACCAAACAGAAAAAAAATGCTTAGTTAAGTAAATATTTTGCATAAGAAGCAGATTTTAATAAAAGGTTTATTTGATCACTTTGTTAAGAATCAGCAATAAAAGTTTAACTAAATTAAGAAACACTTTATAAAGTTAAGTTGTTCTAAACCTAAATTTTCATTTTTATTAATTTTTTCCAGTTTTTAAGTTACTACACCTATAAAAATAATTCATTCAGTTTTACATCATTCACTTGTCTTTGTAAGAATTAATTCAACAGTACAAACAATTAAAATATTATAGTTAATGCATGAAAATATTAATAACACTTCTGTTCAAAATAACCATAGATTCCAGTTATTCAATATATATTTCACTACAAATTCCAGTATTTTTTTTTTTTTTATGGATAAAATAGCTAAAAGTTTTTTCAGGATTATCATGCCCCCATTAAGTATTCTGTTGATTTTAACAATCAGCTGTGTCACCTATATAAGTGGCAATATTTAAATAGCCGGAAAGGAGATAAGAACCTCAACCTATCTTTCCCTCCCTTTTTAGCTCAGAAAGGAAACCACAAAGAAAGAAAGAACAAAAAATTATGTATTGACAATAAATTTATAACTTTTGACAAATTAATATGTCTGTTTAAAATTTGGACTCTGAATCAATTTTTGCATTTAAAAATGATCACCAAAATTTCAAACAAATCGGTCCATTAATAAAATAATTATAAATGAATGAATTTTTACAAAGTTGATTTCCATCCCCTTCTCATCACAGAGACAAACCTTGCATCTCTAAGGACTGGCCACAACTACCCTGACAGGGCCTCTTGCGCACTTCCAGGCGAGGGAGAGAGGGCAGGAGTTGTATTACCATAAAAGCAGCTCAAGATAATTATTATTTACAAATTTAAATGTTCTAAGTTGGCTCCTTTATTTTTATTTATTTTTTTAACATAAGGGTGTATTTTCTGTATATGTCAAGCAGTTCACCAGAAAAAAACGAAAAACGTGCTAAAGAAACTTCCATAGAGATTAAAAAAAAAAAAAAAAAAAAAAGCACTTTGCTGGTAAAAGAAGGTGCAAGTTTTTCATAGCGCTAATGTGAATCAAAAGGCAACAGGGCAGAACTTTTTTTTAAAAGGAGGGATTGGGGGTGGCGTCCCACTGACTCTGTCTCAAATGAGCTCTGTTGAATTTAAACCAATAAATGTAACTCAAATTACCCATTCATTAGCATTTACCATATAGTAAAACCGTGAATGCCTTTAAAAAAAAAAATTCAGGTGATTATATGCAGTTCAAGGAAGAAAAATTTAACACCCCTAAAGAAATTTAAGCACTCAAAACTAAGCATTCTTCCAAAAACCTTAAGCACTCCAATTTTTTTTCTATAAAAAAGTATTAAGTTTTAGTACAATTTATTTTGTGGACAATTAAAGTCAGAGGTATAGGTAATGGGACAGTGACCTTCTCCCGCTGAAATTCATGTATTTGGTAATAAAATGGTAATAATCAAGAATCTTTTGGAGATATTTTACATTTTGTGCTATAATAAAATGAAAAGTAGCAAATGAAAAGATGCTTAGGAAAATTTTGTGAGTGATTTATCTTCTTGGCACTGCATTTATAAAATTCAGCTGGGTTTTTTAATCGTTAGCTAATTTTTAAAGGAAATATATAGATTTGGCTTATATTTGAGTGTATATGCGGTGCTTTTTCTTTATGAAATATTTACAGATAATATACACATACATCTGACCTGATCATAGGCGGCTCGTTCGGGGGACAAGGGGGGGGGCAACTGCTCCTCACTTCCAAACGTATAGAGGCCTTGCTCCTGCATTTTTTAAAGTTCAAAAATACTTTCCATCAAAGCACGAGAGAGGAAACTCCAATACACAGGGACTGACAAAAGTTGTAAAAATTGAATTACATTAATAAAGAAAATAAGCTTGTCACCAAGGGATACTTTTTAGTGGCCAGGGAGACTGGGTTTTTTTCAAACTCTGTCTATGCACAAACCGAGAAGAGGGATACGAGCTAGCAACAGCTCAACACCTCTGAAGGACATTTAATCAATTATTAGAGAAGATAAAAAAAAAAAAAATAAGCTTTGCCCTTCTAACACACCTTTGACCCCCCCACTTTTTTGGTGCACTAGCAGCCAATGCTTCTGACAAATGTTTAATAAGTTTTAACCCTTTGAGGCGCAACCCTTTCCCAATGCTGAAAGAAGGGCAGCCGTTGCCATCGCTCGACTTAACTACCAGCAAGATGGTGGACGATCGAAACGTTCATCGCGTGCCACCGATCTAGAGGCCCTTTTTTGACAGCTGGCTGTGCCCGCGCACAGCCAGCTGTCGTCAAAAAAGGGTCTCTAGATCGGTGGCACACGATGAACGTTTCGATCGTCTGCCATCTTGCTGGTAGTTAAGTTGAGCAATGGCAATGGCTGCCCTTCTTTCAGCATTGGGCAATCTATCCAGCTGCTTTCGCATTCTTCCATTTTTCAGCAGATGTCAGAGTTAAAAATAATTGTGACAATTTTTTTTTTTACGGGAAATGACGTGCTGAAAAGTAAAGGATTCTCGTGGAGCTATGTCACCTGCAACTATTTTTATAGAAATCAAATCTGTTCTTCTTGTCTGGCAACAGTCAAAATGTCTGAGTTTGGTGTCCTCACGACGAGGACACCAAACTCTCTAACTATTTTGTATGGGAAATAGTTACAAAATAGTACGTATTTTTGTAAGTATTTCGTTAAAGGGTTAATAATTTGTTGTTGTTGTTAGTGGAATACTTTTATGTGTACTGAATGCAGCAGCCAAGATCTCAATGAGAACAAAAATACCTTTCTTTTTTTAGGAAATTTCTTTAATATTCATCAAATTCAAGCTGATGCTGTTATCTTGCATTCTGGGGGTCAATATACAAACACATACAGGATTACGAAATAAGTTAAATTTGGGTTATTTTGCATGGACATTCATAAATGCATCAGTCTACATGTGATAAGTAATCAGGAAATAAATAACAAAAATGCAGTCTATATGAAAGACAGTTTTTATTCTCTAGTGGTTGATAAATATTTACTAACTAAAAATGGAAATTTTAAAAGGTTTCAATTTGGTTTTTTAAAAATACAATTTCAAGTAGTAGTTACAAAAAACATTTAAAAAATATATGAATGTAATGCAAATAATAAAAATACCTGAAAATGTACATCAGCTGGTGTGAATATGCCATAACCTTCCCAAATCACTTCGTCATTATTCATTTCATAAAATCTAACTTTTATATTTTCTGACAAAAGATTGAATAAATTTTAATATACATGAGTTTTTGAAGATATTTAATAAAGTAATAATTTATTTAATTTATATTATTACAATAAAAATAGACACACGCACTTTTCAAAAGCATTAAAATATAACACTACATGAAGGAAAACAAAACACACAAGTAACCTTTAAAATCAAGCCATTTATGAAAAATACAACCAATAACTGAGCATCATATTTGTAAAAATTTATACTATTAAAATTATAATTTATATTCTCCATATTACCAAAATAAGGAGATTAAATACATGTATGCATTTTGCATTTTTCTTAGGGTGTGATTTCCGATACTTTTATATTTTTTCCCAACCTGTAAAACTATTTCTCTAATTTTTTCTATATATTACTTTACAATAATCATTAGTAAAAGAATTCTTACTTTAAAATTAATTCAATTTTTCACTTGAATGCTGTGGTACTTTTTCATTAAAAGTACCACTGCAAAAAAGCACAAATTTGTTTTTATTAACAGCGTCAAAAGGGGATAATACTAAAACTGTAACCCGAGTTGTACTTTTTTGATCCTCCAACCCTCTACTTTTCTGTTAGCTGTTGTCTTCCAAAACCCTGTATATAAACTGGAGCAAATCTCTCCATTGCTTCATTCTTGCATTGATGATGGTAAGTCATACTCACTGAAACCAGTCTGCAACATTAATTTTAATTGGTGTTTACTACCGTTGCTTTATTTGTGTTAATTATTTTATACCAAGCTATGAATTTTTTACGAACTTGAAAATATTGCAATTATTGCAATACATGAAACTTTAAATCAACAAATTATACATTTGTTACAAATGCATCTGCTCATTCACCACACAAATAAATACAGTAAACTCCTGGCTGTTGGGCCTAGTGAGGTGGAAAGGTAGGTCAGGTAAGAAAGAAACAGCATAGGCCGGAGTTCTATAAATATTTACTCACTTCCTGATCTCCCCATAATAGTTAAAACACACGACACACATTTTAAGATAACAGATACCCTGCTAATATAAAAATTTGTACAATTTTTAACACACAGATAAATGCACATTTATTTTATATGTACTATACATACAATTTCAAAATAAGCAAAACATTAATGTAAAATGTAAACTTAATTCATAAAAAAATTAACTTATTTTATATGTTATGTGTTTATTAGATATTTTAATGTTTATTAGTACATTGCACAAATGTGAAAAGTTATGCACTGATGTCTACACAGATTTTGCATTCATGAAAATACATTACTTCATGCAAAAATTTCCCATTTTGTGACTGTGTTGCCATGTGGAAAATTTTAGTACATGGCATATTGCTCACAGCTGCTTCCAACATGCCTCTTTTTTTTTTTTTTTTTTTTTTTTTTTTTTTTCGGTAGCTGGATAGTATGGAGGGCCAGATACTCAAAAGTTTGCTGTACTGTCTAAACAAAGTTTCATCAAACACAGCACAGATGTGCAAATAGGGTACAATGCTTACCTTTTTGAACTTTATCACAAAGTATATAAACTTCGTCTCCCCCTCTCCAGCTTCCGGACACGCTGCTTATACGATGGATTCTCAGTCCACCTTTTGAAGCTGCCTCTGTGTAACAGAAATGGTGTTTAGCATTAACAGCAGAATAATGAATGATAAATCAGGCAATGTGTTTTTTCAACAACAACTATAGAACAAATGATGCTGAAAACTAAAAAATTAAAAAGAAAAGAAAAGGGAGAAAGGGGAAAAATATGAATTATGATACAGATGCTTTGCTGCATCAGCAATCAATTTGGTTTATTTCTTTACTAGTTGAATAGCTGTTCATCGTACAGCAGAAAACAGATATTCTTTTTTACACATGTAGTTGGAGTTAATCTGATCAGAGCATAATTTTCTAAACTGCAGAATAGTTTCACTCGTGACATAATATTTGCATCACAATAGCAATCAAAACTTAAAAAGAATAAACTTCAGTTTGCTTTGTAGAAATTTCTTATTTTTAAATAGTGCCAAAAATGATACGTTTTGCAATGGAGTTCAATGTTCGGATAATGTTACACAAACTGCAGAGAACTTCAGATACTACAGACGAAACTAGTAAGAGTACGGACTTATAACCAATCAATGATTTTATTTAAAAATTCATTTTTCCAAATGATGTGATTTAGTACCCCAGTTACCTAAAACTTTTATACAGTTCCTGGTTTCTAGGTGACTTACAGTGATTCAAAATGCTCTATTGTCCTAAGATGAAATTTCATCCAGGTAATTTCTAGTACCGTCCAGGTAGTTCACGTAACATTGTATGAATAACATGCCAGCTGCAATTCTTAAGAATAAGAATTAAAACACAGTTTAAAAAAATATACATTAAAATTATATCAGATTTTTGTTTGTTTTGCAAAAGCGTGAATACTACTTCATACATTGTCAGCTTGGTGTCTGAAACAGTAATATATCAGAAATTTAAAATTATGGCAGACATAAGACAGTGGTTGTAATCGCATATATAATTTAAAAGTGAAATTCTAAGAAAAACTATGAACCTTAATCTATGTTCATGGTCAATGGTAAGTCATATTTAACCAAAATAAGCCAGCATCATTAACTAACACTGGCATTTTCTAATGTCGTACTTACTGTATTAATTATTTTACACCAATTTACAAATTTTATGTAAAACACTTATTTGTTTCTCATTCTACATTTCTGTGCAGAAGGTATGTATTAGAGAAATTTGGGACATAATGAAGGTCCCTTCACAAAAATACAATAGATTAAAAGGGTCCTTCATTGGCATATTACCCTACATTTTAATCTGTTTTATCAATTATTTTAACAAAAAATAGGGACTTTTATTAAAAATTGGTATGAAAATACACAAAAATAAGTGTTGAAATCCACAAAATTAAGCAATATTCACAAAAATGGGACCCTGGAAAATATTTCTAGATCAATCCCTGAAAGTACTCTGGAACTCATTTTTGTTCTAGAAAAATGTAGTGGAGGGACAAATTACATTTTAGAACTTCAAATTCAAGTAGAAGAACAAATTTTACATCGATATGATGCTTGAGTTCATGGAAATAATCCTTGCAAACTACCTACAATAGATAACCTTGCCCGTCTTACTGAATGACATTTTTCATCCCATATTCCTCCTACTTTTGAAAAACGTATTCCTACAAGACTGTGCAAAGTATGCTGTTCAAAAAAAGATGCAATTTAATAGAGAAGGATGCATGATACAAAAGCTTATTTTTTTATGTATATTAATTCAAAATATCAATTTTTAACAATTAAGTAGTTTTATTTTTTACTAAACATTTGATTTTTGCCATAAGAAAAATCTACAATTTATGTACTCAAATAATCAAAATAACTTGAATTAGAGAATAAATATACGATATACAAAAGAAATAAATTATTCAACTGAAAATAAGTCACTGCTTGATATGCTTAAAAATTTAAATTACAGTAGAGCACCGATTATCTGCGAGCGGATTATCTGCAGTGTGAATTATCCGCAAGTACCTCCACCAAAAATAAATAAAAAATTATGAACCTAAAAAAAGAAAAATCAAAGCCAACAACAAGGAAAATAAAATGTGCCCTACGCATACATACTAACATACAACTTACTTTGATTGCAAATAATATTTGAAAATAATGAACAAAGTGGTACATTTGGCTTATCTTCCTCAAAAGCTTCAAATTTCAGTCTCACAGAATTCAGTATAGCTTTTGCTCTTTCTTTGACATCTTTGCTATATTTTTTTTCAAGCTCTGCTCTAACAGAAGCTACAACAGAACAATATACTAACGTCAATAACTGACACTTTAAAATATTAAGTAACACACATGATTCACAGCCAAAAAAAATAAACTCATTTATCAGAAATAAAATTAGAAATACACATTTTACTGAAATTAAGGGGACCAACTTTCCATAAATCCTTTTCACAAAAGGAGTACACCCACTCAGAAAGTATTTGAGTGTCAGTCGAATTCCTAATTTTTGTGTTCTGTGAATCAGTCTTTCTAAAATTTTCAACTCGAAAGAAATATGAATAATAATTATTATTATTACAACATGATTTACTTTTTATGAATAACAACACTTTATGTATGAATCCAATTAAGAAAATTTGGTATATACTCAAATACACTTTTTAATTCTGGCAACCCTGCCAATGTTACAGCATACACTCAGTCATGTACACAACCATCATCATGGAGAAATGCATGCATACTAACATTTAAAAGGTTGCATAACATTACTATTAAAGATTGTACATTTTGAGAAGTGCAAAGGGGTACGAAAGAATGCAAAGGAATATTTTCAGGGTACAGATTTTAATAGAAGTATAGTATAGTAAAACAGAGTACAAAACAACTTACAGGAGTATGGTTGGTCACCTAATTTGTGTAGCTCAATATCAAAGTAATATGGCAGGCTTTATTTTCTTAATCAACTTAAATTCCACTCTGGCCTTGTTTTCAAATTATGAGTTTTCAGGCTAGAGGCTTCACAAATGAGCCTGAGCTCATGTTTTAAAACGCACAACTTATTTGACCCTGATCACTATTTTAAGAGTTATTTTATTTCAAAATTAGCAAGTCCTACAGAAATTTCAGGGGATGGCTGATGGGATCGCAGCCATTCCAAAAATGACTAAATAGGAATAAGTAAATATATATTATATATATATATATATATATATATATATATATATATGCATAAATTATTTTAATATGGAGCAAAGGTAAGAGGAGGGAAGTTGGTCAAATAATATGCAAACATTCTCTAAAACATTATACATCAGTCTTCAAAGAAATGATATGCTTATTATGGTCTTAAAGATGTAGGTACATCAGAAAGTTATAATTTAAAAATTAATTTCAACTATTTCAACAAAATTACAGAAAAGAACATTAAAAAAGATCACGCAAAATAGCTTTTCAAAAAGAAAGAAAGAAATAAAGGAAGAAAAGAAAAGAAAAAAAAAACAGGCTCAGAGCTCCATTGGAAAAAAAATTCATCTCTGTGTATGATGGAGATTTTTTTTTAAATCTTTTATGAGGTTAAGAAGATGTGTTCTGTCCAATAAGGCTTTACACTAACACTCTCGTTTTCAATTTGTGCCTATCTCATACAAATTGACCATGACCAAAGTTGTCAAGGCTGTAGCCAGTTTTTTTTTTTTTTTTTTTTTTTTTTTTTTTTTTTTTTTTTTTTTTTTGGGGGGGGGGGGGGGGGGAAATTTCACATTTCATTTGTCAATGTGCATTTTTTTTCAATATACTTTACAAACAGTAATGTAGGTGCCTGAAAATTCCGAGGGAAAGGGGTTTAAACTCTTAAACCTCATTTAGCTATGGCCTCGAAGGTTTGATGGGTCTGCTATGATTTGGCAGGGTTATTTCAAGGGTTCAAGATTTGAGAAAATTGAAATACAGTCAACTCCCGCTAATCTGCGACTCTATAATCTGCGAACGCCTGTAATCCGCGATATATTTCAAATGTAAACAAACTTGTTTGTTTACATTTTGAGCGGCATTTGACTGGTAGTATTACTGTTATAGAAGTTATTTGATTGGCTGAATGTTATAAAGACATTTATTAATGATTTTCCACAGGTATTTGAAGTAAATAATTTCATATATTTGAGCATATTATCATGTAATTAAACATACAGAAACTTATATCCTAAGTTGCATGTGTTCAGTGAATGGATGTAAATAACGAACTCCGAAGCAATGCACCATCCAATCACATCGCTTTACTCTTCCTGAATGAAACAAAACAAAACAAAAAAAAAAATCAATGAAAACGTTTGCTCTATGGCAGAGAGAGAAAAAATCGCGAGACGATCCTAAAGATTGCATGCCCCCTCCCGCCCCCCCCCCTTTGTAAGCGACCAGTGAAATTCCTCCCTTTCTGATTGAGCTTGTTTATTTTATAATAGATATACATTTAGTTAAAAACGGTCTTTTAAAGAAATTAAAAATAACAACAACAACTGCCCTTTAAAGAAAAAAGAATGTTTGTTGAAAAACTTCCGGATTTGGGGTCCCTTTAAACATTTTGCAAAAGCAATCATTTGTCAGTGACCAAGAGTTACTGACAATTAGAAGGCTTCAGGTCAAAATTTCTGAAGAAAAATTAAAATCTCTTAAACAAATCAGAATCACTGCAATGTTTGAAAAAATGAAAAATAAATAAAAATTTAGAGAGAATTTATTCTTTTAATTTTGTATTAGTAATTGTATTTAATATTAAAAATAGTGTTTTAGTTCAGCAGTATAAATATTTTCTTTCATCTGTCCTTTAGTAAATTCTCTAAATTTAATTGTATTATTTATTGTATTTATATTGACATTTAATTGTGTTTTTATTCAATAGCATAATGCATTTTCTTTCATCATTTCCTATTTGTTTACAGTAAATTGACTATAATTTAAAGGGAAATTCTAAATGTAAAAATGTAAACAAAAAGAATGACCTATAATCTGCAAAATCCTGTAATCCACACAACCCTTGGTCCCAGTGAGTGCGGATTAGAGGGAGTTGACTGTACTCTAAAGACCTTAATATGAATTGTGCTTCCCACTCCTTACTTCTCAAGTTTATCAGATGCAATGAATATCCATGTAATGTGAAATGCTTTTAGCATTTTGTCAGAAATTTACCCATTCTTCCATATGTCAGTTCCATGTGATGCAGTTTTTGAAAATAAAGTTAAGGAGTTAAAACCTGAAATTAAGAATATGAAACTGAAACAATTTTATGAAACTTGTGGGGTTTGAAACCTGTAATTTTAGAAAATGAAAATGAGCAAATCAGACTGCCTCTGCTAAACACACACAAATAATATCTAATTTTTGCTAATATGATAATTAATAAATTCACAAGCAATAGAAAAGGAAGAAAAGTTAACTGCAAGTTATAAACAAACTAGCACATATGCTCAAAATTGCTTGAGGCTTTCAATCCATTTACTGTAAATGCTATACTATACAATGAACTGCTATATGATTCCATAATAATTATGTATATAATTTTCTATTTATTTATTTGTTTGTTTTAAAGCACAAGCAATCTTGAATAAAATAATCATATCATCCCAGCCTCCATCCTTCTTCCCACTTCTCAACAAAAAGAATTATTTATTTATTTATTTTTGAGACTTTGGGATTTCAGGCTGCCACAAAAAAATCCTGATTAAGCTCCAGAGAAACATATTGCATAAAATTATCTTTATAAGAGTTAATCAATAATGTGAGATGAATGAGCTGACTTAATCATGATTTGATTTAAAGTTTCTTTTAAGAAGAAATTGCGATAAATAAATTCTTTGGATTATGAGCTCATTTCCAGAACAAATTCTCTGAATTCCAGGACTTTTAGTAGTATATAAAGTAGAGGACTTGAAATCCAGAATCCACAGGATATGGTCATTCCAGCTTTCAGACTTTCCCAGATTTTGGGATATATGCTGCAAATTTACCATTTTTTCTAGAACTTTTCAGATTTTTTAAATTGGATCTGCCACCTAGAGATTTATTATGCAGTAAAACCTTACTCTTTATCTCCGAGTTCTGTGGAGGAAAAAATAAAATAAAATAAAGTACCAAAAGGACTATGCATTTATTTTTATGTAACTATCAGAGAATAAATGCATCGTCAACACTTGAAAAGTGTGAAACCATTTGGTAACTCTGCTCCAACTGAATAAAATTTAATTATGTCAAAAAATTTCAGCTTCCTCTCACAGAAAGGATGGGTGCTCTGATAGTATTTTTAGTAAAATACATTCCTATAATCTAAAAGCTATATTTCAAAATCTGAAAATGCTTGTTGAGTGCTGAAATATCTTGTTAGTTTGTTTGCTTTGAATACTCTAAAATCAAACCAAACTGGTGAATGCTTAAAATATTATAAGCACAAATCAAATTGTGATTGTGTGTGAGTACGGCAATGCTACACTAGGGCAATCTGCCAAGGGGGGGGGGTGCCTTGGTAGGAGGACTTTCTAAGGGGTTCTAACGCATATTCACATTACATCTGGAGAAAACCTACCAAAACTCCAGACCATTTGATCGACAGCCATGTGATGGGACCCGAAACCGGGACCTTCACACTTCGGCCATCTACCATTTTCAGTGGCATATAACCACTGTGCCATGGTGAGGCAAGCACAAATCAAAAGCAAATACAAAAATGCCAGCAGAAGAGATTATTGAGTATAAGTCTAACAAGGTTGACATACTTTCTGACTTTCTCCCTTCGTATTCCAAAGATTGAAGAGCTATCTCTGCAGTAGCCTGAAAGGGGGGCACAGAGTCAATGAGGTACATTTTCAATTTTACTTTTTTTATTTAACAGCCGCTTAGTCTAGAACATGTAAGGTCAGTACGTGTTATTTTGTAACACTTTTTTTTTTACTTTTCACAATGATGGAAAGGTAACTATGTTTTCAGTAACATAACTGAATTCTGCAATACAAACGGTTAACTCTACAATATTCAAATTCAGATTTCTCCTCCTCCCTCTTTCACGCTACTTGCAGATAGGGAAAACACTAATTAGTTTCTTCCTTTCTTTTTTTTTTCTTTCTGCTCTTTCTTTCTTATTGGAGTTCAAAATGTTCTCCTAATTCCTGTATTTTTCTACTCTGCGGCTTTTCTGGGAGTTTTCAAAAAACTTATTACATATTTTCTGACTCTAATGTATATTTAAAAAAAAAAAAAAAAAACTATCCTTCTAGAAAAAATTACCAATTTTGGGTCTTTCAGATATAAAGACCTTTACTAACAACAAAGGAGTATTTTAACAACAAATCAAACTTACGTGTGATTCCATCTCTCAAATTTTTTATTTTTTGATCCACAAGCAACTTTTCAATTTCATGTTTCTTTTTACTCAGAATTTTCAAATCTGAGAATCTGAAAATAACAAAAAATATAACATGATCTTTTATAGTTTATCACAAAGTACTAACTTTTCATTTCTTGACCACTAAGTAATTTTTCGATTTCTTCTAATTTCTTTTGCAGAATTCTCAAATCTGAGAATCTGAAAATAATAGAATATAACATATTTTTTTTTCAAACTGATAGTTATCATTCTTTAAATTGATGTGTTCTACAGTGATTAATCATGAAAACACAAGGAAGAGAAAAGCAAAATTAGGGGCATGAAATAAATTATAGAATAGCTTTGGCCTCAACCCTTTTTAGCCCTCCCCCCCCCCATCCACCTACCTGAAAAACTGATGCTTTCATTTATTTTAATACATAGTAAACAATCTTAATAACGTAATAAAAAAGCGAGGCTTGCATTACATAGAATTTTATGCAATATAAATCATTTTGCATATATCTTTAAACTTACCTAAAAAACATGGCAAAATATATCTGTAACCGATCAATATTGTTAAGTTTTAAATTCATTACTCAATGGTTGTGCTAACTTCTCGAATTTTCTGAGTACATTCATAATAACATGCAAAAATGATCAAATTATTCCTATATTTTGTACAAATGTAAAAGTAGGCTCTCAGTATACCAAAAATTAAAAATAAAAGTTTTTAGAACTTATTTTTTGAAGGGGGGAAAAAAAAGAAAAAGGATAAAATTTGAAACACAGCATGCCAACATGCGATCTCTGCTTATTCTTAAACTTTGATTTAAGAATAAGCAGAGGCATTTAATTTATTTATGGCCTTCAGTTCAAAATCTTTTCATTTTCAACATTTGTTTCAAAATGCAAATGAAACTTCCCATTTTAGTCATGTGTTTGATATGTGCACCTACAAATCTTTCCCGTGATCTTCTCCCTCCCCGAAAAATGTTTGGTCATGTTATCCTTATATGTCATGCATAATCATTATACATCATATTTATAGATATTTTCATTTCTTTTGAGTGTCAGTGTAAAAAAAGAGAAAAAACTTAAGATACATACACTGCAGTGCCATCTGCTTTAATATACTCAGTCATGTATGGTACAGCTTCATCAGCCTTTCTTGCTTTGAATTCTAAGACATGATCTTTTTTATCTTCAGTACATAGGCTTACTCTAACATAAACGCGTTTTTTTCCCCGATAGTTAGTAAGCTGGAAAAAAAGAAGAAAATATTGTATAAATATATACATAACCAGGGACTGATACAGACAAGATTTGGGTCTGTTTTGCATCGCCTTCATAAAATTGCAATTGATTAGAATGGCTACAAAAATAGAAAATCGATTAAATGATCCCTTCACAAAAATATAATTCATTAAAACGTTCCCTTCATTAGCATTTTACTCTATATTTAAATTTTTTGTAAATTATTCTAATAAAAGAGTGATTTTTATAATAATTAGTATAAGAATTCACAAAAATAGAGGTTGAAATTTATAAAAATAGTACTGAAATTACTAAAAATGGGACCCAGAAGAAAAAATTCCTGGACCAATGCCTGATAACAAAAATAAATACAGTACAGAACCTGCTATCCAGAATGGTCGGGAAGAGATGTATTCTGAATAACTGGTTGGGCATTAACACAACATCCACTGATTTGATTGGTAGTATATTATATATGTTACTCTACTTTTGATTATCATTACACATTCATTGTTAATATACTAGAAAAATAATATAAAAAAACTCTTAATAATATCAAGATAAATAATCATATTTAGAGGAAGTAATAAATGAATTAATTTCTTGAAAACTTAGTCACACACACATTTAAAAAAAATAAAATTCTTCCAAAAAACATAGAAATTTAATCAATTAAAGATGATTCTGGATAAACTGGTTCCCAGATAACAGGTTCCATACTGTATCTTTTCAAAATTTAAATTTTCCATTAGCTGCCTTCAAAATTCTATAGGGCTTAACAGCTTTCGTTTACAAGCACAGGATTTGTCTGGGGACATCTATATAAATAAAATTAGACTTTTGTCTGTACATTTCTTGGAATTTAAAAATTTTGCGATTTCTATCCGTTTCAAGCACCCGGGAATCCGATGCGACCCTCAAAAAAAAGTTTGTCTGTCTGTCATTCTGTCCGTGACACTTTTTTTGTTCAAGCATCACGTAAAAACGACTGAAGCGAATAATATGAAATTGAGTGTCATGATAGGTGGTCACTCAACTTAAAACATAGGCGTCGAATTTTTACAAAATCTTGATTAGATTTTCAGATTTTGCGAAAATCGTTTCAAACTGCGTAAATTTGTGTTCAAGCATCACGTAAAAACGATTGAAGCGAATGATATGAAATTGGGTGTCATGATAGGTGGTCACTCAACTTAAAACATAGGTGTCGAATTTAAAAAAAATCTTGATTGGATTTTGAGATTTTGCGAAAATCCTTTCAAACTGCGTAAATTTGTGTTCAATCATGACGTAAAAACGACTGAAGCGAATGATATGAAATTGAGTGTCATGATAGGTAGTCACTCAACTTAAAACATAGGCGTCGAATTTTTAAAAAATCTTGATTGGATTTTGAGATTTTGCGAAAATCCTTTCAAACTGCGTAAATTTGTGTTCAAGCATCACGTAAAAACGACTGAAGCGAATTGTATGAAATTGAGTGTCATGATAGGTGCTCACTCAACTTAAAACATAGGCGTCGAATTAAAAAAAAAATCTTGATTAGATTTTGAGATTTTGCGAAAAATCATTTCAGACTGCGTAAATTTGTGTTCGCACATCACGTAATAACTGCAAAGGTGAAAAAACGATATTTTGTGGAATGATAGGTGGTCACTCACCTTAAACTATAAGCATTTAATTTTTTAAAAAATCTATCAGATTTCGAGATTTTGTGAAAATCGTTTAAAACTGAGTGAATCTTTGTTCCCGCATTACGTAATAATAACTAAAGCGAATGACATGAAATTTGGTCACATGATAGATGGTTGCTCGACATAAACTATAGGTGTCCAATTTTTTAAACATTTTTATTAGATTTTGAGATTTTGTGAAAATTCTCTAAAATACGTTTATATTTCTTCAAACATTACGTAATAACGACTAATACGAATGATACGAAATTTAGTGATATGATAGGTAGCTGCTAATCTGAATTTATAGGTGTTGAATTTTAAAAATATTTTGATTACATTTTGAGATTTTGCGAAAATCGTTTCAAAATGCTGAAATTTTGTTCCAGCATCACGAAATAAAGACAGCAGGGAATGAAACGAAATGGGATGACGTGATAGATTGTCACTCAACTTAAATTGTAGGCTTCAAATTTTTTAAAAATGTTGATTAGATTTTGAGATTTTGCGAAAACTTTTTCAATATGCGTAAATATTCGTTCGCGCATCACATAATTACGACTAAAGCGAATGAAATGATATTACTTAGTTACTCTCTAACCTGTAATATTTTAACAATACATAAAAATTATAACTTCGCTTTCTTTACTTTGGCAACATACTACATCCATTCTGTGTACTCCTACAATGCTGACGAAAGTTCTTGCTTTTTGGAAATTTGCATTCGATACTAACCCGTCCAGGACGGGTACTTCAGCTAGTAAATTTAATAAAAAGGCAAATGATATATCTCTCCTCACTCTCCGGACTCATAGTCACAACAGCTTTCAATATTTTCCAGGAACTATTGCATAAACAAGTAGTATTTAAATTAATAAAAGAATATAGGCCTAAAATACTCAAAGATTAAATAACAAATACCGATAAAAACCTATAAAATCAAAGCTTCAGACAATGAAGACAAGTTATTAAGGGAAACAGTTTTACATGACAAACAGAACTTATCAGCTTAAGACATGTAACTAATAAAATATATATATATATATATATATATTGCTAAAATAGAATTAAAATAAACAAAACAAAATGAAGTATTACTAAGTATAAAAAATTTAGCAAAGGCAAAAACACATAAGCAGATGTTACTTGGCAAGAAGAATGTGCATACAAAAAAATTAAAAAAAGTGTCAAGTGGCAGTCCTCAACACAAGCAGACACAAAATGACTTTTTTTTTCCCCTTTTAAATCTCCATAAGAAAGTGAAAGCAGATAAATTAGTTTTGTCATGAAATTGAATGTAGGCAAAATAAACAAAAAAATCGCGATAGTTAAACTTACCTGAACTGTGGGAAAAGATTTTTTCTTCCCCACTGATTTATCTTGTCCAGTTAATGGACCATGTGAACCTTTTTCACTTAAGTATCGGAATCTTATTTTAGTTTCTGGTGGATTGACCAAAACTAGTTGAGGTGTACCTTTAAGAAATAAACATTTTGCAAGGTTGAAAGTTGATTATTTAAAAAGTAGAATCTTAATGAAACTGGCATCCATATTTAAAAAATGCATAAATTTCAAAACAGTATGACATTTTATTTTCTTATATTTAATATTTATGCATTTGCTTGATAAAATAATGCAAAATTACTTTTTAAATGCAAATAATTTTCTTAAATATTTCAGTTTGACCTTTTTATAACCCCTTTTAATCCCATAATTTTTTATAGAAATAAAAAATCAATGTATGTCACATTTTTGAAATTCCCAGTCCTTTGAGATAGGCCTACAATGTATTTCACTCCTCTTGAGCAGACAGGCTATTAATGTATATAGTAGATATTTCTGAGACATTTTATGATGAAAGACTGAAAATTTGTACATCATTACATTAATGTGGGGAGAAATTATACTAAGTGGAATTTTTTTTTTTTTTTTTTTTGGTAAGGGGCCTACATACAAATTTCAACAGTTCAACTAGAGGAATTTTTTTTCCTAACTTATTTTGAACATTTTTTAGAATAAACTTGAAAATGTTTAGGATGTCTGTTTACAAGCTATACTAGGTGTTGCAATAATAAACATCAAATTAAAAGTTTATTTAAAAATTTAATTTTATGAATATTGACTTGAAAACATTAGCAGATATAATTAAAAGATAACTTGATTTTTTGAAATAGAAGTTGCATTTCTATCATTAGTAGGAAACCGGATTAAAAAATCATGAAAATAAACATTTTTATAAATTTTTACAGAGCTATCTTGATAAACCCCACCCCATAAAAACTTAATTCTATCTTTGGTAAAATTTAAAAATAAATCTTTTATTAACTCTTGATATTTCACTTATTAGTTAAGCTACTATCACTATATTTCACTTTTGAAACCAGTGTAAAAGTATAGTCAGAAATGACCCATGGGAACACAGTGAAAATTATGTATATATAAAAAAAATTATCTTTATTAAAATGACTAATGTTCTTTAACTAATGCATTAGAAGACAAAATATGCTAAAATAAAATAAAATATGCCTGGATCTTAATGTGGTCTGTAAAAAGTTAAGAACTTTTCCTTAAAACATCTGGAAGTCAGTTCCCCCCTCCCCATTTATTACAGTGTGTAAACAGGTACCTAGTGTGATTGGGTCATTTTAATTAGTGTACCAGGTTTTTTATAATTACAACTTTAAAGCCAGTACTGTATAGACCTTCAATTGTAAATTTTATGAAAATTGTGCCGATTTTCATATTTTCACAGCTTCCATGCAAATTACCAGTACAATTCAATTATTTGCAGCTGCTAGGGTATTCACCACTGTCAAGAGACAAAATTAGTAGCATTAGTAGCCTCACAAACATAAAAAAAGTGCCAAAGTATTATATCCTGAAAGTAACACGTCCCTTGAATATAAGCCCCCCTCCCCTTTATACATCCTTTTCCCCATTTGGTCCTCATTTTTTAAAAGGCAGAACAAATCAAGCAAAAAAAAAAAAAAAAAAAAAAACAGTCATAAAAAAAAATAATTGTATTTATTTATATAATGCATTTTTTTTTCTTTGGTGTTTTCATTCACACTCTTAAGTCTAAATAAAGTTATGAAAATTTTTAAAAAGTGGAGGACTGTGTAAAAAACAACATTCAGTATACACAGGAAAACATTTCTTCATTTACCCTCTAAAGTCATAATAAAAAAATCACATTTGACTATACTTACGACTAGCAGACATCTTCCTGAAAATTTTCTACAATCAGGAACTTGCTTATAAAGGAGTTTTGCAGTGATTCTGATATGAAGAAAAAAAATCTGTAAATGTTTATTTAAAAAAAAAAAAAAAAAAAAAACAAGAAAATGACTATGCCTAAATAATCACTAGAAAAATAGTTGATACTGGCCCATTTCGTGGCAATGTATGCAATCATCACTTTATGTGACATGCATAAATATCTGATAAATGCATGTGTAGAAATGTAGCAAAAAGACACGATCCATTTTGTTTAACAGTTTTAAAAAGGACTTGTAGTAAATAGTAATGAAAATCATATTTGTTTTGAAAATTTTATAAAGTTTGGTAGCATTTTTTCATTTTCTTTACTTAATTATGTACATGACAAAAAATTAAAGTACGATTCAACAAAACTAATATTCTATACACAAAGTCATAAGCAGACTTCATGTAATCGTAACCAATCACACTTTTTTGTGCACAGTAGAACCCCTCTAATCTGTCACGGTTGGGACTGGGGATATGTTCGGATTGGAAAAAAGGACAATTATTGGAAAATACAGAAAAATATGGATTTGCAGTAAAATAAACAATATCTGAACTCAAAAATGACAGTAAGTGTCTTGTTCTCTACAGTAAAAACAGTACAATAAACTGCGCAAATCTGTTATTATTACTGAATAGAGCAAAACTGTGTGTAATGGTATAAATAAAAACTTTGTGTAAAAAAACACAAACATATTGAAGAAGATCAGTATGCCACGTAACCTGAGATTAACATATACCTTGGCATATCACACTGCAATACATTCGACTGTGCATGAACATTATAGCTGTTAAAAATATTTGTTCCAGATGGATTCCACACAGTTTGACAGAAGCTTAGAAAGAGGCTTGGGCAAATTAGTGTAAGGAAATGCTAAAAAAAATCAAATTGGTAACTGCAAAATCCACATACAACATCGTTACAGGCGACGAAACTAGGATATATTCATATGAGCCGGAAACTAAACAACAATCCACTGTTTGGGTGTTTTCAGATTAACCGAATCTTACGAAAGTTGTTCGTGCATTAAGCACTTCCAAGAAAATAACTGCTTGTTTCTTTGGACTTGCAGGACAAATCGCAACCATTCCTTTAGAGGATCTAAAAACCGCTCATGCTAAATGGTATACAGAAATTGTTTGCCAGAATTGATCAACGAAATCAGGAAAAACAACAAAAATCAACACATCATTCTTCAGCACGACAATGCCAGCTCCCACATAGCATGTGAAACGATTATTTGAATGATAAAAATATCGAATTAATGTCTCATTGCCTATATTCTCCTGATTTGTCCTAACAACTTTTTCTTGTTCCCTCATGTGAAACAAAAAATGCATGGGCAGTGATTTTCATCACCTCAAGAAGCTGTTAATACCTTCTAAAACCATGTTTCTGAGATATCCACTGCAGAGTGGAAAAACTGTTTCAAGAATTGATTTGAATGGATGGAAAAGTGTATAAATCTTAAGGGCGAATATTTTGAAAAGCAATAAAACAATTTGTTCCAAAAAATTCTTTTTCCTCCTACTTTTTGTAGAAACTTAAAAGGCAACCCTCGTATTTTGAAAGTTCACAGCTTAAGATTAATTAAATGGTAATTTTATTGCAGAAAAATTTTGGTTAAAAAACTTTTGACAATGTCAGTTCTATTTTAAAAAAATTTTGTTACTAATTTTTTATTTTTATTTTATAGTTATACATTTTTAACCCATTTATGCCTAGTGTACCTTTTTCAGTACAGCATTTTTGCCATCAGCTTTATTTATTTTTTCTAGCCTTTATTCATGAGTATTAAACCTTAACTCCACAAAATATTTTAACATGACCAAGTAGGATGTTGACATTTCAATTTTTATACATAATGATTTTAAAAGAAATTATCTCTTGTTCAAGAAGTTCGCATCAGAAATTTATGTATTATTGCTGGTATTAGCAAAAATCAAAGAAAGATACAAAAATATCTGGGCACAAATGGGCTAACAATAAACAAAAGTAATCTAAATCAGCTAGTTCATAATCATAAACTAGTCTATACATATAAAATAGGAAAGTCTGTCTGTCTGTTTGTTTGTTTGTTCGCTATACGTGCCCAGATTGTTCGATGGATATGGACCAAATTTGGCACACTGGCTAAATAGGACAAGAGAAAGCTAATGCCATAAAAATGAAATTAATCGGATTAATAGTTTTTGAGTTAATAAAAACATATAAAACATTATTTAATACGGCGGATTAATTAGTTAAAATTTTTTATTTGGGAATACCTTATTCCCCCGTACACGATATATATTTCGGTTACACACATAACCATCTTCAGTCGTTTCTGGATCTCTCACTAATGGCGGCTTCTTTTTATATCTTCTTCGTTCTTCTTCTTGAAAGTTCGATGCATGACGTCATCCCATGATTGGTCGATTGTATGAAGCGTATCGTTGATGCTGCCCTCTGTCGTCATTATCGAAAGTACAGAAACGACTGAAGATGGTTATGTGTGTAACCGAAATATATATCGTGTACGGGGGAATAAGGTATTCCCAAATAATAATGACGACAGAGGGCAGCATCAACGATACGCTTCATACAATCGACCAATCATGGGATGACGTCATGCATCGAACTTTCAAGAAGAAGAACGAAGAAGATATAAAAAGAAGCCGCCATTAGTGAGAGATCCAGAAACGACTGAAGATGGTTATGTGTGTAACCGAAATATATATCGTGTACGGGGGAATAAGGTATTCCCAAATAAAAAATTTTAACTAAGTTTTTGAGTTATTTAATGTTTTGGGCATTTTTCTCGCATTTTACGTTATCACGCGCTAACTTTTTGTCCGAACACTATATTTTTTTATATCATTGGAAACTACTGGAGTTTTCTTTTTCAAATAAAATTTGTTAGAAAATTGTACTTATATTTGCAGATTTTTGGGAATTATTTAAAGGAAATCCTGTTTCGAAGAAAATGTACTGTTTTTAAAAATATGGTATTTTTAAACTGTTGCATCGAAAAACCTAACGCGCAAAAATTTTCCTTCTTTTTACCGCTGATTAAACATTTATTTCTCCCTCTTTTAAATTTCGAACTGTACAGAAATGTTTATTAGATTTTTTTATTCTGGAAAGATCACAGGATAAAATTCTCTCCGGAATGTAAGTTCCAGAAACAAAGGTAGCAAACTTCCCCCAGAGGTTCTTTATTTTCAAGGTCGCTACAGCGCGCTTCAACTGTGGGTGCGCTCGCAGGAGGAAGGAATTTTCTTCTGGCGTCAGACAGAGTGAAAGGGAGAAGGGGGTGAAAGAGAGAGATGGGATGGCGACCGTGCTAATCTAACAATCCTGGAAACTGTTTATTTATTTTCCGTTGATGCGTAGATATTAATGATAAAAGACTACATATTAGAACTCTGATAGCTAGAAGGGGAGAAGCCTAGCCATGTCAAATTCCCCGTAACTCAGTCCACTGGCAAGGCCTGTATTCATTTTTTTTTTTGTTGCAGCGGGAAATACCCTGTCCTTTTTTTTATCACTGGAGTGGGAGGATTCACATTCCAGCCTACCCACATTCAATTTCCAGTAACCCCAGTACGCTAACAGATGCTATGTTCATTTTTTTCATCAACTGGCCAAAATTTTTTACATAAGATGAACGAAAAGAAGCAGTGACTATAGGTGTTCATACCTATTGGCAGGTAGGAGCATAGTCCCCCCCCCCCCCCCGCTCCCATATTGTTATGATTTACTTACTGGTATAGCGGAGAAATGCTTCAGCACTAAATATTATATCTTTCTGGGGCAGGATCCTTGACTTGCTCGCCCTACCCCATAAACAACCATATGGCCGCCCATTCCTGTGCTGCCTTTAAAAAGTGAACTTCAGTTAACCACTAAAAAAAAAATGTATGGTTCCTTCAGGGTTTCATACAAAGAAAAAAAAATTATTTCCCTCAAGCGCTTTTGTATTCTCTATTAAAATATTTGAAGACTAGGAAGACGAGTGCCTCTTTACGTTCTCTTTATTTCATTCTTTTTTAACAACTAAGAAATAACAGTATATTATTATGAATATCATGAGTAGAATTTTCATATTTTATAATTAATACAATACCTTACATAAATAAGATAAAGCATTCTTATTAAAGTTAAACTTGTTAGTGCTTACAATCTTACTTTTTCCTACTTTTCTACACCGAAATCAATTTTTAGTTGTGAAATGTCAACCCCCAATCAACAAATCTCAATCCCGCAAAATGAAAAACAGTGCGGGATTGCATTCCCTAATTATTATTATTATTAGTAGTAGAAGTAGTAGTAATAGTAGTAGCAGTAATAGTTATTTGGAGCTGAACTTGGGGAAGAATGAATCCTAATACCACATTTCTGCAGTCAGTAGAAAGCAAATTAGTGAAAGATTCTGACCTATAAGGTCACTTACTTGTTTGTTTGTATGATTATGGCAATGCTACGCTAGGGCAATCTGCTAAGGATGGGGGTGCCTTGGTAGAAGGACTTTCTTAAGGGTTCTAACGCTTATTCAAGTTGCATCTGAAGGAAACCTACCAAAACTTCAGCCGTCTACCATTTTCTGTGACATAACCAGTGTGCCATGGTGAGGCATATAAGGTCACTTGCAAATTTTATTTTAATATGTAGAGGTGAATTTGAGAAAGTCCAACAAGGTGCATTTGGACAGTCAGGGTTATCATTTGATAACGACAGTGAGCAGGGTTCCAAACTTCCAGAAAAAGAATTTGTTTTTCCTTAGAAACAAGGACACAGGTTATGAATTTGGAAAAAGAGAATTTTTTTATTAAATTCATTTTATGTAATATTCGAAGCATACCAAAACCGAATTACCTTGAAGAAAGGGAACATACGAAAATAGTTTAAAGCATTTTAACTTATTGGTGACGAGAAATTTTCAAAAGAGGAAAAGAAAAATTTGACAGAAAACTTGAATCTTTACAAAAATGACTTAGACATTTAAAATTTTGATGATAAACTGAGTAATTTGTTGCTATTTTTGGGCAAAAAGAATAACTTGACAGAAATGTATTTAAAATTTACATGGCTGCACAAGAAATGTTATAAGCTTTTCCTAATGTAGAAATAACTTTAAAAATATTTTTAACTCTACCCATGTCAATCTCTTCAGGTGAAAGATCTTTTTCGGTTTTGAAATGCCTGAAGAACTATTTAAGAACTACAGCAGAGAAGAACGATTAAACATTTTGGCTTAATTGTACATAAAGCAAGAAAGTTTGGCAGAGATAGGCGTGACAAAAATTATTGATGAATTTTCAAAAGATAAAGCAAGAAGCAAGTTCGTATTAAGTACTTTAAGCAGTTGTGTAAAGTTTCTTTTTTAATTATGTGTAAGTTAGCAACTTAGAATTTCATAATTTGTTCTTTATTTTGTGCATGAATTTAATTTTATTGTTAAAGCATTCAGTGCTCATCCCTCACGGAAAAAAATTATGGAAGGAACTTGGGCTTAGGAACCCCGAAAATTTTATTGCCTGAGGCCTCAATAAGCTCGATCTGCCTCTGTTCACAACACCTCTTTTTGGTCAGTAAATTTTTAGCAAAACTACACTGTGGCGGCTCCTCCATTTGAGCACATGAGCATATGAACCCCCAGAGGAAAAAATAAAAAATAAACACATTATCAAATTAAATTAAAAAAGAAATATGTACAATTTTAGATTTTTGTGAATTTAAAAGTGAGTTTTACTCTCCCCCACTATTATTAAATACGCTTATTATAGATAACACACTGTATCGTAGGTTACAACACCATAGTATTTTGTCGACACAGAGACAGGTGCGGGAGAAGAAAGGCGCTGCTGATATCACTCCGTTCGCACATTTTTACTGTGCTCACAGAAGATTTTTTTGCCATTATCTCTTACGGATTCTCCCTCAGTTTGTATGTTCAGTTAGTTAATCCGTTTTTGTTGTTGTGTTTTTTTTTCTTTCTTCTTATTATTTTCTTTATTTTTAAAATTTTTCACTACAGTATTTTTTCACGAACTAGTGTAAATAAGTGTTTCAAACCTAAAGCAATGGCATTTTTCAATATTATCCTTTGAAAAAAAAATTGAAATAAAAAGTAAAAAAATAACACTTTTGCTAAAACTTATCTTGGTGACAAAATGCAAGACCAAAGATGGCTTGTTGTCTTTCAGTTGTGTGCATTGTTTTCTTTTAACTGCTGGAAATGAAATTTTTTTTAACTTATAAGGTGTGTAGTATCTGCAAATTTAATTTTCAAAATTTATTTTGTGAACCTCCATTTAAATAAAACCTGAGCCGCCACTGAAACTGTGGCATACTCCTTGACTCCCTTCTATGTCAATTTTGGGGATATTTTTCAAATTTTTGATACTTGATAATATTACAGATCATTTTTATTGTAAAATTAATAAGTACCATGACACACATAAAATGGTACTAAGCAACAAAATTATCTTTTCAGCTAATACAACAGGTCCACTCAAAATGATAATTTTGCTGATAAGTACTATTTTACATGTGTTATTATACAAAGTTTTTATTAATTTTATACTCTACCACTTTTTTTCTGAGTGTTCATGTTCTTTCTTAGTGCCTTTATCTATCTATATATATAAAAGAGAAGAGTTTGTTTGTATGTTCGCTATACACGTCCAGACATTTCGACGGATCTGGACCAAATTTGGCACGCTGACTAAATAGGACAAGAGAAAGCTAATGCCGTAAAAATGAAATTAATTGGATTAATAGTTTTTGAGTTATTTTATGTTTTGTAAGGTTTTTGGCCATTTTTCTCTCATTTTACGTTATCGCGAGCTAAATTTCTGTCCGAATACTATATTTTTTATATCATCGGATTCTACAGAGTTTTCTTTTTCAAGTACAATTTGTTACAAAATCGTACTTACATTTGCCGATTTTTGGGAATTTTTTAAAGGAAATCCTGTTTCGAAGAAAATGTACGACTTTTAAAAATATGCTATTTTTAAGCTGTCGCATCGAAAAACCTAACGGGCAAAAATTTTCCAATCTTTCTACCGCTTATTAAATATTTATTTCTCCCTCCTTTAAATTTTGAACCGTCCAGAAATGTTTATTAGATTTTTTTATACAATTTTTTTTCTGAAAAGATCACAGGTTAAAATTCTCTGTGGACTGCAAATTATGCAAAATGAAAGTCGAAAACTTCCCCCTCTGGTTTTCAAAGTCGCTTCAACTGTGAGCGTGCTTTGCGGGAGGGAGGAATTTCTTCTGGCATCCTGAAAGAGAGAGGGGGAAAGAGGTGGAGATTATAAGGTCACCATACGTCCTCGAAATTCGAGGACAGCCCCCAAATATAGATCGTTTTTTCAATTTGTCATCAAAAATACTTTGACTTCTTGGGACGCCAAAAGTCCCCAAATTTAAAGATTTGTACTTTTACCCTGAAAGTTTCCGTTTAGTTTATTTATTTCAGAAAAAACTGAAGGAATAAAATAAAATAAAACTACTAAAAGTGCCTTCTGCTCAGAGAAACAAAATTCGATCTCTGAAACATGATTGTTAAAACACAGACAGGTAGAAGAGGAGAAATCTAGCCATGTCCAGTTCCCGGAGCCTCTACGCCATCGGGTGCTTTGTTCTTTTTTTTTTTTTTTCTATTTTCCAGCGGAAGACCCATGTCCTTTTTTTTATTATTATTATTGCAGCGGGAAGTCCCATGTCCTTTTTTTTATCATTGCAGCGGGAGGATTCACATTCATTCCCTTTACAATCTATATTTAAGGTAAATGGCATTTCTCAAACATTGCACTGGCAAGGCCAGGCCACGCTGCTAGTATTCATATATTCGTGTACATAAAACTATGATATTTTGCATTTGTTCTATTGGTTTATTTTGTAGCCCCCTTTCGAGTGATTAACATGTATTTCTGATGCATCTGACAATCATTATAATTGAAATTGTAGGAGATAAAATTATTAATCTGATATATTTTCATGGAGTTCCATTGTTTCCAATAATCAAATTCATTGGGAAACATGATCTGTCAAACATTTTGGTCACCTAACAATCACCACGGTAAGACCTATACTGTAGTCAGATTTTTTTCCGACACACCTTTCGTGCAGCATTAATTCAACAGTGTTTCATGGTTTAGTATTAAGAGTGCAATAGAACAGTTCTTTTTCTATTTGTGTGTGCGTGTGTTTAACATTATTAGTAGATTTTAAACCGTTAACTGCTGTTTCAAAGCTCTGAGTTATTCATTTCATTAAAATATATATTTATGTACGTAAAGAAAAAATTTTGACACATAAAGCAAAACATACATTTTTAGGACTATATTCCGTATACGGTGCCTTGTTTACATGTCAATGGTTTGTTTACAAATCATTGGCGAACAATCTGACGCGAGAGTGAGCGATGCACCGCCAACTGCCGGTGGTAGTTGTGACTGGCAACCATAAAGAATACGTGTTTCGTCAGGTTTGGGAATTTGAAATTGTTTGCGTTATTGATGGAAGGGAATGAAATGTGTTATGTTAATATAAGAAAAGAATTTGTGGGTGTTTGTTAGAAATATAGTACGTTATAAGCCGGTGGGTGTTGGGGACATTTCTGAGCGGTTATTTACCAAAAAAATAGAGGTAAGTGTTCTTTTTTAACGAATCTTTCGATGTTTAAGGTTTTTAATGTGAATTTTAAATTGATATTTGAAGTGTTTATGTTTTCGTAAGTGCTATTTACGTGCTATTCTAATCATACTGACTTTATAAGAGGTGTACAACTAGGTTGTTTAATCCACCGATGTTTTTTTGAGTTGAAAACGGGCCAGTGTTTGCCCAGTTTACATTAGCTGTACAACTAGGTTGCTTAGTTCACTGTTGTTGTTTTTTTTAAGTTAAAAACGGTCCACTGGTTGCGTAGTTTACATAGCTGTACAACTAGGTTGCTGAATCCACTGAGGTTTTTTTAGTTAAAAACGGGCCACTGGTTGCCTAGTTTAGATAGCTGTACAGCTAGGTTGCTGAATCCACTGAGGTTTTTTTAGTTAAAAACGGGCCACTGGTTGCCTAGTTTAGATAGCTGTACAGCTAGGTTGCTGAATCCACTGAGGTTTTTTTAGTTAAAAACGGACCACTGGTTGCCTAGAATGACTAGTAAACATGGCGACAGTCGCTGGAGCTTGGCGGTCGCCAAGCTCCAGCGACTGTCGCCATGTTTACATGGGGTGGGCACCGGCTTGTATGATTTTACCCATTTTTATATATTTTGTTGTGCACCTACATAAAGCGCCTAGGGAGAACACTGATTGGTGGGGAAAGACATGATTAGGAAAAAATAAGTCACTTGTCTGTTTATTTTTTTACTTTATAAACAATTGAACACACAAAAACAGAAAATAAATGGCTGAATGCATAATTTCTACTGTATTTAAACAACTAGGAGAAACGGGAGAAAATCTCAGCACAGCTTGAATTTGGTACGACACATTAAAATATGGATATTTTTTTCTTTTTCAAAAATAAATTAAATTTACACCCATTAGTATACATATCATAAATAAAAGTAAAAATTAGTAAACAAATCGTAAATTATCAAAAATATCACAAAGCAAATAGAATTTAATATGCAAAAAATATACCTTAAAGTCTAAGAGATTATTATCGTAGACAATAGAAGATGAAGCAAGCAGAAATAATATTTTCTGAAGTTAATAAAAATAATTTTAGCATGACTGATTTTAAAAAACTAAAAATTTCCTAAACTGCATTCTTCGGTATAAGTCCCAAGCCGACCACGTTTATTCTCCAATTTTACTCTAGATATTTTTACAATCAAAATTATCATAACTCGAAACCGGGAAGTTCCCTTTTTTCAAAAAGTTTTAGTTTAGTCTGCTAGCGCTTTTACTTTCATGTAGGTAACTTGTAGAGCAGCTGCTTCTCTCGGTAAATCATGGGGTCTAATCTCGCATAGTGGGTTAACGGAACGTTCGGTTGCGTGACGTCACATGGAACTTATTCCAAGAACATTATCCAATCAAATTTGCTTGCAGGGTTCTGCTAACCGGGGCCATCGCTAAGCAACGGGCCTGCTTATGAGTTGCCATCGCTAAAAACCAGTTTATCATTGAGGCCTGTTTTCCCCAGTTACAGTATTCTATTTTATTATTCTAAGTATTATAAATGTTATATTATTTTATTATTTTAAAACAATTTTTTTATACTTTTGTCGTACTAAAGAACTTTAGATGTAGGTAATCATTTTGTGAATCTTGCACCATTTTCTTTCATGAAAATTTATCCTAAAATTCGAACATTTTGCTCTGAATGTAAAGGTAAGTGAACGCTTATAATGTATTTAGAAATTCTAAAAATATGTATGTAAATCATGTTTAGTGAATAATTACTCATGTGTTATTTATAAATAAATTATTTTAATCAGAAATCGTATTACTTGAGTAGTTTTTATTCTTGTAAATAAGCCTGACGTTGTGATACTATTTAGACAATTTAATTTTGCCAGTTGAAAATGTTATTTATCAGTTATATATGCCTTGATTATGTAATTAAGACTTACATCTGGTACAGTGCAGAAATACAGTAAATTATAAATTATTGATTTTTGCCCGTTTATACATTAACTTCAAATGTAGTTAATATTTTGTACAAGCGTTCATTATGCTTGCTCAATTCCTAAGTTCGATTGAGAAAGCGACAAAAGAATAATATATACTACATGAAATGTCTTTATTAAAGAATAATTAATTCGGGGATCGCGCTATAGAGCGTATTTTATCAATTTTCTCCAATATACAGGATATCCCGAAAACACCGAAATGCGCTTTAATACATCATTTGTTAAAGATTAATCTTGAATTGTTTAAAATAACGTAGGAAATACGACTACGGTCATGAAATATTCATTATAAAAATGTCTTTCTCATTTGTGTATTTAGTTATTTTAAAGTATATTAAATATCCACTTGTGAAACTAAAATAAGCAATCATGAATCATGAGAGTAAGCGCTACTTTGTTTTTCCTTCAAATTATATGCATCTATTTTCTTTATGTAAATATGTATCATAGCAAACAAATTAATCATGAGTTCGTACTTGAATTAGTAATACAATTACTACTTAAAACTACATTAAATAACGTTTGAAAGCACTGGGAAGCTTGAGAAATGCCTGATGTATACGTGAAGACTCGGGCATCCGTAGGCCTCTTTGGATGGCTCATCAAAATACACGCGCAGGCCCATTACTAATTGCGAAGGCCCCGCGCTAACGTATTTTGCCACGTTCGTTTAAGTTAAGGCGATCATATTTCTAAACAGTATTTTGGGGACAAATCAAGCATTGCCCTCGAATCCAAGGAAAACTTGGGGCACTAGAAAATATTTTTGGGACATATTACCATGTATACTCATACTTTAAATCTTGACTGACTTTGATACTTAAAAATGAACTCTAATAGCTCTTTATATCAATTGTGTATTCTTATTTCCAATAAATTAATTTAAGTATTTCATTCATTTATAAATATTTATTTAAACCAGAAGTATGAAAGGAACATCATGTTGAAATATTGCAATTTATTCAAAATTTAACTCTTGGCATAGTATTTGTATTTTTCAGAAGACATTGCTTTTTACATTGGATCATTTTGTGATAATTTTTCATGAAACTTTGTACACCCTCTAAAAAAAGTATTCAAGTGCAAGAAAATTTTCGTACGTCAATTTCAAGTATGGTTCTTCATGAAAGGTGATTAATCATTAACAAAACTGAAATGGGAAATTTGGCTCATAGTCGGATACTTTATTGAATGTCTGTACACGCTACACACATAATGACAACAAAC
Organism: Cheiracanthium punctorium; assembly: GCA_038373885.1. Classification (NCBI taxonomy): domain Eukaryota; kingdom Metazoa; phylum Arthropoda; class Arachnida; order Araneae; family Cheiracanthiidae; genus Cheiracanthium; species Cheiracanthium punctorium. The sequence goes on along the minus strand of JAWZYV010012747.1, from coordinate 9,406 downwards.
GTTTTCAGAGATCGAATTTCATTGTTTCTCTGAGTAGATGGCGCTTTTAGTTGGTTTATTTTTCTTATTTCTTCAGTTTTTTCTGAAAGAAATAAACTAAACGGGAACTTTCAGGGGAAAAAAGTACAAGTCTTTAAATTTGGGGACAAAGTATTTTTGGGGACAAAAGAAAGAAAGATCTATATTTGGGGACTGTCCTCGAATTTCGAAGACGTATGGTCACCTTCACGGGCGCCGACTTGTAAAAATTATTGGGGGGGCTCGTATCCTTACGGTGGTGGACGGGGGGACACAAAATGCTTCTCTCCGTCAGTATAATAAAGGGGTTCAGAAATTTTAGAATTGAGATTTCAAAATGTGCTTTTTTAACATAACACTTTCATGAAAATAAAAGGAATTCCATTTAATAAATTTTTCAAAAATTTTTTGAACTCATTTTTTAAATTAAGTATTTGAACTCAAGATCTCGAATCAGTCTTCAGTACACATATGGAGAAAGCAAATCTCCCTTCTGAAAGAACAACTGAATTTTAATTAAGTTAATAACAGCAAAACAAGTAAAATCTTTTTCGAAATGTATTTAATGATAATTTCATAGGAAAGAAAATGCATGCAGTCAAATGTGGAAAACTGTTCTGCAAAACATTACTCCAGCTAATATTTCAAAATACCCTAGAAGTACAAACGAGACGAAATACTAAAATCTGGATTATTTTATTTACTTGCAAACATTCATCAGAGATAATTTTTACTAATATAAAATAGTATTTTTTATTTTACTACATGATGAAATACCCATAAATTGAATCGACTTTAATTAAATGTCGCACTACTTTAAGACAGAAAAACTGATCACATTTAAATTACATTTTTGACAACTTTTTACAGATTACATTTAAAATTATTTAAAAAAACATAAACAAAGAAGTAATAAATACCTCCTTTCCATGTATTAAAACAAATCAAACAAATATACAAACCATCATACAAAGTTACAAGTCCTCTCTTCGACACATACATTTTAAACGGATTTCCGTGATTTGAATTGTAAAAACAAATAAATAAATAAAATATACTTTTAAATTCATTCTCATAGTATTTTCACAGCAGGAAAAAAATTAATTTTTCAATAATATCATCCTTGTTAACATTTAAAAATGATTTAACAAAGAAATCCAAGTGCGAGAATATATCAAAATTCAGAGTCTACACTATTTTAGGTCTTCATAAACATTTTAATACTGAAAACTTTCATTTTACATTAAACTAAGAATACTCATATAATCTTTCAATAACATTAAAAATGAAAAGAAATGTTGAAATGTGGTGTTATGGCCAACTATCTGCGCGAGGGATCTAGGCCGGGGGGGGGGGGGCTTCGTGTGGAACTTGGCATAGAAAACTCGACATATAAAATCTGCATTGCACTTTAAATCACACTTCTTTTTGGAAAACCGTTCCAGATTACCTTAACAATTATGAAAACAAATTAAACCAGCACATAAGCAATTGGCAAATCAGAGACGCTCCTGGCAAAATGGACACATAGTAATCATTTTATAAACTAAAACCATAATGAATTATGCTATTTGAAACATATTTTGATGATATTTGTGCAACAATATATGAAAATTTATTTTTATTCAGTACGGAAAAAAGTTGTATAAAATATAATCGTGCTTTACATTTAAAAGTGGAATAACACAGAAACAGATATACAATGCCAAAATTATCACTCTGAATTATTGTAGATATTTACAGACAATTTTTAAGAATACTCAATAATATGAAAAATAGAAACAAAATGAATGAAATCTAATTCGAAATCATAGTCTACGCCATATTATTTTTAAAACATATATAAAAACTCCACTGCACTCTAAATCACCCTTCTATTTGGAAAATTGTTCCAGATTACCTTAACAATTATCAAAACAAATTAAACTAGCACACTAGCAATTGGTAAGTCAGAGACGCTTTGGCTAAATGGATACATAGTATTCATTTTATAAACTAAAACCATAACGAATTATGTTATTTGAAATTTATTCTGATGATATTTGTGCAACAATATACGAAAATTAATTTTTATTCAGAACGGAAAAAAGTTGTATAAAATATGATTGTGATGACTGGGGTACGAAGGGTATTTTGTTTATAAGCTTTCTTATGATTACCATAGCCCGTTCGTGTAAACATAGTGCTAAAAGTTCTCCTTATTGAATTTGCACAATATACATCCATCTAATGCAAGGTATCACTGAAATGTGCACATAAAAATTCAAGCTAAATAGTCAGCTTCAAACTTTCTAGCACATATTCATTCAAATTTCAATTAAGAAGTGTACAATGACAAAAAGTTGTATTCCTTTTTTTTTTCAGCGAATAACTATCTGATTTTTATTCATAGGAAGAAACATTAAATAACTTTTAAAAAGGTAATAGTTTATTGGATGTGATTTAGAATTTAAATTTTTAAACGAGTTCAAATTTTTAAAAAATTTTCTAGTTTAAAACTTTTTTTCATTTCATTATTATTATTATTATTATTATTATTTATTGTTATTATTTATTATTATTATTTACAGTGAGTCATTTATAAGGATAACATTACGAATATTGATTTTCTATAACTAATAAAAATTGAATAAAACACTTCTTTTCCTTCTGCAGAATCTGTAAATGTGCTAACTACAGAAATTCTAAATGACAGGCTAAATAATTCTACCAAAGTAATATAAACTCTGGAAAGAAATGCTGCAGTATGAAAAAGAATTCACTAAATTTCTGTAAGCAAAATCTTAGAATGCTCAAATCAGTACTTAAAATGTGTTAAAATTTAATATATTATTCAATTTTATTCACTTAAAATTTGTTATCAAAGAATTCGGAAGAAAATAATTCAACAGCAATCAAAGATTGATTATAATTGATATAATTAATAATTTATTTTAGTAATAATCACTTTTAACTTTTTTTCTTTTAAGTAGCCTCTCCTGAAAAATATTACATTACTTTAGGACAGGGGCGTTTTCATTTTGTGTTCTCCTTTCACTGGGGACCCAAGGTAGCTGCCCCGTCTGCCCTCGCTTTTGTCAGGCTCTGAGTTTGACACTTAAAAAAAAAAAAAAAAAAAAAAAAAAAACAGTATACCCTAAAAATGAGTACGGGTGTCGACATCCGGTGACACTACAAAGAATTGTTCTCCATCTTTAAATGAATATGTACTTTGTCTTGAAAATAATACAATAAATAAGTAAATCAATTATTTAGATAAAAAACTTATAAATTAATAATTTGATTTGCAAATTTTGTATGTTTGTTTTGTAGTACAAGAACCGGAATCGATCATGTTTTAACAAAATAATGCAGTTTTGAATGCTCACAACCCAGCAAAAGGATAGACGGCCCTACATATTTAACGGACGCGTTCACTTACAAGGTCGTCTTTGATTCTCAGTCAGGTTCTTTAGCAAAGGCTCTATTTCTGATCAAATTAATGTTTAAAAACTAAAGTTACAAAAGTTAGAAAGTATTATTGAAACTTTTCCAACTAATTTTAACAAAACTAATTAACTATTAATTTTAATCACAGTTATATATAACTAATATTTTACATTTTAAGAAATGAGTTTTAAATGATTTTAAACCAGTTTCCTTTAAAAAGTGTTGCTGTTTTTTTTTTCAGCATTTAAAAATTTGTTTAAAAACATTACAATTACACTAACATTTAATTTAAAGAAGATTTTTTTAAAAATGTTTTTGACTTATTAATACCATAATTTAGTTTTTAAAAAGGCATCTTTAAAATAAGAGTACCAATGTTTAAATGTTCCTTATTCTAAAATTTCTTATTTAAAAACCAAGAGCTAACAAGATAAATTACCATGAATCAGAATAAACTCTTGCCCTTATAAAAAGAAAACCAGTAATAATAAGCCATAGCTCAACCCTAGGTCTCCCCTCAATCCGATAGGGGCGCAGTAGCGTGTAGCAATTCAGTAGATTTGGGGGTTTGGGGGAGGGGGGTTAGTATGTTTTTATGGATTCTGGACACTGAAAAAGACACCGATATATGATTATTTTCTATCATCCTACAAAGGTATGGGGGGGGGCTCGAGCCCCAAAGCCCCCTCCTTTCCTACGTCGTCAGTAAGAAATTAAGTTTATCAATACAAAATTATATCTCATACAACCCCCCGAAAAAATTTCGGGGCCCCCAAGCCAATTCTAGGTTCCAAAGCCCCCCCCCCCTTTCCTACGTCGTCAGTAAGAAATTAAGTTTATCATTACAAAATTATATCTCATACAACCCCCCCCCCCCGAAAAAATTTTCTGGCTACGCTCCTTGCCTCATCGATTAGCATATAAAGACTGTGTTACATCATAAAACTATTAAAAGTAGATTACTATTAAAAGTAGCGTTTTTTCCGGCGGCGTTTTTTCCGGGTGGCGTTTTTTCCATGTGGCGTTTTTTCCGGCGGCGTTTTTTCCTGTGGCGTTTTTTCCGGCGGCGTTTTTTCCGCTCACCGTATCTCACAATAGAACAAAAGTGAAAGATTTTGCTGTACTGATTTAAAAAAGAAAGAATACATTACATGAGAACGTCCCTCCTAAAAAAAACGCAGTCCTCTCCCTACTAGAAAGCAATTCCATCATCAATTGTGTCACGGTGTAAAATCTGAAGGGTTCTTGTGGGGGAAAACACCCGTTTCTTTTTGCCTAGCTATCTGATGGTCATTTGTTTGTGCTTGCGCTCTTGATAAAGAAGGTTGACATCCGTGCCTTACGGCATTACAGGCGCCCAACGTAATTCCTGAATCCCTGTGAAAGAAAAAGCGGAGTGGGAGACAGAAGAAGCTAGCGATACATTCTCTATTTTTAGGATTCTTAAGTTTAACCGATTTGGAGGAAGAAATATGATTTGACACAAAAAAGTTGGAGTGATGTTTTTGAAGGGGCTCAGCCCCCTGAATAAAAATATTGGGGGGGCCGAAGCCCCTTCAAGCCCCATGAAGTCGGCGCCTATGGTCACCTTAGTTTAAGTTCTAGTTTAAGTCCGGGGCAAGGGCGGATTAAAGGGGGGAGCGGAGGGGGCAACCACCTCCCCCCCAAGAAAAAAGAAATTAATGTAAAAGATCCTATTTTACTTCCATAAAATGGATGTATATGTCAATCTTCTAACTAACCGCCCCCACCGACAAGCTAACCGCACCCCCCCTCGACAAACTTCCAATAATCCGCCACTGGCCAGGGGTGCCCAACCCAAATCGGTTGGTGGGCCAAGTAAAAATTTACTAAAATGGGGTGGGCCGCACATATCAAAATAAAACAACAAATTATTCAAAATATTTTATTATTGTACAACATTCAAAATATTTTATTACCTTACAACTAATGTGAAACTTGTTTTTGTATTTTACTTGAGATTTTTTAAATATCAATCGATAATTTAATAGATTCGCATTATATTTGCTTGGTCACGTTTTCATCGAGCAACCTGCTGCGTTACTTTGTTTTTACCAGGTTTAATTTGGAAAAAAAAAATGAACAGCAGCGATAAATAATTCCAAATGCTGATATAATGCGCATAGCCAATCGTATAGCAACACGATTTTTTCTAATCAACAGTCTATAGTCTAAATGTCTAAAATAATATAGACAGTAAAAAACTTCGATTAGGCCGCAAAAAGTCTTCAAATGGACCGCGGGTTGGGCATGCCTGGTTTAAGTGAACCTTTGGGTGTGTTTCAAACAGACGTCATTTGCTCCTGGAGGAACCGATAGTAAGTTATTCCCTCCTCCAAGGGTACGGTAGAGATTTAGGTGCAGATTCTCCCTACCCAATGTTTACATTCCAGCATACGTTCCGATTTAGTCACAAATCCGAGCGTTCGCTTAAACCTTTCTGAGAGAGCCTTGGACCTAAAGCTGAATTCATACTGGAGCGAATGTGATGTTTTTTGGGGTCTCGCAAAATATCAGTCGTAGCGTATTTTCAAGGACCTCCTACAGCGATGGCCGGACCCAGTAATGCTTTCTTGCGTTAAGTGGCGTAGCCAGAAAAAAAAAAATTAGGGGTGGTTTTAGGCAATGAGTAACGAAAACTCTTGAGGTTCGGAAATAATAACCTTCAAAAAGGTCCTTTGTCAGCCCTCTTATCCAGGCCCATAATTACCACTGGGCACCCAAGGCAGTGCACCTGCGCCCCATGTTTAGGAGATGGCGTATATATAAGAAAAGTGGACCATAATTCGATTAACAGTGGATAAACTTGGAAAAAATAGTGAAGATGAGGCCCAATTATCGTTTGTTGCCACCGAGATGCTTTTTTTTCTGAAAAGAAAGAAATATATGGGCGGAAAAAAATCGAATAAAATTTGTTTTAACAACATTAAAAAATACCTTCAAATTCGTGTTATTCCAAAATAACTTCACAACTCAATGTTCTGATTCTATTTTTCTTTAACAGAATGTGATGTCACCCTTTTTGTTGCTCCCTTTCCCATTTGTCACAATTTCACGGACCCACCCCTTACCCCCTTGAAGCGTAGTATCCTCTGGGGACGGCCCCACAATTTGACGAAAAGAAAAAACCAGCCAACAGACACATGCATGGAGGAGGATACATATTACCCGTCCACCTGTTATTAAAATTTTGTTCCCTAAATGAGTACGTCTGTAAATTGAGAAGTGCTGTTAAAAATTAGGATTTGAGGAGTCAACGGTGTCTATCGAGTCACTATTAACATAAATTAACGTCAGTTGAAAAGTAATTACACTTTTCTCACTTTTGAGACATCCCCTTAGTGCTTGGCGACAAATGCCAAATTTTTCAAATTGCAATATCTTAATAACAATTTCACTTAGAGACACGGGATTTGTTTTATTAATTTTCTTAGACAAAGAGCAACATTCTCCTAAATATAAAGGGTAGGAAAGGAGGGACCGTATAAAAATTAAATTTCGTATTTTAATATGTATACAACCCTCAGTAAAAAAATGCCATGTATGAAAGCTACTCTTAATTTGACGAACTTTTCTAATTGGAAGTATGTTTCGATCACTTACGGTTTAAAATATAATCGTCTTAACATCTATTTTGAATCACCCGGTATTTAGGAGCATTGGCAAATCCAGCGTAGGAAGCAATTGGTTTCAGTCTTTCCCTCTCCTCCCTCACACAATACAAGACTTTTCTTTCAGAGAAAGATTTTGCTTTAATTCAGAGAAAGATTTTGCTGTACATTTTATTTGTTGATCAGGGCGATCTCCCCGAAAAAATGAGATTTCTGTTTTTATTAAACAACTAAAATATTTTGTATTTGCGATATTCCCCTCCTCTGATTATGGCTAACTTTCAGAATTTGTGGCTATATCTCAGTTTGTTTGTTACCAGTGCTATCTTAATTAACAACGCAGGGGGAGGGGACATATAGCATTTTTTACCGTTAAGAGAAAATTGTGATATTTAAAACAAATGCAAGATATTCCGATGTTCGGCTAAACAGCATATTAATCAAGTAAATAAAAAACTTTGTAAAAAACACACATAAGATGTTATAGGTAAGAGGATACGCACGTTTCAACCAAAAATTGTTTTGGCCTTCTTCAGTCCAAGCCCTTCGTTGCAAGCAACACAGGGAACCTGTTGCAAGCAACACAGCAACCCTGTGTTGCTTGCAACGAAGGGCTTGGACTGAAGAAGGCCAAAACAATTTTTGGTTGAAACGTGCGTATCCTCTTACCTATAACATCTTATGTGTGTTTTTTACAAAGTTTTTTATTTACTTTATTGTTTAACACCAGTATTTTGAGTGTTTTTTCCCAGCATATTAATCATTTCTATCACAGGAAAATATGACATTTTCATTTTAAAGAAGTTTATCACCATTTAGTCTAAAATTTAAATTCCAAAACAGTAGTCATTGCCATGATCAAACGTCAAACCCATGGAAGGGGCTAGAGTAAGGTGACCTTACGTACTCGAAATTCGAGGACAGTCCCCAAATGTAGACTTTTTTTTCATTTTGTCCTCAAAAATGCTTTGACTTCTTGGGGACGCGAAAAGTACCCAAATTTAAAGATTTGTATTACTTTTTCCCTAAAAGTTTCCGTTTAGTTTATTTCTTTCAGAAAAATCTGAAGAAAAAAAAATAAGTAAAACAACCAAAAGCGCCTTCAACTCAGAGAAACAATGAAATTCGATCTCTGAAAACGTTTGTTGTCACTGTCTGTGTAGCGTGTACAGACATTCAATAAAGTATTCGACTATGAGCCGAATTTCCCATTTCAGTTTTGTTAATGATTAATCACTTTCATGAAGAATCATGCTTTAAATATGAAATTGACGTACGAAATTTTTCTTGCACTCGAATACTTTTTTAGTGGGTGTACAAAATTTCATGAAAAATTATCCCAACTGAGCCAATGTAAAAAGCAATGCCTTCTGAAAAATACAAATACTATGCCAAGAGTTAAATTGCAATATTTCAACAGGGTGTTCCTGTTCCTTTCATATTTCTGGTTTAACGCTAGAGGGCTCCAGATTCTCCTCCCATCAGAGAAAAAAAACCATTGCTTACAGTGCAATGTTTTCCTTTATTACATACTTTATGTACTTCAAATATATATATATATATTTAACCCTTCCCCCACAAAAAAATAATAACTAGATCAAAAATTTTTATTCTTGCTCCTGGTGAAGAGTTAATTTATGATATATCCTCCTCTAATTACACTTAAGATGCTGAATTTGGTAGCAGTGTCTTACGTCTGTTTGATACTTACTGAAATTGTGATTTGACAGTCTGTAAAACGATTAGTTAATGCTTTTAGCATAACATTAAGGTTATAACAAAGCCTGGCAAATCCGACATCATACATTTTTTATATACAATACACCACCAATAAATTGTTAATGTAAAGTAAATAACGAAAAATTTAATTTGCTTCCGGAGTCTCCGAAGCAAGTCCCAGAATTATGATCACGTCAGCATACGTTAAGCTGCGCAAACGCTTCCCAACTAGGGACCTCACAACAATTTTCCAATACTGTCCTACTAACATTGTCATGGGGGACTTTAACGCCCACCACCTGGCTTGGGGCTGCAAATACAACAACACTTATGGAACCAATCTCCTGAAGTTACTCATGGAAGAACACATCCTCATGGCATTCCCTTCCACTCCTACTCACTTTGCTGAGAGCAGTAGCTCCACCATCGACTACATGCTTCACAGAAACTTACATCAATACCCGGATGTGGCAACACTACAGATGTTTACATCTGACCACCTCCCCATTGTGTCTACCATTAACATCAGTTATGAAACAACGGCACAGAAACGCAGAACTATAACGGATTGGAACCTCTTTGCCAGTCACCTCATCAGCGACTCCGAA
>JAWZYV010012746.1:0-310204 GCA_038373885.1 Cheiracanthium punctorium | reverse complement strand
CTTTTCAGTTCATACTGCTATGAAAGGTGTTTCTTTACCTTTCTTTAAACTATAATGTATTTTATTTGAGGTGAGATGCACTTTCATAAAGTCAAATTTGCGTTGTACCACATTGGTTGTACATCCAAAGCGAATCATTCAGTATAAAACAAAATTTCATTTTTACTTCCTTGTACGTAGTATAAGGAAGTAATGTGATCCCGAAAAATTTTGGGGGCCAAATTTCGACAAAAAATCCGATTTTGACTACCTCTAAATTTAATTTTAAGAATTTTTTCGATGCATCTCATCGTAGGCTAGCATGCACGATCATATTAACGCGTCTGCAACTCATTTTGACCAGCGGCGAGTTTATTGTGGTCAGTTTTTCCATGCCGTCTGTACGTACGTACGTACGTAGGTACGTACGTACGTATTTATGTAACTCGCATATCTCAAAAACTATGGGTCGTAGAATATTGAGATTTGGTATTCAGGATTGTTCTATGATATAGTTGTGCACCTCCCCTTTTGGTCGCAATCGAATGAATAGTTTATGTACAGGACCGCACAAAAGATTCGAAATACATTACGCTCTATGGGCCGAAAATCATTAAAATCGCATATCTCAAAAACTATTAGGCGTAGAATGTCGAAACTTCATATTTTGGATAATTGTAACATCTAGTTGTGCACCTCCCCTTTTGGTTCCATTCGATTGGATAGTTTATCTACAGGACCGCCCAAAACATTCGAAATACATTACGCTCAATGGGCCGAAATTCATTAAACTCGCATATCTCAAAAACTATGAGGCGTAGAATGTTGAAACTTTATATTTAGGATTGTTGTAACATCTAGTTGTGCACCTCCCCTTTCGGTTCCATTCGACTGGATAGTTTATCTACCCCCTGAAACGCTATACTGTTTTTTACTTCCTTGTACGTAGTATAAGGAAGTAATGTGATCCCGAAAAATTTTGGGGGCCAAATTTCGACAAAAAATCCGATTTTGACTACCTCTAAATTTATTTTTAAGAATTTTTTCGATGCATCTCATCGTAGGCTAGCATGCACGATCATATTAACGCGTCTGCAACTCATTTTGACCAGCGGCGAGTTTATTGTGGTCAGTATTTCCATGCCGTACGTACGTAGGTACGTAAGTAGTAATTGAAAATAAAGAAAGTTATGATTTTTTATCTGAAAAAGCACCATTAAAAAAATCTGATGTGTCCAACACATGACTTCCTTGCACGTCCATTAGATCAAAAATATTTTCGATGCACTTCCTCTAAATTTATTTGTTTGAAAGAGATAAAATATCAATAATAGTAAGGTTTAGCGATTTCTAGCCAAATATTTCGATATCGCCAAGCTGAGTTCAATTTGAAAGATTTCCTTCTGACACTTTATTTGGCGATATTTCACCAAAAGCCGACAAACTTGAGATAGTCAGCGAGATTTTGGGGATAGCCAAAGTAGTCATTGACCACAGACTTTCAATGAATTGAATGCATCCATACACCTCAATGTATTTAAAGTCATTTGGCTCACCATGTAAATAAATTCTCAGTCGATTGCTGTCAAAAAAGATATTGAAAACAGTTAGATATTACAATAGTTCTAAATACAAAGTTAAAAAATCTACGGGTTAAAGTTTTAGAGTTATACAAAATAGGAAATAATTTTTGGCGCCAAATTTGGCGATATTTCGGCGAAACTCGTCAATGTCGAAGACATTTGGCGAGATTTTAAGCATGAACCAAACAATGACAGATTATCGCCAAATTTGGCGATATTCCGCCAAAACTCGCTAAGAATGATAACAAATGGCGATACTTTGGGCATGGACCAAATGACTGACTATCGCCAAATTTGGCGATATTTCGCCAAAACTTGCCAAGGTCGAGGACAGACGGCGAGATTTTGGGCATGTACCAAACAATGACTGTATTATATTGAAGATGTCCATAGACATTAAGGTACTGAAATTCTTTTCGGTGGTCCTGTAAATAAACTCCCCAGTAGATTGGAACCAAAAATCGAGATGCTCAACTAGATGTTACAACATTCTTATATATGAAATTTCATAATAGTTTTTGAGATTTGAGAGTTAAATATGCACACACATACACCAAAAGTCGCCAAGCTTGGCGACTTTTGGCATAGTTCTTGAGGGAGGCACGTGACCGTGGTCGGACCATTACCTAACTTATGTGGTAGGACGGTATTGTGCTTGAAATGGATGAATGCCCCTAAAATTGCTATTGACCGTAATGTATTGGAAATCTTTTGAGTGTTCCTGTAGCAGAACTATAAATGAAAAAGACACTTTTTTTAATGGAGAAATTCATTTTCTAACTCTTTACAGCATATATCACTTCTGAGTCGTTTGAAATAGCCCAATACCTCTAAAAAAACGCTTTGATGAATTTCGGCCCATAGAGCGTAATGTATTTCGAATCTTTTGGGCGGTCCTGTAGATAAACTATTCAGTCGAATGGAACCGAAAGTTAAGGTGCACAACTAGATGTTACAACAATCCTAAATATAAAGTTTCAACATTCAACGCCTAACAGTTTTTGAGATATGCGAGTTTAATGAATTTCGGCCCATTGAGTGTAATGTATTTCGAATGTTTTGGGCAGTCCTGTAGATAAACTATCCAGTCGAATGGAACCAAAAGGGGAGGTGCACAACTAGATGTTACAACTATCCAAAATATGAAGTTTCGACATTCTACGCCTAATAGCTTTTGAGTTAGGCGAGTTTAATGAATTTCGGCCCATAGAGCGTAATGTATTTCGAATCTTTTGGGCGGTCCTGTACATAAACTATCCATTCGATTGCCACCAAAAGGGGAGGTGCACAACTAGATCATAGAACAATCCTAAATATCAAATCTCAACATTCTACGACCATTAGTTTTTGAGATATGCGAGTTACATACATACGTACGTACGTACGTACAGACGGCATGGAAAAACTGGCCACAGTAGACTCGCCACTGGTCAAAATGAGTTGCAGACGCGTTAATATGATCGTGCATGCTAGCCTACGATGAGATGCATCGAAAAAAATTTTTTAATTAAATTTAGAAGTAGTCAAAATCGGTTTTTATGTCGAAATTTGGCCCCCAAAATTTTTCGGGATCACATTACTTCCTTATACTACGTACAAGGAAGTAATAATTGTTTGCAAAAACGCCATTTATGGTCACTTTCCCATTATTTTAATAATTTTTATCTTAAAAAGTATTAGAGATATTGAAGTAAAATTTTATATTGTTAGTTAGAACACTAATGGCTACATTTATAAAAATTTTCAAAGAAATCCGAGACGGTGGGTGACATTTTTGAAATTTATTGGTTGATTTGAAATGGAATGACCCTTACTATTAAAATTATCTACTCGGTAAAAACAAGAATATTAAACCAGTTTTACTAAAATCATAATATTACTTTTTTAGAAAAGAAAGTATACAATCACTTTTGCTGAGATCCTATTTATTCAGAAAAGAAACTTAATGTTTAAATTCTCTTCGGAGTCCATTATAATTTATCACATTATTAAAGTTACTTATTCTATTCAAAAAGTGGAACATATGGCGTCTTGTATACACACCTTTCGCGAGATGTAGCTTCTAAACCCCTAGAAACGGGACGTTCCGGCTCTCGCGGGACAGTTGGCAACCCTAACGATACCATTTAACTAAAAATTGTGATATAATGCTATCGCTATGAAATAGTAACGGAGTAATTATTATTACTATTGTTTTTCATAAAATTAGTTTCTCCATTTCTTATTTTAAATTAAAATCAAAATTTGCAAATTTTTAAACTTAAAGGGTAATTTGGGGACCAGGGCGCTTGCCACGAATGTCCTGCCTGAAATCAGTGATGACCGGACAGAATTTAATTAGTTAAAATATTAACCACTTCCTAGATAATTCCTTCCACAGCGTGATAGTCCTTCATTTCAGTCAATAAATGATCGTAAACTTAAATTCCATACGGCTTTCGAATAATCTTCTTTATCGCCTGCATTAACCCTTTAACGCGCAGTGTTCCCGCTCTGGGACCACCCAACACTGACGTTTTGACTGTTGCCAGGCAGGAAGAATAGATTTGATTTCTATAAAAATAGTTGCGGGTGACATAGTTCCACGAGAATCCTTTACTTTTTAGCACGTCCTTTCCCGTAAAAAAATGGTCACTATTTTTAACAGCACTGACATCTGCTGAAAAATGGAAGAATGCGAGAACAGCTGGATAGATTGCGCAAGGCTGAAAAAAGGGCAGCCGTTGCCATCACTCGACTTAACTACCAGCAAGATGGCGGACGATCGATATGTTCATCGCGTGTCACAGATCTAGAGACCCTTTTTTGACGCAGCTGGCTGTGCGGCACAGCCAGCTGTCGTCAAAAAAGGATCCTCCTTGCTGGTAGTTAAGTCGAGCGATGGCAACGGCTGCTCTTTTTTCAGCATTGGGAAAGGGTTGGGCCTCAAAGGGTTAACACATCGTAAAAAAAGAAACAAAAAAGGCTGAGACTGGAACCATTGTAGTCCGGATTGTTAGCTGTCTCGCCTGTCCTAACCAAGTTAGTGCATGCCCACAATTACATTGTTGAGAATCTCCGTCTCCAACAATAACAAACTTTATGTAGATCAGTTAGATATAGAATACTGGGCCTGCGGTTGTCCTTCCCAACGGCACACCGCAGCGTCCCATGCCGGGGAGGTACCGGGTTCTGTACTGAACCCGAGGGTAAGTACCCATCCTTCGCGGCTGTCCAGTCAGCAAATGATCCAGTCCAGCAGATGGTGGCTGGGGGGGTTCAGTAGGACTAGTGATGCTAACGGCCGGGCACGCTGGCGGTTGGGATGGATTTGATTCTCCTTTGATTTGAATTGCAGGTTAATGGGCAGTTGGTGCCCGGTGTTTTTTTTTTTTCTTTTTACTTCCTTGTACGTAGTATAAGGAAATAATGTGATCCCGAAAAATTTTGGGGGGCCAAATTTCGACGAAAAAACCGATTTTGACTACCTCTAAATTTAATTTTAAGAATTTTTTCGATGCATCTCATCGTAGGCTAGCATGCACGATCATATTAACGCGTCTGCAACTCATTTTGACCAGCGGCGAGTCTATTGTGGTCAGTTTTTCCATGCCGTCTGTACGTACGTACGTACGTACGTATGTATGTAACTCGCATATCTCAAAAACTATTGGTCGTAGAATGTTGAGATTTGATATTTAGGATTTTTCTATGATCTAGAGTTGCACCTCCCCTTTTGGTCGCAATCGAATGGATAGTTTATGTACAGGACCGCCCAAAAGATTCGAAATACATTACGCTCTATGGGCCGAAATTCATTAAACTCGCATATCTCAAAAACTATTAGGCGAAGAATGTCGAAACTTCATATTTAGGATTGTTCTATGATCTAGTTGTGCACCTCCCCTATTGGTTCCATTCGACTGGATAGTTTATGTACAGGACCGCCCAAATCATTCGAAATACATTACGCTCAATGGGCCGAAATTCATTTAACTCGCATATCTCAAAAACTATTAGGCGTAGAATGTTGAAACTTCATATTTTGGATAGTTGTAACATCTAGTTGTGCACCTCCCCTTTCGGTTCCATTCGACTGGATAGTTTATCTACAGAACCGCCTAAAAGGTTCGAAATACATTACTCTCTATGGGCCGAAATTCATCAAAGCGTTTTTTAGAGGTATTGGGCTGTTTCAAACGGACTCATAAGTGATATATGCTGCAAAGAGTTAGAAAATGAATTTCTCCATTAAAAAAAGTGTCTTTATCGTTTACAGTTCTGCTACAGGAACACTCAAAAGATTTCTAATACATTACGGTCAATGGCAATTTTAGGGGCATTCATCCATTTCAAGCACAGTACCGTCCTACCACATAACTATAGGTAATTTTCCGACCACGGTCACGTGCCTCCCTCAAGAACTATGCCAAAAGTCGCCAAGCTTGGCGACTTTTGGTGTACGTGTGTGCATATTTAACTCTCAAATCTCAAAAACTATTATGAAATTTCATATATAAGATTGTTGTAAAATCTAGTTGTGCATCTCGATTTTTGCTTCCAATCTACTGGAGTTTCTTTACAGGACCACCGAAAAGAATTTCAGTACTTTAATGTCTGTGGACATCTTCAATATAATACAATTGTAGTCAGTCATTGTTTGGTACATGCCCAAAATCTCGCCGTCTGTCCTCGACCTTGGCGAGTTTTGCCGAAATGTCGCCAAATTTGGCGATAGTCAGTCATTTGGGTCCATGCCCAAAGTATCACCATTTGTCATCGTTCTTGGCGAGTTTTGGCGAATTATCGCCAAATTCGGCGATAATCTGTCATTGTTGGTCCATGCTTAAAATCTCGCCAAATGCCGTCGACATTGACGAGTTTCGCCGATATATCGCCAAATTTGGCGCCAAAAATTAGTTCGTATTTTGTGTAACTCTAAAACTTTAACCCGTAGAATTTTGAACTTTTGTATTTAGCACTGTATTATAATATCTAACTTTTTTCAATATCTTTTTTGACAGCAATCGACTGGGAATTTACTTACAGGGTGAGCCAAATGACTTTAAATACATTAAGGTGTATGGATGCATTCAATTCATTGAAAGTCTGTGGTCAATGACTAGTTTGACTATCCCCAAAATCTCGCAAACTATCTCAAGTTTGTCGGCTTTTGGTGAAATATCGCCAAATAAAGTGTCAGAAGGAAGTCTTTCAAATTGAACTCAGCTTGGCGATATCGAAATATTTGGCTAGAAATCGCTAAACCTTACTATTATTGATATTTTATCTCTTTCAAACAAATAAGTTTAGAGAAGTGCGTAAAAAACATTTTTGAATTAATAGACGTGCAAGGAAGTCATGTGTTGGACACATCAGATTTTTTTCTTTTTACTTCCTTGTACGTAGTATAAGGAAGTAATGTGATCCCGAAAAATTTTGGGGGGCGAAATTTCGACAAAAAAAACCGATTTTGACTACCTCTAAATTTAATTTTAAGAATTTTTTCGATGCATTTCATCGTAGGCTAGCATACACGATCATATTAACGCGTCTGCAACTCATTTTGACCAGCGGCGAGTTTATTGTGGTCAGTTTTTCCATGCCGTCTGTACGTACGTAAGTAGGTACGTACGTACGTACGTACGTTCGTATGTATGTAACTCGCATATCTCAAAAACTATTGGTCGTAGAATGTTGAGATTTGATATTTAGTATTGTTCTATGATCTAGTTGTGCACCTCCTCTTTTGGTCGCAATCGAATGTATAGTTTATGTACAGGACCGCCCAAAACATTCGAAATACACCACGCTCAATGGGACGAAATTAATTAAATTCGCATATCTCAAAAACTATTAGGCGTAGAATGTTGAAATTTTATATTTAGGATTGTTGTAATATCTAGTTGTGCACCTCCCCGTTCGGTTCCATTCGACTGGATAGTTTATCTACAGAACCGCCTAAAATATTCGAAATACATTACGCTCAATGGGCCGAAATTCATCAAAGCGTTTTTTAGAGCTATTGGGCTATTTCAAACGACTCAGAAGTGATATATGCTGTAAAGAGTTAGAAAATGAATTTCTCCATTAAAAAAAGTGTCTTTATCATTTACAGTTCTGCTACAGGAACACTCAAAAGATTTCCAATACATTACGGTCAATGGCAATTTTAGGGGATTCATCCATTTCAAGCACAATACCGTCCTACCACATAAGTTAGGTAATGTCTCCGACCACGGTCACGTGCCTCCCTCAAGAACTATGCCAAAAGTCGCCAAGCTTGGCGACTTTTTTGTGTATGTGTGTGCATATTTAACTCTCAAATCTCAAAAACTATTATGAAATTTCATATATAAGAATCTTGTAACATCTAGTCGTGCATCTCGATTTTTGGTTAAAATCTACTGGAGAGTTTATTTACAGGACCACCGATAAGAATTTCAGTACTTTAATGTCTATGGACATCTTCAATATAATACAATTGTAGACAGTCATTGTTTGGTACATGCCCAAAATCTCGCCGTCTGTCCTCGACCTTGGCGAGTTTTGCCGAAATGTAGCCAAATTTGGCGATAGTCAGTCATTTGGTCCATGCCCAAAATATCGTCATTTTTCATCGTTCTGGGCGAGTTTTCGCGATAGTCTGATGGTGGCGGTGGTTGCAGTTAGGTTGACAGACGCGCGATAAGACCCGCTTCACGCTTCGCCTGCCTATTATTTCCAAAGACATAACCACTGTGCCATGTTGAAGCATACTTCATACTTGGAACCGACATATAAAATCTTGGTGGTTTCGTGTGTGTGAGAGAGAGAGTAAAAGCACACTCAGGTGCGTAAATAAAATCTGGAAGAATTTCAGATTTTATAAATTTAGTTTCCCGTTGGATGTCAACGTTTATATTTTTTACATAATTATGAAAAGTTTCAAGTTGATTGCAAAGACAGTGCGGATTTTACCACGTCTTTCTGAGTTTAATTGTTTTTTTTAATTTCTTTCTTTCTTTATTATTTTTTTGAGTAATTGCAGTAAAATTTTTGTTTTAGAGCAGTAGAACCGGAAGTTTTCCAAAGTCTGTGATCGGCATAACTGTACATTATGATTCTAAACATATGCATAACTAAATAGCTTTCATCTGTAACAAACGATTGCGAAAATAAAAGTTGAATAAAACCGTATCCGAAAACTGTATCCACCTAAATAACATTGTTCCGCTGATGATTTATCCAAGGCTTAGTGAAATCTTTATCTTAAATGTTCGAAACAAATTGGTAGACAAAGTCACATTCAAAAGCTTTTCCCTTCGTATTTCACGAAAGGAGAGCGGTATTACACGCCGCTGTTTTAAAATTCCCGTTTTCAGATATCAACCCATTTAATTTTCGAATCCTCTATAAACTCGCATTGAGGAGCAAAATGACCCGTTGCCCAAAGACCTCTTGCGTAACTACGCCCAGAAGACCAATGGACGCTGGATCCTTACTCCATTAGTCTCTGTACTTCCCGCCCCCCTCCCCAGTCATGTGATACAAGATGACTTTTCTCAAACTGCCAAGTCATAAAATTCTATGGATATTAATAAATGAGAGAGTACCTTTTTTACGACTAAAGTTCTCTTCTTACTGCTCGATACCAATTTTTTGAGAAAAGATCGAAAAGAGGTTAAAGAAAAGGAAATGGGATGATTGTAAAAGTACACGCTGCCGTGTAGGGAAACCTGCGACATGCATATTCTATTTTAGTAATTGAAACGGCGACACATTAGCATAAAGATCTGTTTTCACGTATCATAAAAATGTGTATTCTTAGGAAGTGTTTATTTTTGTTTTAAATTTAGCTTACAGCAAACTGCATATATATTTGAGACGTCAGATATTTCAGTAAAGTTCCAGGGTTAAGGCAGGTAAAACGGTTTATTAAACATTATCTTTAAGTAACAGTATAGATTGAGAAGAGGAGAGGGGAGACTGGTACAAAAATCAGCGTGGACTAATTAAGCAGTTCCAGTGGCAGAAGTCCCTCGATTTTCGATGTGCGGAAGTATTTACGCTTACCACACCACGTGGTTTGCGAAGACATAACTCCGCCTCTCTCTTATCTCTGATCGAACCACACACATTTACTAACATGACCCGCATCCGGGGCTACAAGGGCGTGGGGACACGTGTACGCTCTAAAGTACTCAGAATCGACGGCCTGATCTCTGACAAATAACAAAATAAATAAAACATAGCTCCAGAGCGCGCGTGGCAAGTATGACAGGAAAGCAAAACTTACAGTGAAAGTACCCGCTTGAACAATACCCAAACTAGTAAAACCCAAATTACCTTTTTATACATTACATATATATATATATATATATATATATATATATATATATATATATACAGGGTGTTTCGAAACACATGGGCAAACTTTTAAGGGGTGGTACTGTGAGCCAAGGTGGTTCAGAATCACACAGCAATGTGAGGTCGGAAATGTATGGGCGTCGAATTTTCAAAAATTTCATTAAATTTTGAGATTTTCTTAAAATTGTTTCAGTCTGCGTAAATTTTTGTTCGCACATACCGTAATAACGACTAAAGCGAAAGAAATGAAATTTGGTGACAGGATAGGTGATCACTCAACTCAAGTTATAGGCGTCGGATTTAAAAAAAAAAAAAAAAAAAAAAAAAAAAAAAAGATTAAATTGTGAAATTTTTCCAAAAATCATTTTAAAATGCGTAAATTTTTTGTTTTAGTATGCATGAAAACTGTATATGATTTTCACAACAAGTGTATGCTTTCAAAATATTCAAAAATATACCCTTTTATGTACAAATTGTGTACAATCTATATATTTTTGCAAAAAAAGCATATTTTTTCTAACATTCTTTATTTAAAAAACTGCACTCAATTTGGATAGCTATATAGTTATTGTGCAATAAAGTCAATTTGATAATGTGGAGACTGTTAATAATTATATTCTGTACATTGTTTAATTATAAGTGTTATACTACAGTGCATTTGAATTAGAATTATAAATCCATCATTCATTACAAATAAATAGGATTACTGTTCATTACAGCATAAGTACATAATTATTCATACTAGGGATCGACCGATACCACATTTTCGCCGATGACCGATACCGATACCGATACTTTACCAATAAATTCATTTTCAGAAATAGCCGATACCGATACTTTTAAGTTATGGTATCGGCCAATACCGATACTTAACCGATACCGATACTTTACATAATTTAATGTCATTTAAACCTACATTTGTATTCTGGGCAGTTTTTGTAGCGAGAGTGTAATTCTCGTTAAAAGGAGTAACAGCATGATGAAATTTGAGCCCAGTAGAAAGCATTAAAAAGAAAAAGCAGTGGATACATTGAAGTGTGAATTTACAGTAGTTCTAGTCTTTCTTTTCTATTCAATCATGCCGACGAATGGACGAATTTATAAAAAGCTGAGCACTGGGAAGCGTCTTAGTGTGCAGGTTCGGAATTGTTTCTCCTCGCGTGGCTGTCGATCTAGTGGTCTAGAGTTTTGGGCGATTTTCTCCAGATGTTACGTGAATATGCGTTAGACTCCCTTAAAAAGTCCTCCGCCCAAACCTACCCTACAGGTAGATGCCCCTCATTTAGGCTTGACAGAACACAAACACGGGAGGGGGAGTTAAAGGGATATATTAATAAGAGAATCCATTTCCAGTGGCGACTAGTGCAAACATTAAAATCAATTTTTCTTAACCTCTATTTTGTCACCTGTTTTTTGCTATGAACCAGATAAAAGGTTTCCATATTAGACCCAAAACAGCTTCCTGCTTGCTCTTACTATATATGTCTTTGTTTATGGTTCATGCCCCGATTTTGTGCTTACAAACGTAAAAAATGAAATTTATTCAACTTCAAAGCTTGCAAGTTTTATTTAGATTTTCTTTAGTTATAATTCTTTCACATATGAAAATATTTTTTAGATTACTTAAACTGCATTAAATTGTGATAATGTATAAACTGTACAGTACTATGTAAGTACATATGTATTTACATATTGTTCATTAAATATGTATGTAAATTCTTCCCTAAAAATGCATAATAAGTTCACATTAATTAATGGTTTCATTTATCTGCTCCAATTAATTAACCACTAAGTGAATTATTAAACGTTTTAGCAAGATTTCTTTTTAATATGAACTTATATGATCATTTTTAAGTTCTTTTTGAAAATCCGAATATTTTGATTCTCCGGACAGGGTTAAGTCACAATTAATCCGGATGATCCATGTATTTGATTCCTCTTCTTTTCTGTACGAAGAGCAGGTACACACCGATTATTCCTCTTAATCAATAATTATCATTAAATGTTTGATAATTCGTACTTTTGATAGTCTGTAATGTTTTAAAAATGAATCGTTTAACTTCTGGACCAACATAATTAAAGTTTACGTGAGTCGCCAGTTTTCAAGTCACTGCCAAAAAGTTAACTTTGCGACACAAAGGAGGAATAAATTGTTTTTGCATATAGTTTTCGTTTATAATTTCAGTATAATTAATTTTGTCATTGAAACAGCTACAATATGAAGAAAAATATTTTTGCTCGTTTTCAAGCTACGCCTTGGAGGGTCTAAATAAAAGATGCTTTAAAATGACGACAATAAATGAAGGTTAAAGAAAAATCCAAAAATGATAAACTAAATTCAATTTTTAAGTCTTAAAAAAAGTTGCTACTTAAAGTATGCATATTTCATCAAATTGATCTTCCGTGTTTTTGTTTTTATGATCATTGTTAACATGTTTTTCTGTGATTGATATGAACAAATTTTATCTGTTTTACTTCTAAGCTCTGAGCAGGGGCGGCGTGACACGGTAAGCAAGGTCTGGGTGCCATCGTCGAAAGGGGGGGGGGGGCATTTTGAACTAAAACTGAGAAAATCTTGATCTAGAGCAGTGGTTCCCAAACTTTTTTGTCCTTCTTTTCAAAAAATCTTCAACTAGATTTTTTTTTTCGCGACCCACTACAAAATAACGATAACCAATATAGGCTATATAAAATACTAAAGTTTAATTTTTCCCACCCTTTTCGACCCACCGAAATTGCTCCCGTGACCCAACAATGCGTCGCGGCCCATAGTTTGAGAACCACTGATCTAGAGCACAAAAGGGGCGCTTTTTTAACGTTTGCAGCGAATGCTACTACTTTAGGTTTCAAATATTTCCGGCTAACAAATATTAAAATGCCTGTATCTGAAGTTCTATAAGCTAAATAGAAATAAATTCTCAAACGTATTTCGAAGGCTGAAATATTACACTTTAAGACACATATGGGCAACCGCTGGCTGGATATGGCCCGCAACGGCTTTTGATACGGCCCGCGGAACATTTGAAAACTCCGTATAAACCATTCAATATCCTATATAAATCGGCCCGCAATTATACGGCTCGCCACTTCGCTAAAATCCGCAAGTTTGGCCCGCGACTTCACTAACATCCTAAAGTTTGGCCCACAACTTCCTTGTCAAAGACCGTCTCCCCCATCAATTTTGATATCTATTACCCAAGCCGAATCAGCTGTCCTTGCGCCATTTTTTTTAAATAAAAATTTAAAGCCTATCTCTTAAGAGTGAAATCTATACCAAGAGCTAGACTTTCTCCAACGATATCAAAAGCCTATATATACAGTAGAATCTCCCTATAACGAAATCTCCTTACAAGGAATTCCTCCCTATAACGAAATTTTTCATGGAGACGTAACTTTAAAGCTTAAATAACACAATAAACATTCTCCATATAACAAATAGCTTATCTTCCCATAGCGAATATTTCAGATTTACCTTTGATTTTTTTTTTTTGTTGTTGTTGTTAGTTTTGAAGAAAATTTTAATTTTTGAACAGACTATTTAGTGGAAGAGTAACAGATGTTAAAAATGGAGGCCAGGGAAGTGAAACTGACTCAGATAATGAAGACATTTCACTAGCGCCCGATTATGACCAACAGGGGCACCGGGCATTGATCGATTTGGGGGCCTCCAATCTATGAAACTTGTTAATATTTTCATAAAATTTTGATATAAAAAAATATTTCAGAAAAAGCATTTAAAATAGGGAGCCCTTTCAAGTCAGGGCCCTTGGGCAAAGTCCCGATTTGCCCATATAATAATAAAGCCTGCGCTTCACGACCAAAACCACATCATACTTAAATGCTTCAACCTTTCAAAACCATTAAAAAGAGGTTTCCAAATGGAAGAAAATGTGCCTCACTATTTTCAGCGGACTTTTAAAATGTGAATATTCTTATAAAATTTTAAAATCACAGAATGCAAAAGAATGTAAAATAACGGAATTTTGAAGTGCATTACATATTTTATTCTCTAATTTCGTGGATTGTCTTTACTTTTGAACCTTTCTTTATACAATGAAAAGTAAGAAACCGTAAGTTTAACAAATAATAAATACCAATTTATTTTTAATTGAAATTCTTAATTTAATACTTTTAAACATCGAATTAACTAAAAAGTTAGTAATATTTGCTAAAATAACTTCAAAAATCTCTGTACAACGAAATTTTTTCTATAGCGAATTTTTTAACTAGAACCGAGCGAGTTCGTTATAGGGAGATTCAATTGTGTGTGTATATATATAAATATATGAATGAACTCTTTTTCGAGTCCACACAGTGAGAAAATAAACGTTTATAAAACTGAATTAAAATTATAGCCTACCTCTCGACATTTGTTTTTTGCAATCCTTGCAGATAATGTATTTAGGGTTGGGCACCAATTCAAAATAATTTAGAAGAATACACAATTGTCCTGTTAAACTGTCATCTAACGATTCTTCGTCCATAATTTCGACCACACTTGGTGATACGACATCCATTCAGCGATGGTTAGAATTAAAAAATTTAAAAAAAAAAAAAAAGCACAGCTCGAAAACACTCGCGCAAACAAATGTGCCAATGAAACGACGCCTCTTATCTCATTACCGAAATGAAGATTCTAGAATGGTGTTGCGCCTGCGTGGTTTTCTTCTGAAAAGCGAAGAGTCGGTTGAAAAGTATCGGTGAAAATGGATGAAAGCAACAGAAACCGATACTTTCCCAATACTTTTAGAATCGAAAGAACCGATACCGATACCTAAAAAAATAGGAGGTATCGGCGCCGATACTATCGGTCGATCCCTAATTGATACTTAATAAATTCACTTACATAATTATTAATTAAATCGAATAAAATCCTACACGTGGAGAAAAATGTGTATTGCTGATGTATATCGTACGCATATACCAGCTGTGTCACGTTGCAGCCTGTGCGCGTGCTCCTTCTCTCTTTTTAAATTTTAAATGTGCCCACAAATCGAACGCGAAATTCGAAATGTAATTAAATTTTTAAAAAATTCAAACATTTCCAATTCTAACCCAGCGAAAATTGCGTTAAAATATGTACAAACGTACAAAAATATTTATGTGAAAATGTGAGAATTTCATAAATAAATGTGAATATTCTTACAGCCTTAAAAAAAAAAAAAATGTTTACAAAGAATTTCAACTGTATAAAAATGTGAATAAACATTCATAAATGTTTATTTTTTGTTAATAAAAATGCAATAATGTTTAAAAACCTGTTTAACTGCATAAATATAAATTTGAGAAAGCTTGACAAGAAGTTTTCACTTTTTTAAAAAGAATTGTTACTTGATTATCTGAATTCATTACACAGATAATATATTCTAAGATTTTTTTTTTCCTTCCAGTGCGAGTAAGCTTCAACTAAGTATGAAACATCTCTGGTGGAAAAGCATATCTGCAAATTTTAGTCAAGATAATTGCAGTTCATTTATACTTACTTCTACATTCAGTTGAGAAAGCTTAAACCTTAAAAGGCAATTCCTACTTTTAAATGCAGCAGTAAAAAAAAACCTTAATGACGAGATAAACAAAGGGATTTTATTTTATTTGTATTATTTTTTATCGGGTTGTTTAGAAGAAATACTCTATTTAACAGAAGGCGTTTGGGGAGACATGGAATGTCTCTTGGTTTATATGAGCTGTAAAAGTATTGCTTTCTAATCCATATACTTTTAACGACTTTTTAAGCCAATGTTTTGCCCATTCTCGGTTTTAGTTGGTGGACTTGATGAGCTGGTAACATTTACTAAAAGAGTAACGGAAAATGGATTCCATACGTTATGTTAAAAATAAATAAGTATATACTGTTACGTATGTTTTCAAGGCTATAAAATTTATTTATTAATTGCTTTTTAAAGCTTTGTTGAACGTTAAAATTGGAGTTCGAGAGTTTTACTAGCAAAAGATTTAACTTTTAAACTTTTACTTTGTAGGTGTGTGTGTGCGGAGTGGGGGAGGGGGGAGGATATTTTCTAAATATTTCAGTATTTCATAAATAGAGAAGTACAGGCATATTTACGCATTTGTTCTATCTGAAAAGGTAGAAGTAGAATTGCTCATGAACTGTCAAACGTTATAGCTACTGACAAAAACATTTAATCTATTATTATAAGAATGAAAAAGCGAAAATTTTTAAGACGCTTTTCTACACATCTGAGTACGTGCGACTAACGTTCTCTATCGGACCATGCTAAGTACATGTCAACTGTTTTAATTACGGGGAACCATTTTTTTCTTTAAAAATTGTTTAACAACTTCTGTTTTAAAAATTGCATAAATGTTTCATCTCTGTAAAGAGAGTTAAGGAGCTGATCATTTTATCAACTTGCACCTTTTATCTCATTACACATCTACAGCTGAAAATCGTCATAAACTTTAGGACTAGGGCTAGGTGTACGCCATCATCTTCGACGTAGAAACAGTTGTTGGGTAAAAAATGAATTCCCTTCATTTTGAGTTTGATAGCTCACGCTAATTTAACCCTTTAATGCGCAGTGTTCCCGCTGTGGGAACACCAAACTCTGACGTTTTGACTGTTGCCAGTCACGAAGAACAGATTTGATTTCTATAAAAATAGTTGCGTGTGACATAACTCCACGAGAATCCTTTATTTTTTAGCACATCATTTTCCGTAAAAAAAATTGTCACGATTATGTTTAACAGCACTGACATCTGCTGAAAAATGGAAGAATGCGGGAACAGCTGTATGGATTGCCCAATGCTGAAAAAAGGGCAGCCATTGCCATCGCTCGACTTAACAACCATCAAGATGGCGGGCGATCGAAACGTTCATCGCGTGCCACAGATCTAGAGCTGGCGTCACAGCCAGCTGCGTCAAAAAATGGGTCTCTAGATCTGTGGCACGCGATGAACGTTTCGATCGTCCGCCATCTTGATGGTAGTTAAGTCGAGCGATGGCAACGGCTGCCCTTTTTTCAGCATTGGGAAAGGGTTGCGCTTCAAAGGGTTAACTAAATATTTCGTTAAATCTAGAGAAAGTGTTTTTGAATCAATAAAATATGTCCCCAGTATACCCTCTTTTGACGACAGCTGGCTGTGCCCGGCACAGCAAGCTGTCGTCAAAAGACGGTCTGTAGATCTGTGGCACGCGATGAACGTTTCGATCGTCCGCCATCTTGCTGGTAGTTAAGTCGAGCGATGGCAACGGTTGCCCTTTTTCCAGCATTGGGAAAGGGTTTCGCCTCAAAGGGTTAAGCCAATTCTAGTTGCTGCACGGCCTTTTTTATGATAGTCTAGAAAATTTCAAAGCAAACTTTATTTTTATCTCTATTTTTCTTCCCCCTACGAGTTTTGTGTGAGCCAATCAAAACGCGAAAACGAGTTTCCGAAAAATTGTTCTTTTGCATTGGGAATAATTTTTGCAGTTGAATTTTCGAATGCGCATGAAAGGAACTGGCGAACACGTTGCCATCGATCGCTTCAGCCAGTAAAAATGTTTATCATCCGCTCTCGAACGAAGTAGGTCATGTTATAGTGCCCCGAAACATAATTGGGTACTTTTCCTTGTACTCTTGTTTCTGTGAGTTTGTTAACTTCTCCTCAAACAGCATGTTTAATGTACATACTCCTGAGATGATTGTTGCGGAGAAAAATGGGATGGAAGTTTCCGAATTTCCTGCGTTCATCATGGGAATATTTGCAGGGAAAACGGCGGAGGTTGTAATTAGTTTTCAAAAAGCTTTACAAAAATTATATTTTATCTAGATTGTTAATTGCTCAATATTATACTTTGTGCTGTAAATTATATTTATATGCGAAACTTCATTTGTACTACATGTATTGTACTTATACTCCAAACACATTTTAGTGAAATATTTAATGACGTACTAATTGGAACCTCTCAAAACATAGCATAGAAAAGAATTTTAACAAAATAAATATGGATAAAAAGCATCCCATTTAAGAAAAATTCAGTTCTAAATACCACTTTCAAATTTTAAAGTTGGAAAATAATTTACGATTAAGATGTTTTAATTACCAAAAAAACGTAAGGTGTATTACAGTGAAAACGGGAGATCTGATGGCAATTTTTGGTACTTGCGGGTTATAGCGGCTAAAATTCAGTGGCCAAGCAACCCATCCAGTACAGTAACGGTAAAATATCACAAAAATGTTTCCATTCTTACAGATGTTTGCGGTCCTAAATCATAGTTGTAATCTTGGCGTAATCCCAATGTCGCCAATCGAGCTTGGTTGCTATTGTAACCCACAAGTACCGAATTTTGTACATCTCAGACGCTCAGAATCTTTAATTGAACTTTTATTTTGAGTAGTTTAATATTACTTTTTATTTACTTATTTGTGGACATGCTGGGACAGAGGAATGGTATTACATCGCATAAAACTTCGCCTTACGATACTGTATTATGCTTGTATTGTTTTTTATCTTATCGTTGAAGTCCCATTGCGTAAAAGCAATGAGATTCAAATCTGCGTAATAACTGTATTTTCCTGACTAAACTGCACTTTTACAGAAATACTGACGCCACCCATCCCCGAAAACTATCCGGAGAATAATACTGCGCTACTGTGGCCAGTTTACGTGACGACATGTTAAATTGACACGGTTTAATTAGGCCCAGGTTCCCGAGTACTAGTTGTGACAGCTCAACACTGCCACAGGAAATCTCGGCTAATAATGTTTTCCACGGCAGACGAGGGGGAGTTAATCAATGAGTGGCTCACTCATTAACCCTGACTCGCTTCAGTTTTATACATTTTGCTCGTTGTTCACAAATAAAAGTTTGAAAGAGGCATAGAAATTCTCCTCCGTACATTTGTGTATTCTATAGTCACAGAAATAGAACGCTGGTTAACCCTTTAACGCGCAGTGTTACCGCTCTGGGAACAGCAAACTCTGACGTTTTGACTGTTGCCAATCACGAAGAATAGATTTGATTTCTATAAAAAATAGTTGCGGGTGACATAGCTCCGCGAGAATCCTGTACATTTTTGCACGTCATTTCTCGTTAAAAAATGGTCACGATTATTTTTAACAGCACTGACATCTGCTTAAAAATGGAAGAATGTGAGAACAGCTGGATAGGTTGCCCAATGCTGAAAAAAGGGCAGCCGTTGTCATCGCTCGACTTAACTACCAGCAAGATGGCGGACGATCGAAACATTCATCTCGTGCCAAAGATCTAGAGACCCTTTTTTGACAACAACTGGCTGTGCGGCGCAGCCAGTTGTCGTGGTAGTTAAGTCGTTGCTGGTAGTTAAGTCGAGCGATGGCAACGGCTGCCTTTTTTTCAGCATTGGGAAAGGGTTGCGCCTCAAAGGGTTAATCAGGAAGGTGAATTCTACCAAAAACGTTGACTTACATTATGAAGCATTTAACCCTTTTTGGGCAGTTTCATGCCGTAGAAATCTCCACCTTTGCGTTTTTGCGACGATGGAAGCAAACAGACTGACTATTAGGGCCTGTATGAATAAGAACGTGCGGCAAAGCGTTTGTGTTTTTCGTGTTCGATGGGCTCGAAAGGATTTACTTCTTTACTTATTTTGATTCATTGCAAATCATGTGTCATACATATAACAATCAATCACTGTGTTCAGAGATACAGCTATGGATTAATTTTGAGGATAAGCATCATGTGTGGAGGTAAAACTCGCAAAACTGTGCCGATTTTTCCGACAGCAAAGGGAACTTTCTTTGTTAGAGTGCTAACGCATACGTGGCTACTGGCCAGCGCTACTGCAAGTGGCTTCGTGGAAATGTTGTGACACATCCGAAGGAAATAAAATACAAGATAGCTTAGAATAGTATTAAAAATTCCAGTAATTTAATAGTACCAGTAAGTTCATATATTATATGTTTCTTATGCATTGTCATTTTCCGACTTTAAGAACTCTAGAAATGATTTCAGTTTCATTGAATTGTTGAATTTAGCAACTTAAGTGGCAAAAATGAATTTTCTCACAGCGGATACTGTAATGTTAAAAATAGAATATGAAATTAATTGTTTATTTTAAGTGGTATTATTAAAAATTAAATGCATCGAGTGTAATTTTACATTGATACATATAAGGATTATTTTGCTGTCACAACATTGCTTTTTACATTTGCATATCCAAAATACAGCCCCACATGCGCACTTGCGTTAGCCCCAAACTACAGGAAGAGTTCGCTGGAGTCGGATTATTTTGGACCCTGTCACATTGACACAACGTGCAAATTTTTTTATAAAAATTAATACAAATACTAATTACTATTATCTAAATTTAAACTAATAATCTATTCTAAATTTAATTTAAAAGTTCTTAACAGTAACTGTTTTTAAAGCTTTCAATTTTCCTTTAGCCTTTTCTTCTGCAGCGTAATAACGTACTTCTAAATGATTTCGCTCTTATCAGCTGCTTAAAAAAAAAAAAAAACAGTTAACGCCAGTTTTTCGCATGCTAAAAGAATAATAATAATAACTTCCCTTCGCTCGCATGCATATATCTCTACTCCGCTGAAGCAGATGTGTTTGCGGTTTTTTCCCTGCTGTGCGGCGTCTCGTAAAACACCTGCTAATGCCTCGATTGTTCGAGAAAGATCGAGTCCCCTTTTCTATAGGAATATGTTTAACGGTCACTTTTTTTAGCAGTTAGGAGAGTTGTTTTCAGTGGGGCAAGCCACTCACTTCACGGAGACTTCGCCCACCGACGTGCCAGGCCGCTTTAGCATCAACGCAGTAATTTTTATAAGATGCTTCCCCAAGCTCCAATGTTGTGAATGTGCTCGTGTATAATATATTTTCAACAGCGTAGTTAAACCGGAATTCTTGTAAAATTGTAATATTTTTAGTAATAGTATGTGACTGCTTTGTGACATCGAATGGAATCTAATAAAATACATGGAACATCTCCATCGTGTTTTCTGTGTTTCCTCAAGAGTATGATCTTCATAATGCTTTTTTTAGTGTTTCTAAGTTTTATGTTCTTCCGTCCGGTAAAATATGAAATCGACAAGCGCTAGGAAGATGTGTGTTTTTCCACAACGTGATTATGGAGGTCATGAATTATTGGGGTGCATATTTCTCTTGTAAACCTACGTTCGTACATTTGTTACCTAATCTGATTTCCCGGCGTTCTTATGAAATCGGATTTAGTTATCTCTCATTCGAAGTGAAATAATTACGATGTCGATTTAACGAAAATCTTTTTAACTGCGCTGCATTCACAGGTAAATCTTAATGCTTTCTACGGAGCTCGATACTTTTTTGATTCAATACAACGCAATGTTGGTACTCTTCAAGATTCTTTATAACACATGTGACAACAAATTTATACCAACCAACCTACCTTCGTGTATTTACGATCACCTTCCTTACCACCTCACCATACCTCTCCAGTACAGACCCCCCCCCTTTTTTTTTTCTTTTATGATAGATATTTTGGTATATTGATCCATGAATAGAGCCTTTCAACAAAAAGCTTTCCACGTTCGTTCCACGTAAGAAAGGAACAGTGTAGACGACTCTCTTTATTTCAACGAACGCGATATTGTGTGTTAATATGATCATTTGTTATAAGCGCTGAACCTATCAAAATTCCGTGTGTCCGTCGCAGTGAATTATCTAGAAGAATTTTCCATTAGTAGTCTCGTCTTCCGGAATGAAACTTGCGTACTATGTTATTCTTTTCCCGTAAAACGTGAACAAATAACTTTGAATGATATTTAGTGTGTAAAATATTCAGCGCAATTTATATTGTTTATGGCAATATTTTATTCCTACTTGAAGAAGAAAAAAATTTATTTCTGACTTAAAAAGACAAATATTTTATTGCTATGCATCAGTGGCGTAGCCAAAGGGGGGTCACAACCCCACCCCCTGACGAATTTTTTGCCATACAAAATGTATACTCTTCACTCCCTTATCACACGCACCTATACATATATGTGAGTTGCAGTAGTCGTAACCCCCCCTATGAATAATTTCTGGCTACGCCACTGCTATGCATGTATATAATATAGATCCTGAATTTGAAAATTTAGACATCTTCTGTTGTAATGGAATTTTTTTTTCTCCGGTTATTATGTTTAAATTTCTACCTTTATAGATAGTGATGAGAATGGTCTTAAAAATTATTAGTGTTCTTTGTGAAATCAAAAGCAGCGTTGTTATCCATTTACTTATGTTACGTTTAGGTATGTTTTTTTACTTATAGGTATTTTAAATCAATATTTTTCCAACCACTGGTGCGGTATTTTGGTTTCGAGCCACTAAATAATTAAAAAATGTAACGTCCTTTCTAGGGTTATTTAAACCTTTCAACTGCTTTTTGCAAAGATACATAAAATATAAATATATAAATGAATGTACTTATAAAAAACCGCATTAAATATACATACATTTGAAATAATTAAACATTTTCAGGCACCTATATAAATACTGTTTCATACTTTGGCTGATCGCAATGAGCAAATTATTTTTCCTATTTACGCAGGTCCGCGGGCTGTAAAAGTTGGGAAACACTGGCTAAAACCAAACTCGTTAATGATTTTCAAACATTTGTTCATGTTTCTGCAGACATTTATTCAAATTCAATTAAAATTTTAAGCTATAAAATGTTTTCTTTATGCAAATTTTTAAAATGGGCTTTGTGTTGAATAATGTCTCATAAAATATTTATTCTGTATGTGAATTGATATTTCATTTTTAAATTCAAAGAGTTAGAATTTTCTAATAAGGATTTTACTAGAACACATAATTACGAATTATTTGTGCATAAATAAAATATTTTCTTTTGCTGAACCACGGAGAATTTAAGTATTTAAACTGAGCATTTAACATGACGCATGAATTATTTAAATTTTTAGACATGCATGATTTTCTCTTTCTTTTAGTGTATAATGCAATATTATATTATAAATTTTAAAGTTAGAATATTTTTTAAAGATAATATGAATTAAAACACAAAATACCGTGTTAATAAATATTTCGGTAAATGAAAAGTATTGGTTGTATTCATCATTTTTCAAAGGGCGCTTTATTTAAGTCTTAAGCTTATTAATAGAAGATTCTACAGATTAAATTACAGACAAATTTGAGAGCGAACAGAAAAACTGACTCAAAACCACCTTTCATATATTATTATTATTTTTTTTTTCTAAAACGCTTTAAAAGTGTCCCGGGACCTTTTATTGATTTGTGTTTCTTAAAACTTTAAACATATAAAAATCGAAATATTTTTGTTATTGATTTTGTTAATGATGTTCTTACTTGTCTATTATGTCTCATTCAAGATTTCAAAACGTTTACACGAGAAAGAAGCAAAATAATTAAGACTTTATTTTTTTTAAAAGACACATAAAAGGTACTTATAAGTCTATACGCTTCTTCAGCAGAAGTCTACTACGAAGTTTTAATTATTTCATCTTTTAAAGAACAATTTCTTTTGAATGTTTTCTGAGAAAGAAATGTTTTGTGTGAAATCGGGTAAATTTTGGTTAGCACTACTTTAACCCTTTGAGACGCAACCCTTTCCCAATGCTGAAAAAAGTGCAGCCGTTGCCATCGCTCGACTTAACTACCAGCAAGATGGCGGACGATCGAAACGTTCATCGCGTGTCACAGATCTAGAGACCCTTTTTTTGACGACATCTGGCTGTGCCGCACAGCCAGTTGTCGTCAAAAAAAGGGTCTCTAGATCTTTGAAACGCGATGAACGTTTCGATCGTCCGCCATCTTGCTGGTAATTAAGTCGAGCGATGGCAACGGCTGCCCTTTTTTCAGCATTGGGCAATCTATGCAGCTGTTCTCGCATTCTTCCATTTTTCGGCAGATGTCAGTGCCGTTAAAAATAATCGTGACCATTTTTTTTTACGGGAAATGAGGTGCTAAAAAGTAAAGGATTCTCGTGGAGCTATGTCACCCGCAACTATTTTTATAAAAATCAAATCTATTCTTCGTGACTGGCAACAGTCAAAACGTCGGAGTTTGGTGTTCCCAGAGCGGGAACACTGAGCGTTAAACGGTTAACACTTTGAAGCACAAGAAATCACATCAATACAGAAGACCAACTGTATAGACTGTCCAACGCTGAAAAAGTGCGGCCGTTGCCGCCGATCCATTTAACTACCAACGACATGGCTAAAGAGGGGCTATTCGATCGACCGCCATATTGCTGGTAGTTAAATGTATCGATGGCAATGTCTGCACATTTTCAGCGTTGAGACCATTTAGCCAGATTCTTTTGCGACTAGCACTGAAGGCGCTGAAATAAGGTGGTTTCACGGCGCAACCACCGCCTATCAAAGAGTTAAATGATTTTGCTTGATTAACAAAATATTTCATTAAATCTTGAGAAAGCGTTTCTGAATCAACAAAATTATCGATTAAAATCTCAACCAAATTTGTACAATTCTACTTTTTTTCCTAACGTACGCAATTTCTGATTGTCGAATTTTCGTTGCATTTCAGAAAAAAGAAAATCACTAAAGTATATATAAAAGCACAAGTCGGCGACAAAATATAATAATGATTAAAAAAAAAAAAAGAACCACTTTATCAGATCTGTTTTAAAATCCCGTCATGTCCCAATGGAAGTAAATTTCCAGATCTGTGCAGATGGTGGAAGAGGAGTGGAGTAGTTTTTAAGATATCAGATCACGTTTCCGTACACACACACGCGCGCTCCTGGTACTTTTAACACTCATTTCGGGATTTTTCAGGAGGCTTTTAAAATCCTGGAAATGGGTTTCTGATCGAATAGCTTAGCTTACATGGAGTGATAACCCCGAGCAATTTTGGAGGTGGGGAACGAGTGGAATTTAATGCCTTGTACACACTTGGCGCGGCAGAACCCATCGGAATTTGATCAGCATTTCATGCAGTTGGATGAACAAATTAACCACATCCTTTCATCCTTTGGGATAAAATTTTTGATGGATTTTTAAATGGATGTTTTAAATGCGTACCTATCTGAGCGGTTAGCTAATATACAAGGTGGCCGTAAAGTATTTTTCGCTGTTTGGATGTATCGGCAGTTAAAACAAATGAACGAATTTTCATTTGAATGAAGGAAGCAGAATGAGTTCCGGGGAAAAAATAGTTATAAAAGTCGTCGATAGGGTATATTTTGGCGCAGCTGCCACTTAAGTGCAATGAAATTTGTGCTGTGGAGGCAGAGTTTGCAAATTTCACAGTGCATACATACACCAGTCATTCTCAAAGAGGGCGATAACGTCCCCTTGTGGTCTTAGGAGGCTTTCAGTGTGTGTGTGTGTGTGGGGGGGGATTAAACCGAGAAGATTAAAGGACATTAAGTCAATCTAAATGGGTGTAATGCAAACAGCTTCTATTTGTAAAAATCCTTTAAAACCCCTACCACTGAAATTGTAGTGTCCTCAGTATTTAGAACTAAAGTTAAATACAGTCGAATGATATTTATATTGTGAAACTAACGTTGATCATGCTGTCTAGGCGCATCAAAAGACATCTAAAAGGCCATAAGTTCTGGTAAAAATGAAAATCGAATAATATCTATTCTTTTAATATTGGATGCCTTAATAAGGACAAAAGTGTAAATACCAAATCTGTTTTATTATCTGTCGCTGAAAACTCGAACAAATATTCTAGAATATACACACATTCTAAAGAAATTATGCATAAATCTAGATTAAACATTCATCCCGCATAGTAAATATTGCACTCCATGACATGTTATGAACAACATTTTCACCTCACATAAAATTTATTTTCTGAGAAAACAAAATTATAAAGGAGATGAATAAAAAAGCTTAAAAGCACGTCGAAAATTCATTAAGCAAACAATGCTGGAAAAGGGAAACTACTATGGAAAATTGTGTAAGATAAATATGCTCTTTTTAATTAATCTGTAATAAATTAAAGATAAATTGAGTAAAAATAAATCTTAAATTATGTTTTAGAGCAGAATTATTTTCAAGTAAAGTGTGCCATGTCTAGTTTTTATATTTTATTTCATTTATTTATTCTATTTTTATATATGGTTTCAGTGGAAGTTATTGTAGAAAGAATGAAAAACCTTTACATATTTATGAATTATATTACCATTAGAATAATTATGCAATGATAGAAAATTTTTAGTAAAGAGCGTGTGCGTTTTTTATTTTTTTCGCTTTTAGAGGTTAGTAAACTGAAGGACTTTGAAGATGTATATATATATAATTTGCATAAAATAATTTCAAAGAAAACAAATAGCAAATATGCTTCTACCAAATATGCACCAAAAAAAAGGGGGGTGGGGATTTAAAAAAATATATATATTGAAGTATGTGAGCAGTCATTAATTAATAGACATTTCGGAAATCCTTATTTATTTTAAACAAAGTAAAATACTAATATATATATGAGTGATGATGTTTACAAAAGTATGCTCTCCGTCAAAAATAGTGTATAACATTTATAGCTGTTATAACTCGGGCAAATAAAAGAATTGTCGTAGAGTAAGGTTTTAAGGGCTGTGATTAAAATAAATATCTCAGCAGTTTTGGAAAATATTTTAGAATTTTAATTTAATTTTCTTTCTTTTAACCTTATATATGTGTGTGTGTGTGTGTGTGTGACTAATAATTGAAACCAAAGTATACTGCAAATATGACATACCCTGCATGAAAAAATATATAACAGCAGATTTAAAAATTACAAACCTCAAGTAAAAAAAAAAAAAAAAAAAAAAAACAGATGCTGAGCCAAATAAAGTACAATTAAAGAAGGTGATAATAGAATGGAACGGAAATTATCACCACCATCGTCAGGAGCCATAACTAGTAAATCTTTTCTCTGCTTCTTCTTTTTTAAGTAAGACAAAACTCTTTGCTGATTGAAATTTTTAAAACAATAGTCATTTTATTTTAAAGTTAGATTGAACTTTTGCTTATGAAGGAGTTACTTAACAGAAGACAGCAGTTGTTCGACTTCAAAATGAGTGTAAAAGTACTTCTACCCAACCGTGCGAATATGATTTATAATACAACTGATGTCGTTCTTAACCAGAAACGCGTGTCTCTAAACTACTTAAAGTTTTCGAAACTTTCCGAGTTTATAGGATTAATTTGAATCAAAGCAATATCCTGCAGACTAGGCATTTGAATCATCATATATGAAGAAAACTTAATTATACGTGATCATTTACTTAAGCATAGATATTCTACACAACCTGTTAATTAACTAGTCCCGCATGAAGTTAAGTAATGATTAATGGGAATGCTATCTTAACTAGTAATATAATTAAAACTTGGATACTACGAAAATAAGTTAATGGATGGAACTTCCAAACTTGGAAACTATCAATGGTAAACCTGGTGTAAAATTATTTTAATTATCTTCCACCAAGCCCCGCACGTAAACAAATGCCTCAAGAATTATAAAGCTGGGTAATTTACACCTGAAGAGAAAAGGAATGTTACTTCATTACCGACAGAGGGCATTACTGTTTAATCTTGTTGAGAAAATTATGGTCGTTCACTATCCGTCGCGACTTCCGTCACGGTGATTAATCTCTGCGCTAAGAGACAGAATCGGTAATCGCAAGGACTGTGATAATTTTTCTCTACTGGGTGCATTTTCGGTATCTTTCCAAAATGTTATCTGGCTTTTGGCCAAGCAGTTCGATTTTTTTTTTTTTTTTAACAAACAAGGTAAACTATCTTAGAAGAGCAAACGGAAAAAGCCATGACTGCGTTTATTAAGAAGTTTTGTCTTATAAAATGGCTGAATTTAAGAGCTTAATGATTTAGATAAAGATTTAGATAATTTTAAGATTTAGATAAAGATGCTTTAGATAAAGATTTAGATAAAGATGCTGAAATGTATCTTAATTTCCAGAAATTCTAAACTTAGTGCGTGTTTTAATGTTGAAATCGATTTTTTTTTTCTGTCACATTTACTAATCGGCGTATTTGAAACAAGACTTTTGCAGAAACATTGCTTATGTAAAACAATTAGAACTTTGTGAATTAATAACACACACAAAACGTACTTGCCAAACTGTACACGTGTTTCGATCGAAAAATTTCGATCTTCTTCAACAGTAGCAAAACTTTTCCAAGCTGTATATGGACTTCTGCTGCTCAAGCAGATCGAAATTTTTTCGATCGAAGCATTTGTGCAGTTTGATAAATACCTTTTGTGTGTATAATTTTACCCTGTTTTAATTATTTTATCATTTTAACATCAATTCATTTTGATTGTTTTTTGTTTTATTGTTTCTACAAGTCAAAGGCGGTTGTGGAGGCAATTACAAGGGGCGCTTGAAAAAACAATTAACGAAAATATGTCTACACTCAATGTATTTCATCTTCGTCCACCTAAAATAAATAACTTGATATTCAGTTTTTATTATATAT
Source organism: Cheiracanthium punctorium (assembly GCA_038373885.1). Classification (NCBI taxonomy): domain Eukaryota; kingdom Metazoa; phylum Arthropoda; class Arachnida; order Araneae; family Cheiracanthiidae; genus Cheiracanthium; species Cheiracanthium punctorium. Next base: position 281,929 of record JAWZYV010012746.1, on the reverse strand, counting down.
ACTCAAATCGAATTTAATGCTCTGATGGAAATGTGCGGAAACTTTCCACATTCGAAAGATTTCGTTTTGTGTACACAGCCACTCTTATATCAATGCTTCAAGCAGGCGAAAATTTTAAGGGAAAAAAATTAAGCTATGTTATCTTTAAAAGCTATTTTAAAGGAATTGGAATCTCAATTGTATGACGTCATTTTCACTTGAAACAGCTAATTTTGTCACGCAAATGATTCACTTTTTTTACTCTGGGAAATAAAATGCAACTGAAAAGAGCGAAAAATCGTTTAAAAAGGACGGAACGGGTGGATTTTCAGATTTTTAAAGGAGCGCAGATTGTTTTCAACATTTTCATACGTGATTATGAAAAATTTCAAGCGGATCGTACGAACTGTGTCGATGTTATTCCGCTTTTTGTAGTTTTTTTTTTTACTTTTTAATCTCCTTGGAGTAATGGCGGTAAAAGCTTTATTTTGATGTGATAGCCCGGAACTGTTAGAGAGTGAGTCAGTGAGTCAAGGATCAACGTAACTATATAGTAGGACTAAAAATTCTGGGGTACTTATCCGTTTCGAACACTAATGAAGCCAAAATTGATCTTCATGGAAGTGGGAGATTGTCTGTCTATTTCGTTCTTTTTTTTTTTTGTTTGTTTGTTTGTTTGTTCATCAAATGAAAATGGGTTTAAGTGAATGAAATAAAATTTAATGGCTTCGGTGTGCTGGTTGGTTATTCAACTTTAAATATTGTTTTACAAATTCTGAATTATTTCTCAAATTTCGCAAGAATTTTGCACAGTTTTGTTCGTTTTTCAAGTGAAAACTATTTGTGTGAAACTTGGTGTCATGTTTGGTAGTTATTCAGCTTCAAATATACACCATTACGAAGTAGCTAATACAGAAATTAATAGAGCCTTACAAAACAAACGACTTTTACTGCATTGGATATAGTCGCAAATGTTGCCTTCCGGTGCTATTTAATACAACTTTCTAAAAGGTTTGAAGTGCTATTCTAATTCCCCCCGCTAGATTCCATAAAGAATGGTTTGAATCCTTAAAAACTGCACTCTCAAACAATTATTGAGTAATTTAAAGGAAAGTTAACTAATTTTTACAAACCTTGGTGAGATGAGTCTCGACTTACTTTTGAGCACTTTATTTTTTCAAGAGATTACTAACTGGTGCGTTATCGCACGATCGCATAATGCAAAAATGTTTGTTTTCTCATGTCCTTGACCTGTTTCCCCTCCCTCCCTTAAGTTTATCGTATTAGTTTAGAAAAAATCATCGCCTTGTTTGCTGTGCAACAAATTTGACTGCAATTTGTTTTCACTACGATAACGGACATATAAAGGAAAAACAGTTTTACAGAACAATGTGCGTTCATTCCTGTAGCTCAGTGTTTCTCAAAATGGGCGATAATGCCCCCTAGCGGCAGATGGAGGCTTTCAGTGAGTAGTAAAAGTATCGGAGAAAATTGGTAGGTGTTAAGGAAATGTAGAGGGGGGACGGCATATATATTAGTATACCTTTAAAAATCTGACTTTAAATCGCCCTGCCACGAAAACCATATTCACAATATTTAAAACCAAAATTGTTGTGTATTGTGTATCAAGGCAAAGCTACTCGTGGGCTATCTGCTCGACATTCATATGGAGGGGTCTTGGGCGTCGGAATTCTTAAAAGGCTCGAACGTGCATTATATTATATCTGTAGAAAACCGGCCGAAACTCCAGGCCGCGCGATGGGCTTGAAACCAAGACCTTCACACTTATTCATCTATCATGTTAAATGTCTTTATCCACTCGGCCATGGTGGGTACTAAAAATATAGTAGAATCTTGTTACCCATGAGAAAACTTGTTAGAAGAAACAGCTTCTATCTAAATGAAATAAGAATAGTTTGTTTTTATCATCTTTAATAAACAAGTTTTATAACATAATTGGGTTATTTGGCATTTTCTTAGTTTTTAAACTGAGCAAAACACTCATAATTTAGTTGGATATTTCTATCACCGTCATTGATTCTTCAGAGGTTGCATGGAATCGAACCATCCACCACCAGTTCGTGCATTGTTTATGGCAATCAAGTTCTAACAAGTTCTTCTTAACCAACGAGATTTTCTCAGTCCTAATGTTAATAAAAGTAATGTTATCTCTTTTTATCACCGTCCTGCACATCTGCAACATACCAATTACAGCTGTATAAGCTCATCATAGTGTATTAAAAGTAATTTGAAAATATCACTTTTGTACTTTCCGAACATGTACCATGTAAGGAAAGTATTGTAATCATGAAAAAATTCGAATTCGAGATTTTGGTGTATTTACACGTTTTGGGGTCTTCTGAATTCATTTATGCTATTTTTACGAGATGTATGTATGTATGTGTGTGTGTGTGTATGTGTGTGTATTTGTGTGCATGTGAGTGAACACGATAGCTCCTGAACGGAGCATGCGATTGAGCTCAAATTTGGTATATATGTTATAAACCACCGTCGCAAGACCGGTATTGATTTTGGTGTGTATAGGACTTATAGTCTTTCTACAGGGCTACGACAAAGATTCCTTTTACATTATGGCCTACGGGGGAAAATTCTGGAAAGTGCGCTAGCGTTTAAACGGTACATTCGATTGAGCTCAAATTGCGTATACATGTTATAAACCACCATCGTAAGACCCGTATTGATTTTGATTTGTATAGGACTTATAGTTTTTCTACAGGGCCACGACAAAGATTTCTTTTACATTATGGCCTATGGGGAGAAATTCTTGAAAGTGAGCTAGCGTTTAAACGGCACATTCGATTGAGCTTCAATTTGGTATATATATTTGAATTATTCATCGATTAAAATTTATTTAAATGCTTGGTAATGATGTTAATCGTAAGTGTTCGGAAATTCGAGTGGAGGCATTCCAGATTTTTTATTTTTAGAATAACGTAAGCATAAAATGATTTTTAAAAATTGAAAAGTTTGTGATATTTCATTAATATTGCAACACGAAACTATAGTTTGTCCTTCAGCAGTCGCATTATTGGTTATTGCAGTACTTATAGTGTTTTTTCGTACGTCAACTATGCAACTATGCAAGAATGTTAATCTTTTTTTTTTTTTTTTTCTGTTTAAGCTGTTCACAAATACTACAGCAACACTTTGATATACTACCGATATATTTTCGAATAATACAAAGACAAAAATAGCCATTTTATAGAACTCGGAAACAAACACATTTTGGCCAATAAATTTTACATGAATTGCAAAATTGTAAAATAAAAACTTGCATGTTTATAATCTGCTTCTGCTCATTGCAGTAGAAAAAATTAAAAATTTAAATCGTTGAGACATAAAGGGTTAAATGTGATTTTTATTTCCTCTTATTGGCACAATCTTTGATTTTAGATACAGGACAAGGGCCACATCCTATCTATTCTATTCATAATAATGATTCATATGCAGGGCTTAAGCGTAAATCGATATTTTTTGAAAAAATTGACTCCTAATTTTTTGAAACTGCGAGTTTGACTTCAACTCCAAAATTTCGTTCCATTTGTATCAATACAGAAATCATGAAAATTGTCATTTCCCATTGTAAGCGCACCATTTCACAAAGATAACGAGCGCATGTTGTAAGTGAAAGGTATGAAAAGTGCTGCACCTGAAATATTTTACACATTTTGATTCTCCCAGGTTGTCAAATCTGCCAAGCTATTCTGTATATTCGATACACAATGGCAATCAAGGCTGTACCCAGAGGGTGATCCTATGCATCCCCTCCCCTCCCCAAAATTTTCACATTATATATATATATATTTGTATGTGTGTGTAAGTACTATGTTTATATATAATAGGGTGATATTCAATAAGTCAGACCCTCCTGAAATGTCGGGTCCCCTCGGAAATTATTTTCCGGCTACGGCCCTGATGGCAATGCTTGCTTCAAGTACAGATCTTTAGGATTCAAGTTTAAGATTTTCTAAACACAAGTACGTGTGAATCTCCTCTTTCTAGCTTTGACCTTAATATTTAGCAGTAAAATCGTTAACTACATGAGGAAAAAAATAAACGAAATAATTTATTTTTTTAATTCTGTATTTTTTTTAAATTGACTCGCATTTTTCAAAAATTGGCTCTTATCGATAGTGAGTCAGCCTGACTCGCAGATTTTTAAGTCTAGAGCGAGTACTGTTCATAGTTTAAAAATTGTATTAACGATAATTGTTTTTAAGATACGGAACAGATGGAAATGTGAAAAAGTAAGTTAAAAAATATGGGGAACACTATACATACATATATTTTTTTTTAATCTCAAAGTGGGCGGCGTTCGAAACAAATGCCGTTTTTGCGCATGTCAATTTCGCGAAGCCAAAACTGCTGAAGGTATTTATACGAAATATGGCATGTACGTGAAATTTGTAAAATTGGGCGAATTTTTCAAAATTCGTAGTTATAGGAGGGCTTAAGGTGCCAAACCGTTCTTTCCATCAGTTCCTCTCTATCTTAGGAAAAAAGATATCCATAAAACGCTTGATATAAAATATAACACACGAACACTTAAAAATCTGTATCAATATATACTGAAATTCTTACTCCAAGGAGAGTGGGTGGCCACCTTCACAATGTTTTGTTACATATTTTTCTTGATGGAAAAGAAAACCGGTTATTTATAAAATTCTTGTTTTAAAATGCTACAAATAAGAATTCATTGTTTAGGCACAACTTGTTTGTATTTAAAAACTTATTAAAAACTTATTTTTTTAAATTTAATGTAATAAACGACACCACTTTTCGGTCCACCTTATACTTTAGAAACCCGATACTTCTGGGAACGCTGGCAGTTGACTCTGTCATATTTTCTGTGAATCTCTTAAAGAAATAGCAAACAATAAAATGCGAGTCTTTTATAAAAACACGAACTGTGAAAGCCCTGGTCATGTGACTTTATGAAAACTTTGAGTCTATGTGAGCAGTGTCAAAGTTATTGTTTGATACTTATATCCTCTTGTAGAACGAAAAACTTACCAGTTTAGTCGTTAAATTATATAAAATGATATTGCATATACTTTTGATGTTTCATATTTGTAAAATAAAATATCGTGTGTAATAAAATATCGTCGTATTTGTAAAATAAAATTCCGGTGTTATGCAAGACATGCATATGTATAAAAATACAAACAGTAACACAATGAGTATGAAACATGCCTACGAATTTATCCTCTAAGCGGATAACAGGAATAAAATACTATGCCCTTAATCTACGTAATTACTATTTATGATTTATTTATAATTTAACGTTAATCGATATTTATAATTTAATGTTTAGATTCAACTGCAGTGCCTTAAAATTTTGATTAACTAACTAACGTAGTCACTCTCATTGCAAACTCTCACTCAACTCTAAAGCTTAGAATTAGTATTTGAGCCAAAATAAATTTTTTTTATTTAATTATTCTTTAGAATAAAGCACATTATTCTTTTATATAATAGATGTTGAATTTAAACAGAAAAAATTTGATTTTAAACTAAACCATCCCATAAAATTAAACAAAATATTAGCCGGATTTTTTAAAACTTTCTTTTAACTGTCAAATATAAATCTTGTTTAAACAAACAATATAAACTCCATAAACAATACCAATTTGTTATTTTTATCAGCTTTGACATCGGAATGGGCATTAAGCAACGAATACGATGAAATCGTGTATTTTACACATTTTTCTTATTATTTCGCATAAAAATTTCACTATATAAAAAACTCCTTGTCAAATTCAAGCGTTAGTAGCTTGGCAGGAACTTTGACTTATGGCGTTATGTGACTGAACTGTTATACTATAACTTCTAAAATGGGCTATTTGCAAACTGCACTGGCGCATTTCCAATATGATGACAATAACAACCATGCTATTTATAATGCAGAAGTGTTTCTTGCCATTTTATTTATCTATTTATTTGTTAACGTAAAATGTGTTTCGTTTTACTGTGAATAAACAGCGCAATTTATTGGGATTTTTGTATATCCTCTTTGATTTATCATGTTAACAATATCTCTTTCGAAACTATATTTCTAAATAGGCATTACACACGCACACACATATGTATAGTAAGTCATGCAGAATATAAGCCTCCATTCTTTAAAAATAATAGATAGATTTAGATATGTATATTTTTTAAAAATCAGTTAATCTCTTTTGTTGAAATTACCACTGGATTTATTAACGTAGAATTACTTATTGCTTACATATCTTTTTTTTAATTTCTTTTTATAACAACTTTATCAATCTACCTGCTCAAAATCGCCAAACTTGGCAAACCAGCCACTTTTTACATTTTCATTTATTCTACCATAAAACTCTAAATTAGGTATATTTTGTTCTAATAAATCTTAATTCTTTTACTTAAAGCAATTGATTCCCTCTCTGTTTTCGCATGCAGGCAAAATTTTTATTAAATCATGATTCAAGATTAATTTTCCAATGGTTTAAACCACCTATTCCATATTATTCAATTATTTCATATGAACCTTCATTTGTAGAACACACACACACACACACACACACACACACACACACACACACACACATATATATATAGATAGATAGATAGATAGATTTGATAAAAACAAAATAAATAGCAGCAATTTTACACTCATGTTTCATTTTAAGATTTTAGCGATTAGCTGAAGTTCTTGCTAATAGTATAACAAGAAGACAAGCACACGTAACAGGCCATATATGTATGTTTTTCTAATCACGATTTTTATAAACCAATTCACCTGATGTACCTTGAGTAATTGTTAAAAAATATTTAACGGTCTTTTACAAACTTAGATTTTATTCAAAAATTAGGTATGTAGGGGGAAGGATATAACTTAGGCTCGTGATGGAATAAAGCGTGCCACTTGCAGACAAAAATTAGCTTTCTAAATCATGTAGTATAGTAATTTAACAAATAGTATTTTTTTTACCACTGACATTTCACTACAATTATAGTATGTGGTCATGATGATTTGGGGATTTTTATTAAAAATCCAGTAGTTATTTTTGGAAATGTAAATGCTATTATTCCACGATTCCCTCCTCCCCTCCACACATGTCGTTTCTTGTAATTGCTTCGCTCCCATTCCCCGTAATGATAGCACAGAAATGGCGTGCACGATATAATCTCAGCATTTAGAAACCAGAAACCTGTTCCCCTCGCAGTAAACTTTTAAAAAAAGGGGAGGAGGGAGGAATATAACTATAACATGTCGATAACTTTCAAACATTTCTCTGAAAAATCATAAATAACGATAAACCACTTTAGTCGATATAGCATAGAATTTTCTCAAAACTTACTTTTTTTATTCTTATTCCCAAGTATATATATAAGCTAATTTTTCATCTTCTAATGGCTCTCCCGTTTTACTTTCAGGCACTAAGCTCTGTTGAAAAATCTCCGTATTTCATAACGTCATTTGGTATGATAAATTTATTGTTTAGAATATAATTCGTGTTTCCGTTCTTTCTTTTATTTTTTTTACTTGCGTATTTTCAAATAGCCTTCGTATTGCAAGTGCTCACGAATGTCTAGGGAAATTCATTTTTCCGTTTTCGTCTGCCGAAACAAATGTTGACCGTTCAGCAAACTTTGTTCTTTTGAGAGTTGAACACGATTTTCGAAATATATAACCTTTCAAATTTATAAAATAGTTGCCTAGAAAAATACTCCTGGAGGTATTTTCTTTTCTTTCTTGCAAAATATCTTTTATTTTAGATAATTTACAGTGATAACAGAAAAATATTTTTTTTCTTTTTATTTCTTTCTTCTTTTTTGCTTTGTGAAAAATACTATAAGACATAATACGGTAAAAGATTTTTGCCATGATTTCTCTCGTCTTCTGAACCACTGAGACGTAGCTTTTACTTCAATACACCTTCAATTTTTGATACCTAAATTTTTATCATTAATTACTTTTCAATTCCAAAGCTTTAAAGTAGTAAAATCGACCTTTTTCACATTGCTAAAATTATTTGAGCTCAATAGTGTGTGCCGAATTTCTTCAAAGTGAAAGTTGTCCGTCTTTCACTTCTGAATCTTGAATTCAGGCTTAGCCTAATCATTCCCTTCTATGCCCAACATTGCTTTTGAACTTGAATTCTAAGTCTATAGAATCTTTCTAAACTTATTTATTTATATATTTTTGCAAACTTCAGAAAATGGATTGTAATGTCTTTAAGGGGTGTTGACGTTTAGTATAAGATATCTAAAATTCTTTTCCTTTGGTGAATGTTCCCCATTAACTTTTGCCTTGTATTTATTGGCGATTTCAGCAATTTTAGACTCATGCTTCGTTTTAAGATTTTAGCGATTAGCTGAAGCTCTGTGCAATAGTAAAATAAGAAGAAAAGCACGGGTAACATGCCTTGTATATCTTTTTCTAATCACAATGTTAAAAACCAATGCGACTGATGTAATTTGAGTAATGTAAAAACTAGTTAACCGTCTTTCACAAATTTAGATTTTATTCAAAAATATGGTCTGAAGGGTAAAGCACTGACCTTAAGCGAACTCTTCGTGGAATAAAGCTTGCCAGCTGCAGATAAAAATTAGCTGCCTAAATCAGGTAGTATAGTAAGTTAAAAAATGCCAAGATATAAAATAACTAACCGCTAATAATTTTTTCAATTTTTATAAATAAATAAAATTCGAAGAAAGTTGCTTTCTGTAACTTACATGAGACTGATATGCAATAAAAATGTGTTTTATTTTCGAAAATGCATAGAAAAAGTACCGATTCTGAGGAAGGGGGGGGGGGGAGAGAAAACAATAATATTTCTGCATAACTTACAAACGTAAATTTTGAGTGATATGTTCTCTTTTCGTTTTACAGTATAAATATGTACACATACATTCAATATCTCACATATTAAAGTAATTTTCCAGGAAATCAAATTTTCCTGAATAGCATTTCTACAAATTGGGAGGAAATATCAGCTGCTCCCTCCAACCTTCAACATCGTATGAAATGAAGGGAAGTTTCCCCGAAAAAATGCATCAGGAGAATCGTAAATTTGATTACCATTTTCGAGTAAATCGAATGTGCGTTTTTCGTATCGATAGAGTGCTTTGAGCGATTTTCCTTGCCGTTCTCCTCATTACAGATTAAAATATTCCTTATAGACTTAATGAAATTGTTTTTTTTTTATTTCATTATCGTGTTCCGAAAAAAAAAAAAGAATGGCGAAGAAGAGGACTGAAATTCAGTTGAATAACTTGGAATAAATCGCCCCCGAGCAGTAGTTTGAAAGGGTTTTTTTTTTTTTTTACGTTTCTTATGAACTGTCTTTGAGTTGTGTCAGACATATTGATTTTTTGTTAAATGCACGAAAATTCATGAAATTTTAAAGGGACTGTTTGAAACTAGCGCAGACTGCTAAACAAGATATTAAGCGATTTATATGTTTAAACAGAACATAACAGAAAAAGGACGCAGGAGCATTGCTAGGAATTTTTTTTATTATTATTCATGACTTTGTCATTTTATCTCTCACCCCCTTTATTGAAAATTGTCTGAAAAATGTGTCCCAAAAAAGAAACATAAAAATGCAACATAAATTTACATATTTAAATACTATTTGTTCACGATAGCTTTAACCTATTGCTACAATATTTCGTAAGTTGTAGAATATGCATCGAATGTATTTTTCTATAAATAGGTTACACTCATAAAAATTTCAACATAGGGTTACCAGGCGAAATACACGAAAGATGAGAGATAAAATGACATAGTCAATTAATATCGTTTCAATATGGCAATAATGAAACTAAAAAATTAGGGGGATTCAGGAGGGGTCTCCACCTGACGAGGCTCGAACAGCAGAGTTTTTATTATTTACTTATATTTTATTTTATTTCTGTCTTCTTTTTTTATGGGGGGGGAGGAAGGGGGGGGAGGGAATATTAATTAAATCGTGAATAAATGTATGCAATTTCTGCACGACACAAAAATTATGCTAATTATTCCATAAAGTTGGGGAGGGGGTGATATATCCCGATATGCAGCTCCCTGTCTACGCCCCTGATCGGAAGTTCGTGTGCCGTAAAATGCGTCAAGTGAGTGCCTATCTTGCATACAAACTGAAGATAAAAACACGGGATGTGAAGCAGCATCCGGCTTGGCCAGTGCTTGGGAAGGTCAACTTCCTCTCGGCTCGACTGCTGTGGGACCGTGTACACTAATGGGAGCTGGTGCACGTAAAATCTGTAGTGGGTCCAATGTCCTAAAAGTTGTTAAACGGTACCTCTGGGGTGCCGATTTCGGGGGGTTGGTCCCTCCTCTGGAATGGGTTCAAAATTAGGGGACCCCGATCTGAATCGGACTTCTTCCCACTGGGGCTCATTAAAATGGAAGCCGCCTCTTCCGCCCGTCGCCTGCCTACAAAGACATATGTCTTTGCCTGCCTATATGGGGGATCTGGCACCGCCACGTGGTTGCCAGAGGGCATTAGCAACAAACAACAAACAAGCAAACAAGCTGAAGATGGATATATGCATAACTCAAGGAGAGGCAACTATAATGACCATACAACAATAGCTACAGCCAACTTCTAGAGATTTTCTTCGTGGCAAAAGGGGCTGTACTCAAAATATGAACCAGTTACGGACGGTGTTTTTTTTTTTTTGTTTTTTTTTTTTGCAAGATTGAAGGCATTCCTACGTGCAAATAGGGATGATCCCACGCCTTGCTCACTGTCACGCAATTGCAGACGGCAGCAAATATAGAGCAGCAGATCACCACCTTTAGCTATAGTGCAGTGTACGAGACCGAGAAATGAGAACAATAAAAACCAGGTAGGGAGAGAGCTTTTATTACTTTTTTTTGGAGGGGGGAGGGATATTAAGTAAGGAGGTGAAGAATCAGCTCTAGGGAAACAGTTTTGTTCGTATAGGAAAGCCAAGAATATGCGAAGATGGTGATAAAGTCTCGGAAAAGGAGATCGATTTTATACTGTTGAAGATATTATAGTTTTTTTTAACTTGGTCTTCAAATAAAATGCTTAAAAACAAAAAGTTTCCCCTAAAGAAATGCTTAATCTTTCTACTAAGTGTCTAACACTGAAGACAAATGAAAACAACCTACTTTAATTTAAATATTTTCATAATAGTTAAAGAAGATTGCCCTTTTCCTTCGTTAAAACTTAAAACATTACAATTCTCACACTCAATGAAAATAACTACCAAGAATTTCAAAACACTCAACGTTCGACTAGAAATAGTTATTAACTCAAGAGCAAAGCATGTATTATTTATAGTTAAGCGTAGGGTAATTGTGCGAGGAAAATAGCCGTATCTTTTTCTTTCTGTAGCAGCTATTAAGCAGAAAGTGGTCGTTCCGTTTATTTAGAAGGTCTCAAGAAATTGTTTTATTTTTTTACCCTTTCTAGTAAAAAAGGAAAAAAAGTCTGAAAGTTTCGAGTTAATTTAAAAAGTCTGCCTCATGTCTGTTGTTTTTCTAAACAATACATTTTTTTTCAACAAATAATCTCACACGATTACTGAGATTACACGTTTTTTCTTGCACTTTTAAAAAAGAGTTTATACGTATGTATGATACTTCTAAAAAAAAAAAGCAAAACTTTTTCTATCGTGATTCCTTAAGGAAAGCAAACAGTTTGTTTCTCTTCTTTTATTACTGATATAATACTCACTCGATATTTCTTCGAGAATAGTAATGCGAATACTTTTAAAAGGAACTGGACATTAATTCAGATAATAAAAATTGTAAGTAATCTCTTTTGAAAGTTTAGTTTTGCACTATAAAAGAATAAAGAATCGTAGAACGTAGCCGTTTAAGTTTTATGGGTAAGCTGTTAAATCTATATCGACTTATAAATGTTCAGTTCCGTCTTGAAACTCTTCAGATTTTATATATATATATATATATTTTCAACGTCGTTGCAAGTTTCAATATTACTTCAGTAGAAAACTAACTGGCTGAAATAACTCAGTTGAACTAAGTGAAGTGGGTATACTAAGTGAAATTTATTTTATAGTAGGCAAACGCGTGAAGTCATACAGTAAAAATTACTTTAGATTGATAAACTCTGACGCAATATTTACGTCATATTCTCAGTTTGTGCGATTCTAAATAGCTTTTTGAAATTACACGATTTAATACTTTCCCCGAGATTAAAATAAATATAGTATTTACTTCTACGGAACGACGGACAACTTAAATATTTAAATGGGAGTTTTAGGAGAGAAGAATAACGAAGATAATAGTAAAAGTAATATGCAGTGTTAGTAATTTGTTGTATATAGGATAATCTACATAAATAAAAAGCAAGTAATGTTAAAATGTGCATGTCCTCAAGAATCTAAAGAGCTACTTGACCGATTTATGAACTTTTTTCCCCTACTAATTCCTCTCATTCTTAGAAGGTTTAACCCTTTGAGGCGCAACCGTTTCCCAATGCTGAAAAAAGGGCAGCCGTTGTCATCGCTCGACTTAACTACCAGAAAGATGGCGGACGATCGAAACGTTCATCGCGTGCCACAGATCTATAGAGACCCTTTTCTGACGTCGCACAGCCAGCTGCGTCAAAAAAGGGTCTCTAGATCTGTGGCACGCGATGAACGTTTCGATCGTCCGCCATCTTGCTGGTAGTTAAGTCGAGCGATGGCAACGGCTGCCCTTTTTTCAACATTGGGCAATCTATCCAGCCGTTCTTGCGCATTCTTCCATTTTTCAGCAGATGTCAGTGCTGTTAAAAATAATCGTGACCATTTTTTTACGGGAAATGACGTGCTAAAAAGTAAAGGATTCTCGTCGAGCTATGTCACCCGCAACTATTTTTATACAAATCAAATCTATTCTTCGTGACTGGCAATAGTCAAAACGTCAGAGTTGGGTGTTCCCAGAGCGGGAACACTGCGTGTTTAAGGGTTAAAGCTATTGAAATACGAAATCTGGGTTATAGAAACAAAGTTAGGGCTGATCCATCAGGGGTTATCCATTTGAAAGTTTTGAAAAAATTTTACCATCTCCTACTCCCGTTACTTCATTAAATAATATGAACTGCTGGGGTAAAATTGGGTAGTTGTGAATGTCGATATGCTGAATACGCTGTTATTGTATCCTCATTTATACATGACTCATTGTTATAATGTAAATGAAATTTTCAAACATTCATTTTATCATAAATTCTTTAGATATTTATAAAAACATATATAGGGTCCATCGCTAAATGTTATTCAAATTTACTAATATGTTTTATCTCTCTAACAATAAGAATTCCTCATCCGTTTGCTGTCATAAAGAACGTAATCTTTAATCACTGTTCTTCACCGTGAAAAAAAAAAACTCCTCTTCTATCATTAATCTTCATTTGAATTGTCTCGTTAGAAATCTCCGTTCATTAGTTCTGTGATTATGAAAATGGCGGCAAATTTTCAATTTTTTTTTTCTCTGTTCCCTGTAAACATTGCGTTTTACATTCTTTTGTTCTTTTAGGTTTCTCTCAATGTTCTATCAGTCTTTGTTTCTTTCTTTCGCAAAAGATTTCCATTGTTTACATTCAGCAGATATGGGATTCATAACGAGGATAAATTTTGCTGCTGAAATAAAGATTTTGTTTTAAAAGCCATTATACCGTCAGTTCGGCTTTTTGAAATGTTACTAAGGGACAAAAACGTTTTGTGAACAAAGAAAAATATAGAATTTATTTCAATCTTAGGCGCATCTATTATGTAACAATATAATAGATACGCTAACATTCTGTAAATAATGATTGTTCAGAACAAATTTTGTAAAATATTCTTAGTTTGAACATCAAGTGCTCAGAGAAAGCTACTGCTGTTGTAGAACAATAATAATTCTTTCCTCTCTAAATAACTATTGACTATTCATAATTTGAACTTTTGCTATACTGTTGATTAACATAAGAATCAAAAGACATATGTGGAACCTTATAATTAAAAGAAATTTATTATTATTTACCATACTATATTATATTATGAATATCAAATGAGTACATCATTAATTTCATTTTGAGTTACTAGCAGAAAGATAATTCTGCTGTTAGTATATAATAATATCCTTTAAATGAAGAAGATTATTACAATCATTTCAAATTGGCATGCTTTAAACTAAAAACAAACAGTAATAAACTGCAATTGTCGCGATATTTAAAGCAAATATTTACGCAATTTGTGTGCATCTGCGTACCGTCTAAATACTCTCTTAATATCCTTTCTAGGCCGGAGCAACGAGAAATTTGCATATGCCAATTTTCAAGTTTGTGAATTTAATAGTTTGGAAATGTGATGATGAGTCAGCCGCATTTCGATTATATATATATATATACGTATATTATTATTATTATAGACTGTAAAGTCATCAATTTCAAATCAGCTAATGCGTAAGACTGCCATGGCGGCTAAATTTGTAAAATATGTTGTTGAAAACACTATAAAATTGTTTTTTTTAATTCGTGTTGAAATTGTCTTATTTCTTCTGAAGCTGTTAGCTCTCAAAAAAGTTATTTCAAGAGCTCATTAGATTTTTAAATTCTAGTTAAATAATTAACTGGTTTAAAATACATTGAAGTGAATTAGAAATTAAATGTTCCAAAACATAAACGGATCACATTTTTTACCGCAACACTTAAAGCTACTTTATTTTTTGAGAGAACTCTTGAATCATGTGTAGTTAATAATCACAAGTTTTAACGGCACAATTCTAATTAAAATAGTTACAAATTTTCTCATTTCTTTTATCTTCGATTGTTATTACTATTCTCTGCATCGATTGAGTGATGGTCGCCTTCGATGTCGCAATTTTTACGATGTTACAGTTTTTTGTTGCATAAAAATTAAAATTTGAAAAACAAAATACAATCTAATATGAGCCAGAAAAGTCCATAACATCCTATCAAGGTTAAAAAAATTAAAAACCCTAAAAATTCTGCACGGCAGCTGGCTGTGCGGCACAGGCAGCTGTCGTCAAAAAAGGGTCTCTAGATCTGTGGCACGCGATGAACGTTTCGATCGTCCGCCATCTTGCTGGTAGTTAAGTCGAGCGATGGCAACGGCTGCCGATTTTTCAGCATTGTGAAAGGGTTGCGCCTTAAAGGGTTAATCATAATATTTTTTTAATATAGCTTTTTGTATTAAACACATTTTTTGTTTGCTTTAAAAAAAGTTGAGTAAGCTTAAAAGTTATTGGATTTGGGCATTTGAGGGGTTTAAATAAAAAATGGTTCAAATTGCCAAGTAAATGAATTGACATTCCCATTGTCTGTTCATTGACTGAAATAACGTGATATTTTCAAGGGGGGGGGGGGGGGAGAGACGTGTGTCGAGGGTGAACAATTAAGCATGAAATAACTTACTAATTGCGTGTAAAGAAATACTATGACCAATTCATAGACTGAAAAACTCTTCAAAATTTTTAATGACTATGTCATTTTATCTCTCACTTTATTGAAAATTGTCCAAAAAATGTGTCCCAAAAAAACGACATAAAAATGCCACATAATTTTACATATATTTAAATACTATTAGTTCACAACAGCTTTAATCTATTGTTACACTATTTCGTAAGCTGTAGAATATGTATCACATGTATTTTTCTATAAATAGGTTGCAATCATAAAAATTTCAACATAGGGTTACGAGGCGAAATACACGAGAGATAAAATGACATAGTCAATGAATATCGATTTAATATGGCATTAATGAAACTAAAAAATTACGGGGTTCGGGGGGTCTCTCCCTGACGAGGCTCGAACAGCCGATATATTTATACATATCAGGGGCGTAGCCAAGGTGGGGGTTCCGGGGGTCATAACCCCCCCATGAGGAATTTTTTGCCATACAAAATGTATATTCTTCACTCCCTAATCACACACATATATGCATATATGTGAGTTTCAGTAGTCGTAACCCCTCCCCCATGTAAAATTTCTGGCTACGCCCCTGATACATATACATATATACAAAATGTTTATTCACTGGTTGTGTTCACTTACTGGTCGGTTTACCCTAATCTTTTAAAAAATGAAACGGAATAGCAATTCTCTGATTCTAATAACAAAACTTTAAATACTCGTGACTTCTGACTTATTTTTTATCCTTTCGAATACATTGTTGTTTACATTCCTTTTTTTTCTCTCTCTCTCTCTGCATTACGTGCTATTACGCCCGTAAACCTTTCGATTTATAGTCTCCTTTCTAATGGGAAGTCATCGCTTTGTATTTACGCCATTTCTCAGCATATTTGATATTCTGTTCTTAG
The DNA here is from genome assembly GCA_038373885.1 of Cheiracanthium punctorium. Lineage (NCBI taxonomy): Eukaryota > Metazoa > Arthropoda > Arachnida > Araneae > Cheiracanthiidae > Cheiracanthium > Cheiracanthium punctorium. Next base: position 265,662 of record JAWZYV010012746.1, on the reverse strand, counting down.
CCTCACGATTTTCTGCGCCCTGTTGTTTATTTAATGTGCATAAAGTTATCGCGATATCGATTTGCGGGAGAAACTCTGGCTTGGAGGTTTATTGGTGTTTATTTTTATTGAAAAGGTGTGTTCCCCATTTCTTTTAGAATATAGAACAAGAGTTCTGTTCTGTAAAATATTACAGAGTGAACTTTTGTTTTGCCGTCTGGTAAGCGCAGAAAAAGACATGGCTTAACCCTTTAAAGCCCAGTGTTCCCGCTCTGGGAATACCAAAATCTGACGTTTTGACTGTTGCCAGTCACGAAGAATAGATTGGATTTCTATAAAAATAGTTGCGAGTGACATAGCTCCACGAGAATCCTTTACTTTTCAGCACGTCATTTCCCGTAAAAAAAATGGTCACGATTATTTTTAACAGCACTGACATCTGCTGAAAAATGGAAGAATGCGAGGAACAGCTGGATAGATTGCCCAATGCTGAAAAAAGGGCAGCCGTTTCCATCGCTCGACTTAACTACCAGCAAGGTGGCGGACGATCGAAACGTTCATCGCGTGCCACAGATCTAGAGACCCTTTTTTGACGCAGCTGGCTGTGCGCGCACAGCCAGCTGCATCAAATGTCCTTAAAAAAATTGAAATGAAATGTCCTTTTACACGAAACGCAATTCTTTATTTTATGCAAGATGAATTTATCGGATAAAAGAAAACAATTGTCGCTTTAATTTCACTTTAATTATCAACTTAATTCATCTTTAATTTCACTTTAACGAGTTTAGACAACAGTTTCCAGCTAAAATAAATAATAATAATTTGTTTTACTTCTTTTAATAATCATGATTTGTGTAGCAAAACTAGAATATTCGCCGCTTTGTCAGTTAGCAACGGATGGTAATATAATAAGGTATGCTAAAAAAAACCTGCGGGGGGGGGCGCACTAGATTTTTTTTTTAATGTTAAAGTGGGCGGTGGTCGAAGTAAGTTTGAGAGCCTATACTCTAGGATTTAAAAAGATCTGGGAAAAGCATCCACGCAATAACCAGGAATCGAACCCGCAACCTAGTGAACCACATGGTCTTGCGCTACCAGATTAGCGCCTACTTTAATATGTTGATAGATTTCTTCTAATGTATCTTTTAAAAGTCCTTCCTCTCCTTGAAAAGTCTTCTAACCAGGCATATCCTTCATTGGCTTATTTAGTTTGGGTATATATTATATTTTCTCGAGTAACTCTATATTAATGTATTCATTGGTAAAAAAGAAAAGATGAATAACTGCTTTATTTCAAACTCCAAAATTTGAATATAAGATTTTATTTTATCATGTTTACAAGAAACCTCTATTCAAATTCATTTTATAAAATTATGTGCGATAAAAGCGAGTAACTTAAACGAATATTTTACCGAAGCATTTGCATTTAAATAACCCAAAAAACTCAACTTTCCTTCAAAGTTAACGTACCCCGGCAGCAAATGGAAAACGAATTCAAATTTTTACTATTCTTTACAGTAAACACGAAAAGAACGTTTTTGTCAAAGAACTCATTAACAGGGGGAAATACTTAGCCATTCATTTATCCCACTTCTGATGTCTGGAAAAGAAAAAAAAAAGTAAAATAAAAAGTAAAATGGTAGTAGAGAGGAAGCTCATTTCTTAAGCTATTGAAATCAACTTGATGAATTCTGGTAAGATAGGATTTGATTTTATCTGCTGTATTTTCGCATTTCTAACATTTAGAGAAAGATTTTATTGAGCATAGATTATGCAAAATTGTTGTTTTAAAAGTGGGATTTTTCCCCTTAATTGACATGTTAATATATATGGTTTTAGAAGAACAGCAGTCAGAAATTAAATTTATAAGCATTTAAATATAGAGTTTAAGTTGAAAGCTTTTTTTAAAAAAATATTTACAACTAAACAATGGAGTATGGTGAGGTAAAACGGGTATTAAAACATGCATTTTTACAATAATGGGCTGTTTTCTGTTACTTACAACGTTAAACATTCAACTTCTTTGCGTTACTTTATGCAATGCATTCATCACCATAGCATTTGAAAAAATTACATACTTATACTAGTTTTAAATGCAAAAATATTAAACTTTATTCAGAGCTGTTTTTTTTTTTGCATAAAGAAAAGGTAAAATGGATAACAGATTTTTTTTTAAATAGACGAGAAAATTAATACACTATAGCAAGTTTTATTTATTTATCATGCTCTACAAAATATTCAAATTAAAAAAATTATAGCCAGGGGTGTTAGACTTTGGCTATAAATACCTTATTGTTGCAGAGTAAGGCTGAGGGGGTGGGCGGTAAAATGAGTTGTTCATTTCTTTTGGATCAAAAATAATTTCGTTTTAAATTATTTTTAGCCTATATTTTCATACATTCTTAGGTAACATTTAATTGGGAGCATTTGAAAACATATAATTCTAACTAAGCCTAACTATACACCCATTTTACCCCATCACTCGGAAACATCGATATAAAGAAAAATATTTTTGCTTTTTTCTGATAATAAGCTGTTTAAACATTTTCTGAATTAAAAATAATAGCAGAACTTCTCAAATTTTCAGGAATTAATTAATTTCTTGGAAGTTTTTTAGAGACTCAAGAAAAGAACGTGGATTCAATAAGCAGATAAAAGCTTATATTATGTTTCCAAATGCAATTAATAAAAGTTTTAATGAATCTAAATCTTGCAAACTAATGTCTGAAAATATACGCTAAAAGATTTCATTAAGAACAATTTATTTATATTTTTAAAAGTTTTTAAAATTTTATATCAAAAAGAAGTATCTATCAACCGTACTTTACTTCTTCTTCATTGGCTGAAAATGAAATCCGTTTGAGTAAATTGTGTTTTAAATACACAAAGCACAGAGATATAGCCAAGAGAAAGGACGCTATGAGGGCGTGGGCCTGGGCACCTCCAAAAGTTTGGATTTTTGTTTGTTGGATGTCAATAAATCAACCATTTTTGTGAGATATTCTACCTTTTTCACCTTTTGGTCTACACCCCACCGAAATTTTTTTCTCGCTCCATCCCGGACACAAAGAAAACATTTAATGCGAAGAAAAAGAAAAAAGAACAAAGATTGTTTCTGAATGCATTAACATCAGTTAAGCACATCAATTGGCTATAGTTGATAGTCGGAAGGTGTGTCTTTAATAGTAAAAATTATAATTTCTTGTCTATAAAACAGGCTGTAATTGTCTCGTCGCTGAATGCCACGTGGATATCCAGATTCGTTTATTCCTCTTGTCTAAAAATGAATATTTCGTTTCTAAAAGCAACTATCTAACCCTTTAGAGCAATAAAAAGAACTACCAATTGTTGCAGTAATAGACATCAATTGATGACAATTTCGTTATTATTCCTTCTCTTCTACAAAACACTTTATTAACTCTCTGAGTGCCTGAGAATTGAAATCGAGCTTTCTCTGCCATTTTTGTTTGCTTACTAAAATGCTCACATAAATTACTTTTCCATTTTAAAGTATGAAAGTCGCATTTAGAACAGATTTTTCTTGAACAAAAATAATAAAATCACAGGCAAAAAAGCTTTTGCTCGAATCAGCTGTCTGACCGTTGAAGTAAACTTTATGGTGTTATTTTACAAAGGTTATTATAGATTTTTCTGGACTAAGCAGTTGCCTTTTTAACCTTAATTGCTCTTATTCTGCCAAAACTGCCTAAAATTCAATAGTGCGAGCAGAATATTTTATTCCTCTCTTCTTAATCTTGAACCCACATTTAACCAAGATGTTCACATAAATATAAAGATGAGAATCTTGCGCAAAATTTGGCTAAAGTGAAAGCGTTCACAGACCAGTGTTTGGAAAGCCACACAGGGCACAGGAAATGAATCTTCATTCGACATCGCATTTTTTCAATGATGAAAACAAACAGGTTAAACCTGGGCTCAGCTGTAGGTTAAACTTTAACAAACGCTCCACATACACGCTTGATGTAGATAGACTTCAGTATGAAGTTATCGAAACGCAACTGCCCGGCTTCTTTTGCAATGAAAAGGAACATCACATTGTTGTCCTTTTCCAAGATGTTCAAATATTTAAGGAGTTTTTAGCACTGGAGTGCTTTTTCGGTCAACCTGCTTCTTTCTGTGGACATGTTTTTGTAGACATGATTTTACGTCGACACGTTTTCGTTATATTTTTCAATAGGGTTTCCAGATACCGTGGTGGTGTGGGGGGGGAAGGGGGAGAGTAAGATGTTAAAAGTCTTCGAGGTTTCCAATTTTCGATGATTTATCTACAAGTTTGGTACCAAAAAATATGTCCCCAAAACTTAGCCAGCAAAACTAACAGCTTGATGATATCTTCCAGATTTGGCGAGAAACTTGCAAACCTACAGTTTATTACAAACGATAAATATTGTTAGAATATGCCTGACGAAGAATGTAAAACAGTTTTAGTTGGCGATTTTACTATAGATTTCAATTCCGAAGAAGTGTTTTATGGAATAAGAAAGATAAGCACGGCACGCTCATGGATTATGATGCCCATTCCAAACAGTGTTTATAAAGATTGAATATAGTCAAAACATGCTTGGCAAAAGGTAAAACAGTTTTAGTAGGCGAATTTAATATAAATTTCGATTCTAAAGAATTGTTTTATGGAATAAGAAAGAGAAATACTGCGCAATCATGAATAATGATACATTTTCCAACTTAGTGGAATAAGGAAGAATAATAGGGACGACGCATGGATTACGATATGCTTTTAATATAGAGCATTTTAGTGCGTGTTTAAAACATGAAAGAGTTTACGCTTTTTTTTTTTTAACCATCTCTATTTCCTTAACAAAAACACATTGAAAAATAAAATTGATAACCATTGAAGAAAAGTTTCATCAGTAAACTTTAAACGAAAATCAGCCTCACCATGGCACCGTGGTTATGCCACTGAAAATGGTAGATGGCCGAAGTGTGAAGGTCCCGGGTTCGGGTCCCATCGCGCGGCTGTCGATCTAACGGTCTGGAGTTTTGGTAGGTTTTCTCCAGATGTAACGGGAATACGCGTTAGAACCCCTTAGAAAGTCCTCCTACCAAGGCACCCCCCTGGCAGATCGCCCTAGGGTAGCGTTGCCATAATCACACACAATCACAATTAATCGAAAATCGTGTTAGTTAGACATTTATCACACAAAAGTTATTTTGAACGGGGGTGGTTCAGAAATTAACGCAGCAAGTCCTTTGACCCAGAAGTTTATTCACAAAATCCAAGAGATACACAAACATAGCTATGCATTTCGTGCATATTACCTTTCAGCATAGCCACCATTTCCATCGAAGCATTAGTTACATCTGCATACCCATTTATCGGAACAGGCGCTGAAGAAATCAGGGTCTAGATCGCTGAGTCACATAACGGTGGCATCCTAAACTGCGGAATCGGTTTGGGAATGACGTCCTCCCCAGGTGCTCCTTAAACGGCCCGAAGAGATGGGAATAGTTGGGTGCTTGATCAGGGCTGTAGGGAGTATGTCCCGTACGTTCCACCGGAAACGCTGTAGCCAGCCACGTGGCATCTGGTAGTCATCTAGTGGCAGTTGATTGCTGCGATTGTCTCTTGTGCCTAGACATGGAATTTCATTCGCTCGGGGAATATGTTCACCCTTGAGAGCTTTTGTTGTCTTACTTTTAAACCACTTACGTAGATATAAAAGCTGAAGAAAAGAATAACTTTAAATCCGAATGTTAATTTAATATAAAAAATGATCCGAGTCATTTCTGTGATGTCTCACTATCATTGAAAAAGACAGCATTTTAAAAATATTAGCTGAATATCTAGATTTCATCTACCCTACGTGGTACTTTCACAGACAGAGTTCATTTGAAGATTCAAAGAAGGAAAAATGAATTCGATTGCTGAAGTTTCAAGCAGATCAGCAGAAAACACGACTTTCCGACAATTAAACTTCTAAAAAATGCCTAGCCTAACGAATGAATGCAATTCATAAGTCAATTGATATCGAATTGCATACACGCCTTTTTTAAATGTATATGTGCTGACTTAAAACAATTTTTTTTCCCCACGGAAGCTAATTAGCAGAAAAAAATTACTACATCATTTATCATACTTGGAATTGCGTATTTAAAAAAATGGCTAAAAAAGTGATTTTTCCCCCCGTAAGTGTAAGCAATTAATATGATAAATGCGCTAGACTGGAGTTGCACTTTTTTTTTTTTTTTTTTTTTTTTTTTTTTTGTTATTTTCTAAATGAATCTGGATTCTTCGTCTCATTTTTCAGTGAAAGAAATTGTTCGTGGAAAGGAGGAAAAAAACAATTTTTTCCAGACTTTTCAAAGACGAAAATAAATTTCATCCGTACAAATTAAATTATTATTGATTATCAACATTTTCAGCCGATTTATCACACTTCTATTCTTTGATAGATTCTTTTGTACTTTCTGAGATGTTGTTGCATTCACATATATTTTTTACGGAAGAAGAACTGTAAAAATTTTCATTTCCATTAAGCGAAATAACGTGTAGGAAAATGTTATATGGGAGTTAACAGTTTGATTAAAATTTATTCGTAGCAGCTATTTTCATTATAAAAATTTCTGATACTAAATTTTAAAAACATTGTTTTAGTTCAAAATTCAAACGTTTTTTATCGACATTTTCTTACATTGAATACTAATTTGATGAGATAAAATGCTTTTATGTTTAAATTTATCAGTTGTTATTTTTTTTATTTTGAGGAAGAGATCTGCATGGGCCTCGAATTTTTACAACAAGCGCAATTTTAATAACGGGCTGGACTGGCTTTTGGCCTTTTTTACGCCCCCATTCTTCTTTCCAGTCTAATTAGTTTATTAATTTGTAGATTTTAAAAATACTTGACAGTGCATTATAACAGAAATTGTAACTGATTTCAATTTTCATAGTCAATCGCATGTCTGAATAGTGTAATAGTCAATCTTCTGGTCAGTAAGTGAACGCTCCAACATCTGGGCCAATGATTTCGAGCTCGAATCAAGGTATATGCATGATTATCGTAATAATTCTAACCAGATTCATAGTTCTCATCCTAATTCCTTGCTTAAAAATAAATTTAACTTTAACCGCATGATTTTTTCAATAAAAAATCTGTCATAGTATATTCGCACTATATCTAGTCCTAACAAAAATAACACCACTAACGACAGTACGTTTCAAAAAGGCTCCCACCTTGGCCAAGTGGATGAGACAAACATGGTAGATGGTTGAAGTGCGAAGGTCCAGGGTTCTAGCTTACTGCGAGGCGTTCGATCTAACGGTGTGGAGTTTTGGTCGGTTTTCTACAGATGTAACTTAAATACGCATTAAAAACCCCTAAAGATTTCTCCGCCAAGGTATCCCCCTAGACAGATACCGTATCGTGTAGGTTTTCCATAAAATACAAACAAGTACTTTCTAAATTCTACTCTTCAAAATTTTCCAAATTCTGCTTATCTTAACTAATCAATCCATTCAAAAGTCTCCATTACAGTGGCCTATTTTATAAAACAACTAATTATGTTAGTATCAAGGTCTGAGCCCGACTAAGCCATCATGGGGTCCGGGACAACCATTTGTCATGGGGACACCTTTCATATGTACCCATTCAGTTTACAAAAACTAGAAAGTCTGGAACAACAGGGCTTCTAATTTTTGCACACACTGGAACTTAAAGTTCCAGAGGCTTTTTCAAAAGGGCAAACCTTCGGTACAGTCCAAAATAGCCACATTATCCAGACATTCATGATTTTATTCAAAATGCTTTATTAAAATATATTTTCAGTATAGTTTAATAACTTTTTTTTAGAGAATTAAAGTTTAAGCATAGAGAGAGAGAGGAAAAATTTTCTAGCAACACATTTCTACAAAGTAAAATAACATTGCTTGATTTACCCCCCCCCCTCCCACACACGTACACACTTTGACTGGGCGCGTAGGGCAGCTGCCCCGCCTTCTCCTGCCTTAGTTAGGCTCTGATCGGGGTTGTCCTCACTAGGCAGGTTTTATTATATATAAATTCAGTTACTTAACTCTGAACGGCATATTACTATTCATATACACTTTTTAACGGCTAAACAATGACCCCATAAAGTCATTAATAACTTTAAGTGTGCAAAAATAACTGTCACTATAATAATTGCAATGTACGGGATGTATGTACAGTCTCTCAAAAAAAGTATTCGAGTGCAAGCCATATTACCTCTTGCAGTTTTGTGATTAATTAAAGAGTCTTTCAAAAAAACACACAACTCGAACGACATAAAAGAAGCTCTTAATTATATACTATACTATTAACTTTTTATGAAAAACTGAACTTCAAACAGGAAATCAGCGTAGGTAATTTGACTTACACTCAAATACTTTTTCGAGGGGTGTGTGTGGTCAAATCTGTAAGGGATAATAGGGAGCATCAAGAAAAGTCAGAATCGAACAGCAACGCATATGATCATAAAAGCGATCTTCATGGCCACATTGTTATACCACCAATGTTCTAGTCAACCGAGATCGAAAATTTTACTTCAGCGATCTTGTTATGTGATTATTATCGTTGTAAGAATAAATTAAAATTTAAAATTATACATCATAATAGAAGCAAAATGTTCTGACTTAATCCGACAGTAAATGGTTCTTTCATCGATAGGATTTCCCTTTTTAATCGATCCGCACAGGGTTTTTATTAATTTCTAATTTCATTTTAAGAAGAGTCAAAAGAAATCTGTTGACAAAATCATTTTTATTTGTACAAATGAAAGCTACGATACATTTAATCTCTAAAAAAAGTAAATGTTTCATTTTCTATTTTTAGCATACAGTTATTGTAACAGGAATCGTTAGAATCCATTACTGTCTTTCAAAGATGCTAAATTCCACAATCAAACGGAAACTACAGTAATTTCTAGAGCTTTTAGACTGGAAAGATAAAAATGCATAGATAAACAAACAGAACATTAATTTACTAGCTCTTTAAAAAACTGAATTTTGGGCTGGGATGCAGACCTCTATTGACCGTCATTATAAACTTGTTTTATTGACGATTTCAGATTTTAAAATAATAACAAAACTGGAATCGGTCAATAAACCGATTTATAATGACGGTCAATAGAGCCTGCATCCCAGCCTTAATGCAGTTTTAGCTATGCATTTATTTCCTTCCAATGTGTGGCAACAGATCTTTCAAATCACCCCGAGGCTGCACATGTCCGATTTGCATTTATTCCTAACAGATGCTTCGACATCTGGTATTGTCCGCAAAATCCACTTCTATTTGAGAGCTCTAGCATAGTAAATACGATCATAATTTTTTTGCCATGTTTAATATATCTGTTACAACATTTCCAAGTGCTACTTTTTGGAACCTCTGGTCGATAACCAAAGTCTCATCTAACCCTTTAACGCGCAGTGTTCCCGCTCTGGGAACACCAAACTCTGACGTTTTGACTGTTGCCAGTCACTAAGAATAAATTTGATTTCTATAAAAATAATTGCGGGTGACATAGCTCCACGAGAATCCTTTACTTTTTAGCACGTCATTTCCCCGTAAAAGAAAAATGGTCACGATTATTTTTAACAGCACTGACATCTGCTGAAAAGTAGAAGAATGCGAGAACAGCCGGACAGATTGCCCAATGCTGAAAAAAGGACAGCCGTTGCCATCGCTCGACTACCAGCAAGATGGCGGACGATCAAACGTTCATCGCGTGCCACGATCTAGAGACCCTTTTTTGACGACAGCTGGCTGTGCCGGCACAGCCAGCTGTCGTCATAAAGGTTCTCTAGATCTGTGGCACGCGGTGAACGTTTCGATCGTCCGCCATCTTGCTGGTTAAGTAGAGCCATGGCAACGGCTGCCCTTTTTTCAGCATTGGGAAAGGGTTGCGCCTCAAAGGGTTAATGATTGTGCATGCATCAGCAATCTCATGGAGCTGGAAATAAGTTTCTGGTAAAGTAGGAAATTTTTTTATCTCCATCCATACAAACCTAGTAAAACACGAAGTAAAACTAATTACATGAAAAACTAAAAGGAACCGTCTGTGAAAAACAGCTGGTTCAACCGTTAACTACGATATTTTACGTTATTAAGACTCTTGTACCTTAATTATCAAGTATGATTAGTTTTAAAATATTTTCTGGTAAACTAATGTTCTTTTTTTTTAACAAAAATGAAGCGTTAATTAATTACTTTGCACTTAGTAAAGTTTGAAAATTGTTTACTTGGAGTAAAAAGATTAACTACCGAGGTGAACTTAGTTGAATAATTTAATGGAACACATTTATAATAGTGAATACAGTTTTTGAATACAGGAAAAAAATCAGACCAGCACTTTTAGAGTTTTATGCGATTCTGTAATGCACTAACGACGCTTTTAGAAAGTTTAGTGATTAAGTATAGAGCACACAGGTAAAGCTTATCTATCTTTCTATACTGAAAAGAGTTTGTTTGAGGCGGCATTTAAAAATGTTCAAAGAAAAAATTGCTTAAAAAAAGGAAATATAAATTGTATCAAATTAATCCACTGTAAATCACTTTCTAATGCAGCCGTACTCGTTTATAACGAGCCTTGATTTGACTAGAATCCTGATTAAAAGAGGAAATCGGAATTACATAGTTGGTATAATGTTAGTTCTTTGGCAGCAAAACATACTTTCAACGAGTAAAACCCGGTTATAGAGAGGAATACTTTTATTATTCGTAAAATTTCTATTGATTTCCACCTCCCAAGCTCAGCTAATCCTTTTCTGTAAAAATTCCTTCAGCATACTGAAGTTAGTGAAAGCGACGGTGATATGGAAGACTAACCTGAACCGCCTTGTTTCGCAGAAAATCTTCAAACTTCTTCTGTATCAAAGGGTGTAACTGGAGATATTTTTTGATCTATTAGTTCTCTCCGAAGAACAATAACGCTAGAAAGAGACACAAGACAGTCTAAATAAATTAACTAACTTCTTTTGTAATTTACAGAAAAAAAAATATTGGATTCTCCACTCGACTTTGCGAACACGTGATCTATACCAATAAAAATAATAATAATTATTATTATTATTTTCTTTTGAATCATTCATTTTATTTTTTATTAAATATTTTTGTTGTTGTTGTTGTTGTTGATCGGTTTGATATGCAGTTACTTTTCAAAAAGGGAAAAAAAAAAAAAAAAAAAAAACGATTACCTGACCCGGGCCATCGTGATTCTACCGGGCCTGCTTGTGCACTTCCGAAAGAGGCTTACGGAAGTTTCCTCATTGGTTGGATTCGACAGTTACATGACGTATCCAAGTGCTGGAACCAATAAGGGAGCATCCGTAGGCCTCTTTGGATGACTCATCGGAATGCACAAGCAGCCTGGTAGAATCACGATGGCCCCGTCTGAGCTGGGAGAGTGGAAGTCAACAGAAATTTTACAAAACACAAAAATATCCCTCGTTAAAACCGGAGTTTATTTGTTAAAAGTGAATTATGCTCCCATAAACTTAACATTATACCAACCAACCATGTATTTCCGATTTCCTGGTTCAATCTACGCCCGTTATATAAACAAGTTCGACTGTACTTCCATTTTATTAAAAGTAAAAAGATATATTTTGTTTTGTTTTTTTCGTTAAAGACAACGCCAAACGTATTCCAATTTCTAAAACTACGTAACTTGATATGCTTTTTAAGGATATCAATTTTCTGGTGATCCCTTTCTTTTGATTACTCCCTGTGAATGATTTATCCAGTCCTATATTTCGGACATTTTTCATGGAAAACCAAATAATATATTCCTTTTGTGCCACGATAAAAGATTCCAATCTTCTTTAAAATACATATATATATATATTGAATTTAAAAAACCCATATATCTTGACTTACAATAATTCCCCAAAATACGCAAGCTACTTACGTAACCTTGTCGTAACGTCAAATTTATTCCAAACGATGACTGTCAGAGGACGATAACTTCAAGGGAGAAAGAAAGGAAAGGGTAAAAACTTGTCACACGGAGAAATCTTGCCATCCTTTACTTCGACGATGCTTCTTGTCATCGTACAGGGAATGGGGGAAAAGAAAGCTCTACACAAATAACATGGCTGCTTTTTGTGTCAGACTCACGTACGACAAAATAAATCAAAAATGATCAGGTGAACGAACGTAAACACGGGAAAGAAAGGAATAAAAGCTATATTTTACTTTGGGGAATAATATTTTGAGGCGTATTCGAAAGAATGTTGAGACTCAGACTTGAAATAATGCTATTTTTCAATGCTTTATTGATATACAAATGCATGTATACTATAATTTACCTTCTTCAAAGATATCAATCTTAAAGTCCATCATCTCTTATTTTATCCCATTTTCAAGATGATCCATCACTCCATCTTTTACAGAGCACTGCAAAAGGCTTCTCCTACTATTCCAAGTGTTTTAAATATTTTAATATGTTTTTAGAAGCGACTAACAAATGCATTATAAGTAGGTGTTCATTTCGCGGGTAAACTAGCTATTTGTAGCAAAAATACAAATAATGCCTATACGAGGGTCACTCTAAAATTTTTGAGATACGGCTAAACGGTACAAGGGAAACTTGCCAAATTTTAGGAATGTTCAAAGTAATCCCTCCGATATCAATGCACTTTTGTAGGCGAATTTTCCAAAGTTCAAATGCCTCAAGCCATCCATTTTTTGGAATCGATGGAAAGTTATGCTTTTACAACCTCATCAATCTCGTCTTTGGAGTGAAATCGGCGACCACGTAATTTTTTCTTTCGATCAAAAAATAGCCAAAAGTCACACATAGCAAGATCAAGAGTATAAGGTGGATGTTCTATTACTTTGATGTGTTTATTCAAGAAATACCACTGTCAATCTTACCGTATGATAAGATGCATTGTCATGGTGAAGCAGGAGTCCCCTTATGTTAACTTCTTTAAAGATATCTGGAAGACACTTAGTGGTGTACCAGTTAGCTCTAACAGTCTTCCGTCCCACCAGCTTGGTGGCTTTGACCAGCCCTGTACTTCTAAAGAAAACAGCACACATTACTTTTATCATTGCTAATTGTCTTTTTACCATTTTTGATTTGGCGTCATTTCCAAACTTAACTTTCTTGAGGTGTTGAAACGTCAAAGAAGGGGCGTGGCTCTATAAGCTTCAGACTTGTGTATAGTATCCGTTCTGGTCAATCGAACAGTTTCTAACCCATATTTTCATCCAGTGTTGTACCATTTATCAGTTTTATTTTGATAGTTAATAATTATGCTTTTAATTGTAAAACTACTTTTTATCAACTCGTTTTTTCGCATTACGACGCTGACTGGGAATGCTAGAAAAGCGTAACTTTTTATTTTAGCTACGAATTGTATAATTTATTTTACAAGTCTGTTTACAATCAGAACATATTTCAAATAAGCCATCGCTACAATCTCGTTTGAAGAGTTGCATTTACAACAGTTATGTACAAATACTAAAAACAAATTCCTCTTACCCATATAGGGGTTTTTATATTTCAAGTAAACAGCTCTTGTTTGACCATTCAGACACTGAAAATGCGACAAGAAGCTATAAAAGCATTTTTTTTTATTATTTATATATATAATTGCTCTAATAGAAGACAAAAATGCTTCGGTGAAGCATTTTTTCCCTCCTGCAGTCATGTAGAAAGCACACTACACGCCCCCCCCCCCAACCTTCTTTTTCGTGAATTTATCTGGACAATACCATGATAAAAGAAGTTCGTTTCCACTACAAACATAGAATAACCAATCTTATCTGAGAAAGAAAAAAAATAGAATTCTGTCGAGACCAATTTCATTTTTATTCGTTTTGTCTGACTCCATATTTACAGAAGCAATTCTGAAAAGAATTTTTCTTTTTGCAATCAATGGTAAAAGCAAACAAGAATGCTCACAAATCTGATTAAACCATCGGTTTAAGAATATCAAATAATCAATTCTAATAAATGTGCCTTTTCCTTCCTTAATATTTTCAAATTTTAAGTCTTCATTTATTTAAAAGCACTTCTAAGCTTTTTCCGTAAAAGAACTAGTAAAGAGTTGATTTGAAATATGCATTCAAAATAAGAAAAGAAAAACTAATTCAGTTTTATTTTATTTTAACAGCTTGCCATTTTTTTAAATTTCAGTTTAACAAAAAAAGGATGTACAGAGTGATAGTTCATTATGATCATTTAATAATTTTAAGCCACGTGGGACTGGGCTCCTCCTTCCGAAATTTTTGTTAACTGTAAGTGAATAATCAAACTTTTCTTTCTGACCAATTCTGTCTCTCTGTCAACCATCTTTTGGGCCCTCCCGTAACCTTCTTTTCTGGCTGAGCACCTGTTTTAAGCTAATTAGCTGTTGTGTAGTTAAGATACATGACTAGCATAAGCTTTATGCATAAACTATGTGTAAAGACGCGAAATGTTTACAATATGTCACAAGCGACTGAAATTACGAGGGTTGCTATTTATATTTCTGGCCTAATAATGAAACAACAAATATTTATGATCGAAATTGGTTTTATTGTTTTTTAAAATATTCTCCATGAAGATCAATACACTTTTGTATGCGTTTGAACCAATTTTCGAAGCACTTCTTCCACTCCGATTGAGGTAACTGCAAAACATGCGTTTTGAATGCATCAACCGCTTCTTCGGGTGTCGAAAATCATTGTCCACGTAATTTATTTTTGATGTACGGGAATAAAAAATGTCATTGGGGGCCAAATCAGGGCTGCACGACGGATGACCCATCAATTCGGTGTTTTGGCATTTCAGAAAATCCTTTGCTTGAGCCGATGTGTTAGAGCTCGCATTGTAGTGATGAAGAATTATGCCTCTCTTCTTCTGATTTATTCGAATTTCTCCGGCGACTTCTGGCAACAAATAGTCGTGTACCATTCAAAATTGATCGTCTTTCTTTGCTCTAACGCCAATGTCGCCACGTGACCGGTAATGCCGAAGAAACAGGCAACCATTTGTTTCTATGTGCTTCTTGCTCGAACAATTTTTGTTGGATTTTGCTCGTCTTGGAAGATCCGTACAGTCGATTGCTGTTTTGTTTCCGGCTCATATGCATAGAGCCATGATTCGTCACCTGTGTAGATGTTATACATAGCCTCTGATGCACCTTGATTGTATTTTGTCAGCATTTCCTTGCGCCAATCGTCACGAGCCTACTTTTGAGCGTTTTTCAGATTATGCAGGATCCAACGCGAACAAATCTTTTTTACGGTCAAATATTCATGTAATATCTTATTAATGCTTGTAATACTAATGTCCAAAGACACCTAAATCTCACGGTATATCACATGACTATCTTGCTTAATCAGTTCTTGCATAGCATCGATATTTTCTGGCACAACAACCTATTTTGGACGACCTGCACGGAATTCGTCCTGGAGCGAACACCGACCACGATTAAATTCGTTATACCAGCTTTTTACAGTGCTGTAGGATGATGCTTCATCGCTGTAATGATTTAAGTTCATCGAAGCACTCTTGTCTTGACAATCCACGTCGAAAGTTATGAAAAATAATTGCACGAAAATGTTCACGAGTCAACTCCATTCATTTTAACGAGATTAATTTTTAAATTTCCTGCAAACAACACAAATCAAGCTGAAGTGGCAAATCGTTTGGAAGAATTTATGTTGACAAATATCAAATTTTCGATTTAAATTGTCTGCGATCGCCTAGCCACGCTTTCTGTTGCCAAGGCCAGAAATATAAATAGCATCTACGTATTCTTTATTGTTTCCTAAGTTTTAAAATTATAAGTACTGAATTAATCTATTTATTAAACTTGGAGCAATGAATGGTCAAGCTCTAACAGTAAAAAACTATTCAATTCCTAAAAATAATAAATTTTCAATCATTCAAGGAATACAGACTTAAGCAAAATTATTTTGAAAATTAAAATAATCATTCCATTAAGGTGATATCAGCGCGTCAAAACAAAGCTGCCATGTATCATGTTATCCTATGGAAGGGGAGGGATATTTTGCTCTTAACCTCTTAAAGCGCGAGCTTTTTCACGTCAAAATAAAAGACCAGCTGCATAGACTGAAAAAGAGCAAAACGCTGAAAAGTGCTAGCACTGAAAAAGTGCAGCCGTTGCCATCAATCCATTTTACTACCAACAACATGGCGATTGATCGAATAGCCCGCCAGGCGCAACAAAGCTAAAGTTTTCTGACACAGTTGACTGTGCGGACAGGTAGCCGGCTGTGTCAGGAAACCACAGTATTCAGAAAAGAAAATGTTTGGGACCATTTAAACTTTTTTTTTTTTCGACTAGTAGTGAAAATGCTGCAATAAGGTGGTTTCACGGAACAACCACAGCTCGTCAAAGGCATAGCATGCAAATAATTGATATTTTGCTTTGGTTTTCTTCCACCGTCTAGCTACTGATAGGATGCATAATGTGGTCGTTTTTGAAATTTGGATACTTTTTCCTGCTAATATTGCCAATTATTCAATGTATGATCGCAAAACCAGTTTTTCAAATTTCAAATGAATATTTAAAATATTAGCAGAAAAATAATCCAAATTTTAGAAAAAGTTCCTATGCATCATTTCAGAAGCTAGACGGTAGAGAAAAAGAAACAGGCAATGCATCAATAACTATGCATGCTAAGAGTAAAATAGTTTCTTTTCCCCATAGGATAGCATCAGGGGCGTAGCCAAGGGGGGGTTAGGGGGGGGTCATAACAACCTCCAAGAGGAATTTTTTGCCATACAAAATGTATATTCTTCACTCCCTTATCACAAACACCTATACATATATATGAGTTGAAGTAGTCGTAACCCCCCCCATGAAAAATTTCTGGCTACGCCCCTGGATAGCAAAGAATTTTGTAGCTTCATCTCAGACTTACCGATATCACCTTAATGAATCTCAGTTTTTATTATCCCGGAGTAAGAACACATTCTTCTTCAGAGGTTGCACAAAGCACTACTCACTGTATCTAATTTAAAACAGTATTTAACAGCATTAAAATTTCCTGAACTAGGGGACCATGTTCCTGCTAGTCAGCTCCGTGCGATTCTTTTGCAATCAGTAATCGCAAGTAACATATTTTTTTTCAAATACTTTTAATTCAAAAATACCCAGTCATTTCCTCCCCATACTTGTAAAAGTAATACATCTGGCGTTGAGTCCTTAACACCTATACCAGTTTTCTGAATTTTTATAGGCCAGTATTCTAAGAATGGGGAGGAAATGACTGGATATTTTTAAATAAAAAGTATTTGAAAAAAAAAACTGTTGCTTGCGATTACTGATTCCAAAAGAATCGCACTGAGCTGGCTAGCAGGGACATGGTCCCCTAGTTCAGGAAATTTTAATGCTGTTAGATCGAACTATCAACTAGAACTAGTTCCCTTGTACAACTTAGGGTTTGGAGTCGTCATGGATAGCTTCCAGTTGAACAGAATTTGTTGTTATTAGTTGAATGTATAAAAGTATTTTAGGATAATAATGTCTGAGTATAGATTTACTGTGGATAATGGATATTCAAGTAACTCTAAACTTATATTGAATAAACCGTAGTGAAGACTGATTTTTAAAAACTTGACACGTTTCACTTAACAAGCATGTCTATCTGGATTTATGTATATATTATTTATTTACAGAAAAGCTTAGTTTTCCTTTCCCAAACACCCAAGCTTATTACGTATCAAATATTTTAAACAAAGCTAATCCTGGTTGATAGAGGCAGAAACAAAAGGATCAGGAACCAGCATGATTTGGAACAAAATACAGAATATCGTGTAGATTTGAATATTTTATGCGAACACTGCGAGATACTTCGCTCCGTATATCCGCATATTTCAGAATATAAATGTTTCAGCTCGAAAGGGGAAATTTAAAATTCTTTCTTTTCGATTCAGTTGAAAGCGAATGAAATTCTTCATTCTCCCTCATTCTCAAAACATTGCTGTTTTCCACGAAATGAATAAATAAGTAGCATGCTACTTGCATTGCATTCCATAACAGTATATTCAATATAATTTGCACTGAATCATTCGATTTTTTTTAATTAAGAAAAAATCCTTTCAAATATACATCTAAATTACACTAGAATGTTAATGTGTAACAATTCAAGGGAAAATGACATGAAGAACCGCACTATGTGGAGAGACAAGCTGTTAAAACAGTGAAGGAAATTTTAAAAATTCAAGTCCACAGTTTCAAAAGTCAATTTTATTAACTTAAGTTTTAAATTATTTAAAAGTTTTAAAAATTAACTTAATTTTTAAAAGTTAATAAAAAGTGAAACTCTTTTTAAAGAGTTTTATTTAAAATTATAACAGCCAAACAATTTTTAAAAACTTAAAAAACTAGTATTTAAAGATTAAAATTAAATGAGAACTTTGCAAAATAACTCATATGAATAATTAAAAAAAATATTGCAGTACGGTCATTTTGGTTGGGCCTTTCGTACTATAATATTTTTATTTAGCGTTTTATTTTACAAAGCTCTTAAATAACGAGCAAATATATTCCAATTTTAGAGAATATTTTAAGTAATATAGTGTTATATGAAGTATTTTGATAAGTATTTGTTTTCTTCTTTAAAATTTGTATTGGTGTAGCATCCCACAAAGGCGGTAATACGCTTTAATTCTTTATTTATTAAGAGTAAGTGAGCAATACAAATTGAAAAATGTAAGTTAGGAAAAAAGGCTCCATTAAGAAAAAATTCCTCGCGCTAATTTTCAAAAAGCTGCACTTTTAACATTTGTATACAGCCCCGTACAAAAAATTATCAGTAAGTAAAATGGGGGCACACACGCTAATGAGGTGAAGCCTTTCATCATAAAACGCCTCAGATATATCTTTGGAAAAGATTATATCTGGCGGCTAAGCATGAATTTGAATGTGAACATCTGCTAGGATGCAAAAAATGATTTTCTTTCGTATTTCTACTCGCTAAAACTGACTCTCTGAAAGCGTCACGGTTCTAGCGATAGGAGGGCTAGGGCTTCAGCCCCCAAAAGATCTCGGTAACTCTACTTAAACTTAAGCTAAAGTCTATATTACTAGCTCCAAAGCAATGGATCTAATTGTTATCTTTGGTGATCTTTTTTATGTTCCCTCCTTTCGGATCCGCATTCGGATCCCGACGCATTGAAAAGTACTTTAACGGTGCAGTTCGAAAAAAATCATGTGATTTTGTTACACAAGTACAAATAAACTAATTATGTCAGGCATTTCAAAATTTTGAAACTGTCTCTATACAAGCTGCACTACATACTGAAATAAACGATGAACCTGTGTCAGTTTTAAAACTTTTAGAAAAAAATTCTTAAAAATCGGAAATTTTGCAAAACGTGTCATTCCTCGAAAAATCTTGCAGCTCATATCCATGTTTAAGAATTTTTTTCTGAAAATTTCACAAAAGGCACAGCTTATTACAGTGTATAAAGCAGTTTATGAAGAACTATCTGGAATTTTTTTGAGACCATGATGCTATTAGTTTATTTCAATGGGTGTATCAAGACTAAAAACAGAGTTTTTTTTCTTCGAACTACAGCCTTAAGTGAGCGTGTACTTATCTTCATATGAGACTTTTATGATGAAAAACTGACACAACAACTTGCAGAGGCTTTTTTAGCACATCAACTCATTAGCTTATGGACTTTTTTTGAGGGGGGGGAGGGGGATTTCTTTTTCTCCGGGGGTTGTATACAAATTTTAAAAGTGTAACTTCTTGGAAATTAGCGAGAGAAATTTTTTTCTTAGTGTAACCTTTTTTAATAGTACTTTATTTTGAACATTTTTTTTTCCAATTTAAGTTGCCCACCATCTATAGCTAATAGATAAAGAATTATGATACCACCTTTTTGGGACACCCTTTATACTTTCATAAGGCAAGCACATATAAATTATGAGTTACGTAATTTTAGTTTCCTGCATTTACAAAGGTGTTTACAATATTTGTTTGTAAATCGTTATATTTGTTTAAAAACAAATTCGTGTATTAAAGGGCAAAATAAATTGCATTATTTGACTTTTATTTTAATCGTTAAGGTAAAACTTTTTTTTTTTTTAATCAGACAGTCTTTCTAAAGCAAGCTTGTTTGCTTATAAAATTTTACTGGTTATGCCGAGTAAGATAATTGCGCAAAAGAAACTGCTGCTTTTCCTTACTGAGAAATTAACCTTTTTAATGTATATCTTTATAACATAACCTTGTAAAGACAGGAAATTGCTAAGGATCCACAAAAAGGGTCAAATAAACCTCGAATGAAAGAGAACATAGCTTGGGGGAAGTATAAGTAGTCACGAAAGAAAACAAGACTTCTCTATTGTTTGCCAAGTGGTATTTAGTTGAAGATCGATCTGGACTTTCACATTATTTCATTAAAACAACCTATTTAACGGCTCATTGCTTTTTGCTGTTTTTTAAGGATTTTGGACGTTTTTGTTCTTTTTTCTAAGGCATAAGAACATCCGAAACAAAGCTGTTTAACAAGGCTTTTAAAATAATGCAAAATATACATCTCACTAAAGAATATTCTGGTGGTAATGTATAGCGCAATATCTTAGTTGTACATTACAAGAAGCAATTCGAATAGGTGTTTAAAACTTTCTTCTAAATCTCAGAAAATAAAATTAGATTATAGGCAGGGGTGGCTCCAGCGGGGGGATCGGGAGTGTCGTCGGGGAATTTTTTAGAGAATTTGTTGGTTTAGAAAAACGAAGGAAATTTTGCAACCAGATAAAAAATTCCATTCAAAGTGTCTGACTCGATCGTAGAGGTTCCGTTCGCTTCCATTCTCATTCTCCTTGGAATTATAACGATATTCATATACTTAATATTGATTATCTGCAGCTCAGAGTATGTTTCTCGGGATTCGAAGGAACCAGCGAACAAGATCCACATTTCTAGGGTAAGCAGGGTTGCCCGATCTGCTGACAATTGACTTCGTAAAGACCTTATTAACTACGACTTTGGTGAAAATCACTGGGCTTTCCTGTTAACCAAGAACAGATAATTAATGACCATCTCATCATAATAACTTTTAATATACAAAACCAAAGTAGGAAATTTATCTCTTACTCGAATACTTTTTTGAGAGGCTGTGCAAGTACTGAAACGTAAAATTTTTGGGGTGGGTTATCGTTTGGCCCCTCTGTCGGGGAAAGTCTGGCGCCATCACTGGTTATAGGCATACAAAATATGAATCTATGACTTAAATGCCTGTGAAGTGTCTTCTTAACTTTGTTTAGATGCCATTTGTTTTAAAAACCTGAGAGAAACTTTATTATTCTTGCTCTTGATTATATTACTAGTCTTCCAAAAAATTTCAGTCACGATTATACTGATGTCTAACGCGTAACATAATGAGTTATAAGCTTTAAACCCCTTTCATTTTTATTCATGAGCAAAAATCTCTTTGGGGAGGGGGGGGGGATTCAGCAATGTACTTCTTTTTATTCAGTGATATTTTCCTCAGAGTGACTGCAGTTTTGTAAAGACTACTTTGAGCGAAGAACCGTGTGGAGAAAGCAGTACATTCTAAAATAGACAATAATCCGTAGGGTTGAAGCCTCACTACAAGGTTGATCTGCTATCGTAGTTGCTTATACTGGAAGACTGAAATGGCGGTAAAGATAGACCAGACTGGTCGAGATTAAATATCTGGTGATTTGGGGGGCTATTCCCAGCAAATTCGATTCCGCAAACTCCTTGACAGGAGGAATTCTTTTCAAATTGTATTTTGCAATCGTTGCAAGTACGTTTATTCTTCATCGTGTTGCAGTATCGACAGAATTCTGCGCATTCCCGGATTCCGATTTGCTGGTAATACCTGGTGTATATCTTCAGATATAATGGGAAAGCAATCATAGAACGATCTCCAGAAAGGCATCCCTTTAAGCCTTTGCCTCTCCCGTTGACAATTGGCTTTTAACTATACCAACAATAGTAGGTTGAGACCTAGATGTGCACTTGTGTAGTGTGCGTGGTGGCCAGCCTTTGTTCCTCAGAAATCTGGTAGGTGCGACTTACAGCTATCCAATGATGGAATTCTCAGCTTTTCTTGAGCCGGAGCCATTTTTAATTTTCGTAGTGCTATCGGTGCTAGGGAAATCAAACACTTTCCACAATGTTTTGCTGAGACATTCCTTGATTGAATTTTACGCCAGAAATAAGCAAAATACCTTGCACCTTCAAAGAATATATATTTTTTTAAATAATAGAAATTGTGTAAAACACTCTAAAGGAAACGTCGCGCTGGCATCCCGGTGGAACATTCAAATACCCAAGATTAGGAAGCAAGAGCTGAGCAAATAAAGAAATCAATGATAAGAGCGAATAAATTGAACCTGAGTTCAATGGAAGACTTAACTCCCCCTTAGATAACCCCTTATATAATCAATAACCTAAACATCTTGTGGATTGACAACTTTATACATTTTTGCCCTAATATCAAGTCGCAGAAAGAGAAAAAAAAAAAAAATTGCCGTACGGATCGGAATACCGACATGAAACATAACTTCATGAAAGAGTTTCCCCCTTCGTCATAATTTCTCCTTTAGAATAAAATGCCCAAAGCGCCATTTTTATTTGACGTCACGTATCGCGGTAAAAGTATAAACACGTTGCATTATGAAGGTGAAAAGAAACGACTGGGTTAAAAAATAATGGAATGGGAATGAAATACTGGCGATAATGACGGAGATATTCCGTAACAAAAGATGAAAAGTGATGATGACTTACGTGGAAAGCATTGTATGCTGCATATGAACTGGCTGTGTTTCTATATTTCGTTTCAAAAGATTATTCTATAACTTTGATTATATAGATGGCGGAAAGAAAAAAGATGGTGCGTTTGAGAGAGTCTGGAATTATTGCATTCGTTTTGATATAATGAAAATAATTATTCCTGATTATTATTATTTCATAAATTGCGTTTTTACTTTCCTTTTTTTTTTTTTTCGCCTCTATACTTTCCGAACATGTACCATGTAAGGAAAGCATTGTATGTAATCATGAAAAAATTCGACTTCGCGATTTTGGTGAATTTACACATTTTGGGGTCTTCTGAATTCATTTATGCAGTTTTTACAGTGATATGTATGTATCTGTGTGTGTATATCATTGAAGACGATAGATCCTAAACAGTGCATTTCACTGAGCTCAAATTTGGTAAATATATTATAGATAATCATTGCACGGCCGGTATTGATTTTGGTTTGTATGGTTTTTTAAAGGGCTTTAAAAAAAAGATTCGTTTTACATACGGCCTATCGACGGAAACTCTTGAAAGTGGCTACCGTCTAAACAGTGCATTCGATTGAGCTCAAATTCAGTATATATATTATAACCATCCTCGCACAGCCGGTATTGATTTTGGTGTGTATAGGACTCATAGTTTTTTTTTATATATATATAAGGCTACAAAAAATAATTCTTTAACATTATGGCTTATGGACGGAAATTCTTGCAAATGCGCTAGCGTCTATAAACAGTGTATTCGATTGAGTGCAAATTGGGTATGTATATTATACATCAGGTTTACATGATCTGTATAGAGTTTCGTGTGTGTAGATCCGACAGTTTGTTCCTAGGGTTGCAAAAACAATTCTTATACATTACAGTCTACGGACGCAAATCATTTAGTCTACTAGTGCCTAAATGGTGCTCTCAAATAAGTTCAAATTGGGTATTTATATTATAGGTCACCGTCATACAACATGTATAGATTTTCGTGCGTGTAGGGCTTATAGTTTTTCTAAAAGGCTACAAAAAAATTCTTATACATTACGGCGCAAATTCTTGAAAGTGCGCTAGCGTCTATACGTGCATTCGAATAATCTCAAATTAGGTACGCATATTACAGGTCACTCTTACATACTGTACAGATTTTGATGTGTATAGACTTAACAATTTTTTTACAGGAATCCAAAAAATATTCTTATACTTTGCGGCCCATACACTAAAATTATTTGAAGTGCACTATAGCGTCTGACCATCCTATTGAAATGAATCAAATTTGGTACATATCAAGTGTTCCGAAAGTTGAGTGGAGTCACTCCAGATTTTTTACTTTATGAGCATTTTTGTTCTTGTTTTGCTAGTTATCTAGTTTCGCTTCCCTGTTCTTATTTATTTTTTTTTTTCCTCTGAATCTTCTCCAATTAAGCTTTGATATGACATAAGCACAGCATATAAAGGCTTACCGTCTTTAAAAGTGGCCAGTACAGGTAAAAAGACATTATCCCCCCCCCCAATTCTAGCCTTATTTAATTCTTTAAAGAGGTAGTTTAAAAACTGCACCATTTCTTAAAAGAAAAATAGAGTGTATTGTAACAGCGGAAACATTAATCGATTTTATTTATTAAGTGAATGGCTAAATAATAAAAGCACGTAACGGCCATGAAATAAAAGTATTTAAAAATGAGCAGAACCCGGGAACAGAAGTCTGAATGCAATTTTATTATTAAAACATCACGAAAAGAAGTTAGGAGGCCGAAGTACTTTCCCTTAATTGCTTTCAGCGGTGTCTCCTTCAAAGACAACATTAGACTGTTTACTTAAGGACTTCTTTCAAAAGCATAAACGCTTCTTCTAATAGAAAAAGAAAAGGGAAAAAAGAACTTTCAACGCACAAGCTATTGTTTCCAGGCCGTGAAATTCAAGATGACACCTGTTTTGCATAATGGTTAAGGTATCGACAAAAGAGTAAAAGTTTTGTTTCCTCTTTAAGGGTTTATTTTCACCCGTTTAAAATAATTTATTGTCACACAACGTAAATGCTCTGAAATTAATTTAATATTAAGATGAAGATGTCTTGGTTAGTGTGCATGGCTTAATAAGACAGCAAACGGCTCCAGGGCAAGAAATAAACTGGGTCCTGTAACCAATCAATATTATCTTAATAAAAAATACATACCATTAAGGTATTTTTTTTTTTTCGATGGTGGAATATTGTTATGAAACCACAATAATATAAATACTTAACACAAAATTTTAAAAATATCTGATGTGGACACCACACGATTTCCGTGTGCGTCTATAAAATTATACATATTTTTGGTATGCTCTTCATCAAAACTATATCTTGTGAAATTGAGATGCAATAATTGAGGTTTAGCGATTTCTCGTTAGATATAAGAAGAATCATCAAGCTGGGTTCAATTTTAACCCTCTGGTCACCCTGAACCTCATATGAGGCTCCTAC
This sequence comes from Cheiracanthium punctorium, assembly GCA_038373885.1. NCBI lineage: Eukaryota > Metazoa > Arthropoda > Arachnida > Araneae > Cheiracanthiidae > Cheiracanthium > Cheiracanthium punctorium. Next base: position 240,489 of record JAWZYV010012746.1, on the reverse strand, counting down.
TTCAAATGGCATTATTTAGAGAGAAAAAAGTTGAATTTAGTATTTTTCTTTCAGTGATATCAATATCATTAATTCATGTAGAAAGTATATGAGGCTCTTAACAAGATGCATAAATCGTGACTAGATTTCAGTACTAGTCAATTTAGATCATTTTTTACTGTTTTAGCTTCATTTTTTCAGGAGAAAAATTAAGAAAATATTTACGCGGCTTTTTTACCGTTTTTTTTTTTCTTTTTAAGTTAAGTATAGTTTTTTTCTTATTCCTCAACCTTTACCTAATATGTGCATCCTTTTAAATTAATTTTAGCATAACAAAATGCTTCGAAAATGCATAAATTAATATTAGAAAAAGCTACAAATGAAAAAAAAAAAAAAACCATTTTTGCATGATTTATAATAGTATTTCAAATGCATTAAATGCTAGACAGATTTTTTTTTCTCTGATTTTTCATAATTCGGTGACGAGAGGGTTAAACATTCATTCTTGACGCCAAGTTTGACGATAGTTTTCGAGATTTTGAACCTAACCCAAAAAGGGATTCGCCAGTCTATCTACAGGCTTAATATAGTGAAGCTATCTCTTTTCCATAAACGGCTATAGACAGTGAACCTGCTGGTAAATTAATTACCACTCCGATAGCAATAACAAAAAAAAAAAAAGACGATATGTGCAACTAGATGTTACAACAGCTTTGAAATTTCATCATTCACCGGCTAAAACTTTTTGATTTATGCGAAATATGAACTTATTTTTTGTACCAAATTTGGCGATATTTCCAAAAAACTTTCGGTCGAACTCTGTAATTGACGAGATTTATGGTGAACTAACCCTAACAATGAATGTCTGTAGGAATTTAGGAAAGGGATACCGGGGCTGAAGCCCTGGGTCCTCCCCAAGAGAGGTGACCTCTCAATAGACATTTTTTTTTTTTAATTCTAACGAATACTTAACCGAAATTATTAATGATTTTTCATTAAAAAAGCTGGTAGGATTACATTTGTCAACGATGTAATTTAATTAGGGGTTCATTTCTTATATTTTATGATATCTACAAATGCTCGAAGAAAGAATTGGATTTGTTTCACAATAAATTATTCAAAAATTTGAAAGAAAAAAACATAATAACTTTACGGCCCTTATCCCTGAAGTGGGGTCAGATGCAATGCAACTGTTTCTTTGCACGCATTTCGTATACTACTGATACTCAAAAAGATCGATTTCGAGCCATGTTGATATGTTGATGTTACTTTAAGTATCAAGCCTTCTCATCTCTAAATCCGGCCCTGTCAATATACTTAACATATTGAAGATATCCATACAGACCTTAATGTATTGAAATTCTTTTAGGTGGTCCTGTAAATAAACTATATGAATTGTAATAAAAAAGGGAGGTGTACAGCTAGACGTTACGACAATCTTTAAATAGCTTTAAATACTTAGAAATTGATTATAAACTAGTTTATCCTTACAAAACAGTATGGGGATTTAATAGATACCGAAAAGCCATTACATTATGACCACCCTGTTAATAACATGTAGGACCATTTTAAGCCCTCAAAACTGCCAGCACCCGGTGTTGCATTTATAACGAAGTAAATTAGTTGCAGACTTTAAGATTAAAAGGCGTTGTGCTATAATACAGGTTCGATCAGAGCCTTATTATCGCATGGGCAAATCGGGACTTTGCCCAGGGCCCCCGGCTCGAAAGGGCCCCCAATATCAAATGTTGTTCTGAAATAGTCTTTTTTATATCAAAATTTTATGAAAAATAAAACAAATTTCATAGATAGGGGCCCCCAAATCCATCAATGCCCGGGGCCCATGTTGGTCATAATCAGGCTCTGGGTTCGATACACTTAGTTGCAGTATGAGAAAAAGACATTAGAATACTTAAAACTATTTTATTTAAAAGAAACTATTAAAGACATTAAGTTATTACAACGGCTGGTGGTGGCTCAGCGAAATAAAAAAAAGCGTTATATAAGGACCGTGAAATTAAGATGGAATGATTTGAAAATTACGCCAGCAGAGAATTACACATTGGCGAGAACAAACACTTGGCTGAGAAAAATAACGCCAACCCCAGAGCAACCTTAAAGCTTAATCTAATAAAATTAAAATAACGGAATCACGAGCAAATAATTTTAAAGAAATCGCACGGCAACAAAAATAACAAATGCCAACATTATGCCAGAGAAAGGGAAGCAAAAAACCGTTCTTATTGCAAACGTACGTAATGTAATCTATTTTTAGCATAAAGGCTCCAACAGGTCTGATGAGACAAAAAAACAATCAAGAATAATGCATACGGGAGAAGCGAATATACAGATTTAAAAGCCGAAATGGCAGAAAAATGAGAACAGAAAAGATTTAGAATACATGATTTTGAATAGATTAAATTAAAGAAAGCCAAATTAAATTATTGTTAAATTAGATATGTGATCTTCATCACATTGACTGCACAAGGTGCTGATAGGTAGTCTGAGGTATCTGGTACCAAGCGCTGACCAACTGGTCCTGCAATTACCCCACATTGCGTTTCGAGGAGGTAGCGAGGCAGCGCGAATTTGATTTTCTTGGTGGGACCACAAATGCTCTATTGCAGCGTTTCTCAACCTATGGGGAGCGACCCTCAAGGGGGGCGCAGAGCGTTTGCAAGGGGGGGCTCGAGAAAAACCAAAGAACAAGTAGTGATGCGTGTTTTTAAAAAAATCAACTTATTTATTCTCATTTTTACTCAAAAATATATCCATTTTCGCTTTAAATGTTCATTCAAACTCTATTGATAACATTACTTTGTGGAAAAATCGACTAAATGTTCATTGTTAAAGATTTAAAAACTGAATGCATGCTGAAAAATATGAGGGTGGGCACCACCGTGAGTTAGCCTTTGTTCGGGGCGGGGGCGACGTTAATTGGTTGAGAGCCGCTCCTCTATTGGATTAATGTCAGGTGAATTTGGAAGCCCAGACGTTGAAAGTCACTGGAATGTTCCTCGAACCACTCCCTGACGATTCGACCCTTATGACATGGTGCATTATCCTGTTGGAAAACACCACCCACCCCGCCCCCAGAAATACTGTTGTCATGAATGGGTAAACCTGGTCTGCAAGAACGTTCACGTAGCGCACAGACTTCAGATTGTTCTATGGGGATTATGGGCTCCATGAAAACATTGTCCACACCGTAATACACACGCCACCGGCCAATTAATTGTGCATCCGGGAGCCAGGGTTTCCTTCGGAAATCGGGGTATTGGCACACGTCCGTCCATGTGATGGACCAGAAAACGTGATTCTTCGGACCATACAACTTTCTTCCATTCTTTTAATGTCCAATTTTCTAGGCCCATTGCAGACGCAGCTGGCGATGACGTGCCGTCAGTGCAGAGACATGCGTAGGCCCATACGCAGCAATGTACGCTGCACAGTGTGTTGAGAAACACTGTCTGGATCGCCGCTGTTGTTTCTGGTGGGGATTTCGGCTGTTGTAGCTCTTCCGCCACGGCAAACAATGAGTAGCGATCTCCGCTCTCTTCTGGAATCAGTGCGCCGTGGACGACTTGCTGTTTCACCATCCATACAGCACTTTCGATATGAGCTCACAACAACAGCACACGAGCAGAACACTAAACGTGCCGTTTCTGATATTGATGTCCACAGTCGCCGAGCCACAACGATTTGACCTTTATCGAAGTCCGATAAACCAGCTGCTTTTCCCATTATGTCGCAAATCGCGCTATGCTTGGAAAGACAATGCATAACCACTTTATTTACTCCAGCCGCACACGCGCAGTGGTTTTGTTCCTGGGCGAGCCCACTTTTATAGATGGATTGTGGTTCTGGTCATAATGTAATGGCTCTATTATTTTACCTCGTAATCTCTAAAACTCCATTTTTTACGGCGTTCCTTCAACTTCGAGAAATCAAGGTTATACTGTGCTTTCTAAAACTTTATTAACCTGTTTTTAAATTACCATAAATAAAAACTGAATATCAAAATTATGTTATAAACAGAGGGACTCATCTTAATTTCATAAATATGAGAGTTTAAACTATTAGAAAAGGCCCAAGGAATTCAGTTTAAATTTTAAATTTCTTTCCAAATGTTTCAAGTCTTTTTATTATTTTTTTTTTCCATACACATATGCTAAATCAGACAGCAAACTTTTAAAGATAAAAGTCCATAAAACATGTGACGATAAATCTTCTTAAAATCATAAATACACTGTTACATATTTCCTTTAATACAAAAAAGAAAATTTGAAAAAAAAAATTCAAGAGTTCTCCCGAATGCTTATTAAAATTTTGACCTTCCCCATTAAAAATATGTATATTCTATGCCAAATGTGGAATTGTCTTCATAAAATACTGATGCATGGTATCTTATTTCAGTGACAAGGATCTCTTTGTTCTCAGTTAGACAATAATGTTTGTTAGATGTTTGTCCTTTCACTTTCAATAAAAATTGTTGAAGTGAATTGATACTTTTGAATTCTTAATATTGAGCCTTATCCATTAATCACAAATGCCAATTAACAAAACTGACTTTTTGTTATTGTTGTTACTACATTCAATCTAATCTAGATATTAAAATCAAGCAAATACATAAATGAAAAAGTTTTTGAAAATTTTCACAGCAATCTATCAAGAAAAAATTTAAATAATGTTAAAAAAATACAGAAATAATATTCCAGCTTACTTTAATTCTATCTGCTGCAGCAGAAATCTGTTAAGATCTATCATTAAAGCTTAAAAACCTGTTTTTCTTTATATGTACAAGCTGTCCCATAAATACTGCCCTAACTCAGCAAAGCCACAATCCTCATTGAGAGTATATAAAAAATGCCCAAAGAACTATACCCGTACGACCCATAGTTTTCGAGAAAAATAGGAAAAGTATGACATCACATCCAGTCCAAGGAAAAACAATTAGAAACTTTAAACTGGATATGGGGGAATCGGTTTTATGGCCAATGCTCTCATCAGATCTAGCACCTTTGGATTCTTTCCAATGAAAAAGCTTGAAAGAATTGATCTATCAAGACCTATTTACAACAGAAAGTGATTCAATCCCTCCCCTTCATGCTATGCATATTTATGTGGGCACCAGATTGATACAACATGAACAGTTAGCCATTACACAGTATGCATGCAAGCCTCGATATACATAATGAACATAATTTTATGAAAGCATATGCACAAAAAAAAACTACGTACATGCTTCCAATAAATGCTTTTTTCATACACCGGATATGACGTTTTTGCTTTTTTCTCCCATTTTCCTTGAAAAATATTTGTCTTAGAGGTATGGTTTTTTGGGCATTTTTTATTTCTCCCAATGAGGAATCTGGCTGTGCAGAGTTTGAACAGTATTTATGGAACACCCTGCATGTATGTGTATGTACGTATATTTTATTACTTTTTAATTTTTCCTTTCTTTTGACTTGATTTTAACTTCTCAATACAACACATGAAGTTTTATTTGAATCACAAAGTATTAAAGTTTTTCCCTTTCTATGTTTGATACAGTCCTCTGTTCTAAGTGTTAAAACGTTTTTGTTGTTGTAGTAGGTGTGTGTGCATTTACATTATTGCTCTGGTGTCTAAGATTGGTGATAGTAAAATATGCACAGATTTTTGAAGTTGTTCAAGAAAGACAGGCATTTTTAAATTCTTGAATGTTTTTACTGTAAGGTAATTAACTTTGCAAGTACAGTGAAACCTGTTTTTAAAGACCACCACTGGGACCAAGAAAATGTGGTCTTTAAGGAGGGTCGATCTTTGAATTCAGGTAATACGATACATTTTGACAAAATTTTAAGTGTACTTAATTTTATAAATAGAATTGGAATTTATTTGATAATTACCTGTCATCACTGAAAAGGCTTTTTTATAGTAGATATAACATAATAAAAAGCATGTATGTACTTACTTTTTTATAATATGCAGAGAAAGACAGTGAGATTTATATATATATATTAATAAATGAAGTTAGAATATCTTTAAATTTAAAAAAAATTGAAAGATATAATAAAATTTTGTGTTGAATTTTGCGTGCTTAGCTCTCGCCAGTATCGGCATAGCTCATTGGTCGGAACAATGACGTCATTCTCAGTAGTATTTTCATACGGAGCACAGATTTTGTCATGCAATTATTTTTCAAAGAAATGTTTTTAAAAAAAATTGTGCTAAACGATTCACTGCAATGTCTAAATGCATAAAATTCTATTTTCAATAAATATCCTCCAAGAAGCAGTAACACAAGTAACTACGTGCATGGCGCTATTACGTTCACTGACTCCATGGATTATTTAGTGACTGGAAGCTGCATTACAACTCAACTAAACAAGTGTCAACTTTCGTTTTCATCATACCGCGTGATTGCTGATCATTCGTACAACGAACTTATTCAAATAGGGGAAAATAAGAATTTTTTTTAAGAAATCCCGGTCGTTAAAATAGGATTTTGAATAAATTTGTTTCTTATACATAGCGGTCGTTGGTCGCGTCAGGCAGGTGGTCGTTCAATAAGGAAAATAAACCATTACTTATAATTATATGGTACTCGGGACCGCTAAGACATGGTCGACAAGACCAGGTGGTCGTTAAATACGGGGGTCGTTCAACACAGGTTTTACTGTACTACTAATTTATTTATATTCTTGAACAGTTCTACACAAATGCAAGTGATTCTAGTGAAATATTATACATATAAGTATTTTTGCAACTATTATTCCAGAAAGTTTACGGGCAAAGAGGTTTTAGTTACAATTATTATCATTTAATGTTTTCTGTAAGATCAAGCATTTTTCTCTTTAATTTCAGGTTTAAAGAGCATTTTGTCTGAAAGTTTAAAGACACCAGCCTAGCAACTTTGTATAGATGCAGAACAAATATCCTGATGCTACTAGGACAAGATTTAGGATTTTTTTATTTCTCAAAAAATATTTCTTCATTAGTACAAGTGAATAAATTAACTCTTTGACCAAATGAATACAATATTTTGCTTTCATATAAGTTAATATTTTGGTCAGTGCAACAAGTAGAACCAAAGATGTTGCTTGTATGTATTTTTCTTATTCTGTATTGTATATCTGTTTTCATTTTGCCTAAAAGCTTATTCTGATTATACATAACTAACTTTTTTAATAATGCTTTTAAGGTCCAAATTTCTGTCTTTTTTTTGTGTGTGTGTGTGTGTGTGTGTGTGTGCGCACATCTAGTTTAAAATAAGATGAATTTCAAAACATATCGAAGAAAAGAAATAATAATAAAATAAAAGACAACGCTGTTATTCTGAAAAAATATATTTTATTAAAATTGTATATACAAGGCTGTGGGAGATTAAAAATATAAATTTTCATTTACATATTTTAAAATAAATATATTCACAAATGATACAAATACAACTTTAAGAACTCTTTATTCACAGCTTTCCAGAAACTGTTCTAATGTAGCATTATCAACAGGAATGTACCAAAGATCAATACCATCATTATTCTGGAACAAAAATATATTCAAATACATTATTACAATGGAGATTTAAAAATTAATATCAGACAGTAATCTTAGAATAGACATAGACAAGTTTTTAAAATGTAATGTTAGAATCTAATGAATTTTTTAGAAAAAAATATTGATTTTAGTTTTTACTTTATGTTAAATTCAATTGGTTAAAATAATTAAAAATAAGTAGTAGGCCAAATTTACTAAATTTGGTTCGATGTTAATGATTTCACTGTACAAAAGAATTTTTTTAATAGAATTATTCATAAAGTTTCATTTAATTATATTCTTGAGATCTCCTAAGGGGGGGGGGGGCCGTTTGGAGCTCATACGATTTATCAATCATGCCTGCTCCATATTATTCTCTCCTCCAAGCTCCCCCTAATTTTAAAGTTCCTAAGCCGCTGAGATACTATAGTACGCAGAATTTCAGCACACAAAAATTGAGAAGTGAGTGAAAAATTAATTACAAAATTTGAACCAGACATTCAGCATATATAACGTGTGAGTAAATAAAATAGCGCAAAAAGTAGATACTTCTAAGATGAAAATGCAAATAAATAACAGAAGAAAATCATTATTACATTTCATTATTGTTAATCAAAATTTAGAAGTCCAAAAACCCAAACTGAATTTTAATAGCCAGAACTATTCATTTTTTGAACTTAAAGATTGAATTTAGTAGCAACAAACTCGATTGCACCTTAAACAGATTAAATAAAGAACAATTTTTGTCGCCAAATTATTCTCATGAAGATAAAAAGTTTACTGTTGTTTTGAAATCAATAGCACTTAAGTAATTTAGAAGTGCAACTTACTTTTCTAGAGGTTAGCAGCTTATGATTCTTAAACTCTGACAATTGTGCTTGCATAGTGATTTCACTATTGACCAAAAATGCTTCTCTACATTCCTGGTACCATTCATGAAATGCAATACCTGGAATTTAAACAAAAAGAGCAATATGGCATTAAAATGCATTGAAAACACAATAAAAGTAATTAATTAATTAAAATACACACATTACTCCTAAAATTAGAGTTTATGCATTAAAACAACTTCTTATAAAAACACATCATGGGAGTAAAATTAACTTTATGGACATTTTAAGGTAGTTATTTATACTTTTATGGATTGTTCATAAGAATTAGCTATATTTATACTAAATGTAGCTAAGTAAATCGCTAGTTTTCAAAGATAGGAATAAAGGAACATTTTACTAATTCCTATAGTTGTATCAACAGAAGGGAAAAAATGAAATAATGAGAATTAATTTATTTAAAGAAAGAGAGAGAGAAATCATAAAAAGTTTGTTTAAGCAGAAGAAAGAAATAAAGAATAAACAAATAACTGTTTTTTCACTACTAACAAACATAAAAGAGCATGTTAATAATTTAAAAAAAAAAATAGTTTTAACACTATATTTTTAAAAATAAATTTGCCAATAGTAAAAATATAGCAGACAAAAAATTTTTAATTATTTATATATTAACATTGAATTTTAAATGAAACACTTTTGGTTTCCTATTTACAAATTAGAAGGCATTATTTAATCTGATGTAATTCTTTTCATAACCTTTCTCATGTTGCTAAACCTAGATTTTTTAAAACCTACTTACAATTAACCCCTTGCGCACCAGGGATGTACATGCGTATGTTTTTATAATGTGACACACAAATGCCATGGACTTACATGTGTACGTCATGGTATTATTGCATACTTAATTTTTTCTACCTGGTTCTTTAACACAGTACAGTAATCCCCCTATAACACAGTACCCTTATAACGCATTTTCATGTTACGCGATTTCATGTCCCTCGTATACCACGTGTTTTCCCCCATATAACAAGGGGATTTCCCACATTATAGTAAATACTTGTTACAAATTGTGATTCTTCAGCGGAACGATCTAGTGAATTTAAAATAAATCTTCAATACTGTCTTGCACCATATGTAAAAATTCAGAAAAAAACATAAAATAGAAAATGAAGAGTCATTAGATAGTGAAATTTCAATTAATATAGACGAACAAGAAGAAGAGAATAACAAAGCTTCAAATTGTGAAATATTGGAAGATTTTATTAAAAAAAGATGTCGGCGGAACGCTATTTCAGATAGGTCCGACAGCGAATAAACATGTAACATAACTATTTTTGGAATTATGTAATTTTTTTAAAATTATATGTTTTTTATTTACATATGTGTAAGTGTTTTATTTAAAATGTTCTTAGTTTGATTTTAATAAGATGCACATATTTAGTTTTTCCTTAATATTCGATTTACGTGAATCATTTGTACATAACGCGTTATACAGGATCATAGAGCGTGTTATACGAGAATACTCCTACAATGCGTTTTCCTATAACGCGGAACAAATCTACCGTGTTATAGGGGGAATTACTGCATATTATTACAGTTATCTGGTATTCTAAGCCATGTTTTTTTTCACATTTCAATATTTTTAGCCTTCATTTTCACTTGCTAGATGGCATTAGTAGTCATTGAGTTAAACAGAACTTAATAATCTGGTATTATGGTACCTTTATAGATTAACCCCTTGCACACCAGGTAAGGTTTATGTTTTCTTTTATCCCTATCCCATGAAAAATATTCTACGATCACATGCAGTCAAGGATTGATTAGACTTATAACAATCCAAGTTACACTACATGAGATTAAATGTTTCTATTTGTTAAACTAAAATCCAATCAATATTAAATTAGTAACTCACTAAAGTTCATTAATTCAATACTCTAAAATTTACCTGAATTACTAGATTTTTTCTGTTCTTCTTTTTGATGTTTTGCAAGAATAAGAAAGACTCCCCGACTGTTAGGAGTCAAGCTGTTATACACATGCAGTAGAGAGCTAAGCAGAAGATGGGACGACTGGTCTCTGAGTAAGGAATTTTCATATGAAGTTTCCAACACATAAGGCTCAAAAGTTGTAGTATCAAACCACACCCATTTAAAGTGGCTCATCATGATTTGATCCCATACTGAAAAGCAAATAAGGTAAGGAATCGAATTAAAGCAAGGAAAAAATGTTTTTCAAGTAACAAGTATTTTGATAATGTTTTAAATAAAGATACAAAATACTTTTTTGATAGAATTATAAACAATTCAAATAATTTTTTTTTAAGTTCATACAGTTGTACTGCAGTATTTACAACATACTAAAGTGTCATTATATTTACAGGTAAAAAATAGTCTTGGGGACATAAAAACCTTTAGAGAACAGCTATGGAACAGAAAATCCACTATAGTGTCCTTTATTCAGAGCATATATATGTACATGTTTTTACCTTTTGTTCAACATTTAACCTAACATTCTGGCAACATGTATTTTTCACTCTTCAATTGGCAACAGCCCCATGGATGAGCCATGTTTTCAGGCTTAATGCACACTGGCCATGTCGTCTCCATTTTTTTTTTTTTTTTTTTCCCCCTTTCACACTTGCTCTTTAACAGGATAGCCCCCTATAGTTACACATTTAGCTTTTTCTGTGCTAAGTAACGACAATGAAATCCAGTTATTTTGTTTTTATTTTGGTAGTAAGTATTCAGTTTGTGGGGCCTGAAGAGGTTAATTGATGCTTACTACCCAACTCATTCCATTCCTTATTTCCTCTTTCAATTTGTCCACATAATCATTTTCCCTTCTATTGGTTTCATATATTTTGCTCTTTATGGATATGTTGTTTATTTATAAATGTTTCCCTACATCAAAACATCTATCATTCCATGGATATTTAGAATTTTGTATCTGCTATGTGGATGTTACATCGATTCGTAAGTTATGCCTTTTTACAATATATGTATTGTATATATATATTTTTTAATGTAATTTAATTAGAGATTTTTGGTTGAATCAAATAAATTTTGAATACAAGAAGTGAAAATGTGTAAATATTCCCACATGTATTTAAACTTGAAGTTAATGAAACATGAAAATTCTTATTTTGAAAAATGAATGAAATGAACAATAGAGTTGTACTTACAAAAAATTATATAAAATAGTCCATAACACATATGGATAAGTTTATCCATACTAGTAACTAATCCTTTTATTATTATTTCCTTTGATCTTAGCACACGATTTACTTCATTTTTACAAATTCCAAATTTCTGATGAAATCTCTTAAAGTAAGTTTTTCAATTTTTGTTACATAATTTTTTTTCTCTTTGAAATCATGCTACATTATGTTAAGGAACTTGCTCTCCAGTCCTACCAAGAATTAAGAATAAAAATTTCCTTCTATCCACCTAATAACCTTTTCTTTCTCATTAGTGCCTACATTGAATTGCCCTACAACTTGCTAATACCTTTCTCTTCTCTGAAATGAGAATTGTAGCACAAATAACTAGATTTTCTATTCTATGAATTTTGTACATCCTTTTGATTGCATCATAATTTGTTTTTCTCCCAGTGTATTGTTTTCCCTTTTCTAACTCATGTGGTTTTCAAGAAAAGAGTTATTAAATTAAATTTTCAATTTATTGTACCCTTTTCACAAAAATGTTTTACTTAGTAAACATAATTTTTAAAAAATTTCATAAGATTATTAACAAAAAGTAATTCTATTTACATTTATTTCTCATCTACTACCACATTTTTAAAACTTTGAAAATCACTTCTTAAATAATAAGTCTTATAGGTAAATGCATTAAGGGCTGTATTCAAAAGGATTGGGACCAATAGAATTGTCCCTTCATTAGAGATGTCTCTGACAGGAGGTTTCACTGTAACTAACAAATGGTGTATTTATGGAAAGTTATTAATAGCTATTTTCTTTCTTTTAATTACATTCCTAAATCAATAATTTTGAACTCAAAAGTTTTTCTTTTTACACAATTTAAAAAAATTTTATGCATAAAAATAAATACTTCATGTATGGGCAATTTAAAATATGAAGATTTTGTTCGATATTTTCCTCAAAAATAGTTCAGAAAAAAATCAACAAAGAAAGACATAAACTCCCTATTTGTAGAAATGGCTGAACTTGCTACTTTTTCCTTACAATCAGGACTAGAAAACCCAATCTTACAATAGCTTTGTCGTAAAACGTTAGGAAAGCTCTCCCTTAGCTATCTGCCATTAGCTCTTGCTTTACATTGCAGAAATATGCAAACATTTAAAAATAAGAAATAACAGACAAATTATCTAAACATCAACATCCTTATTTTTTTTTTTTTTTTACATTTCCTCCCACACTTATTTAATTTTTCATTTTTAGATTGAGCCAATAAAATTTTTTGTAAGTGATTCATCTTTTGTAATTAAAATATTTTTCATTTGCATAGATATATGTTTATAAAGAAGAGAGGAAAATGATAGCTAGTGGAGGATCAGGAATGTGCCAGCTGAAATTAAATTTTGAAGCAATTTGTGGAGCAAGAAAAAAAGACATTTTTAGAACAATTTGGGGGGGGGGGGATTTTTTGAGCAACATGCACAAAAGAGTCACTTTTGGAACCATTTTCGGAGTAAGTCAAATTTGGTAGCATAAAAAAATATTACCAACTTAAATAAAATTATTAAATTTAAAATAGGGATCAATTTTTACTGTCAAGGCATTTGAGGTTTAAAAATGGGAATGTCAAAGGGAAAATATTCATCAGTAAGATCGATGGGGAAAGATTGAAATTAGGATGCTTAGAATGTCTGATGCTTTTTGTAAAAATTCGGAAGATCTACAAATGTTTCGAGCATACGGAAAAAATAAAAATAGCACAGTTTTGCTGAATTTCAACCAAAATTTCCAAAAACGATCTTTTTGTAGCAGATTGGTGCATCATAATTGACTTGCCAGAATTTGGCGCAGTTGGAGCAGCTAGCACATCCCTGGCGGATATTAATGATTTCAAAAGGCAAAAGGACTTATTTAATTTGCAGTCATATAATACAAAATCAGATATACAGTCAGTATAATATAGAGAAATTAATAAAAAATTAATAAATAACTACTAAAACAGAAATACTAACTGATAAAGTGAAGTACACAGTTTACAGTTAAAACAGTAATTTCACAATAAGGAACAGAACACAATAACTCACAAAGCGTTGATTTTATTTATTTATTTTTCAAATTTTAGTTGGAAGGGGGAGGGACATCAAGCTCAAGGCCAGCAGTAGATTATACTTCACTTATTCACCCAAAATAAGACAAACAAAAAAATAACATTCCTTTAGAACTGATATCAAAGTAAAATTTAACAATCAAAAACATTTACAAGCAGTTTCACCTTAAAAACCACAATACTTAAATTATATATCCAAATACTCATTAAATTTCATTTTAAAAAAAATAGTAACAACAAGAAAATTTATTTTGTACTTAATAAGTAAGTAATTCTTACATAATGGAGCATTGATATGATCTATACTGCAGATGAAGTGAATGCTGGGGATAGTGGCTAATGAAGACAAAATCGACTGAGCTTTCACAGAACGTAAAGCCATTCCATCAATATTGTGAATAACAATATAAAGCTCTTCATCTCCTATTTAAAATAATAATATGAAAACTATAAAGAAAATTATAATTAAATATATGCAAACTAAAATATAGTTTTCAGAAATGTAATTTAAGAAATTATAATTAAATATATGTAAACTAAAATCTTATTTGCTAATTGAAGAACTGAATATACTACTGCAAAATAAAGTTAAGTTTTACTAATTCTACATACACTGTAATAAGTATAAAAAATAAATAAATACATTTTTTTATTTTTATATCTTTTTAATATGGCATTTCTTGGGACTAATTGCAGAGATCAATATAAGCAACAAATCTATTTGTGAGTGACATTTTCATCTGTGGCCCAATTTTGTGTAACAGGCAGAAACTGCACTATATCTTCAATTGTATATTTTTAAAATTATCTTTAAAGTGATTTTTTTAAACCTGAAAATGTTCTTTTTTTTCATGCTGTTAACTTATTATTATAATAAGTATTTCTAATAATTAGACTGTCACAAAAACTTGCCTACAAATAAAATATTCAGAATCACTACTCACACTTATTTAAACTTTTAAATAAAAATACAAAATAGATTAGACATTTTAAAATCATAAAAAGTCATTACGCACTTTCAGAAAAGTAATTTTTTATGAATTCACAATGGTCTTGAACATTTGAAAATTTGCCATCATGATCGAGTGCATCTTCAGTAATTGTACATAAAATCTATAAAACAAAAACAATGTCTAAAATAAAATAATAAACACTTATTAACAGATGAAAAAATATATTGAGTAATAAAAATCACCTATAAAAGAAATATGGCAAACACAACATACAAATTTGCAATAGATACTTCTCAATAAGACTATTGCAATCTCATATTTAGAAAGAAAATGTCATAAGTAAATGAAGTAATCAAAGCAAAATAAAAATGCATTTGCTAAGTTATAACAGGGCTCGAAAAAAGATTTTGAAGCTAGTAGCAAAAAATGCTGTGAGCTGTTCATTGCAATGTGAATTTTACAAGTCGGGTCAATTTGACCCATACTGCAGGTCAGTGGCGGATCCAGAAATTTTTTTTGGGAGGGGCTAAATTTTTTAAAAAGCTTATTTCACCCAATTAAAATGTACTATAAATCAAAATTTTAGTCTAAACCAATGTATTAGGCTTTTGGGAGGGGCTAAGTAATAAAATATGATCATTTTAGCTATTTAAAGTGTATAATAAAGCAGAATGTTACCCTTGAGCAATCTCTTTTGGGGGGGCTGAAGCCCCCTAGCCCCTCCCCTGGATCCGCTACTGCTGCAGGTTTAGGTATACCTATATTAAGCGACGCAGTTCTAATAAGAATTATAGCAACAATATTTTTTAACTTTTAATATAATATTAAACTTAATACGAATGTGAAGATTGAACTAATATCATTACTGTTGAAATATAAAATTATTGTTGCATTGCAACATGAATTCTGCAAGTTGGGTCAATTTGACCCAGCCCACGGTTTTAGGTATATCTGAAACACTGCGGTTCTAGTGTTAAGTAGAAAGGAAATTTCAAACGTAATAGCCTGCCAATTCATCTATTTATAACAGCAGTAAATTGTTGTTACAATATTTTAACTCATATGAAGCTTGAAATAAAAACTACTTTTACAGTAAACTCTTTAAAAGACGTGGACTTCAATAATTGATGTCACAAGATTAAATTCATACATCCAACTCTTTAAAAATTATCTTTTATATGAAAGAACTTGTTATTTTGGACTATAAAACTATTTCAAATACCTATCTAATAATTTCATCACTTTATTTTCTTTTTCAAGCATTAAATTTATGTTAAAAAAATTCAAAAACAATCAATTTTTTAAGATAGAAATTAGTTGGTAAATTAAAAGTAGATTGCCTTGTCAAAGTAACTCACATTCCCCT
Organism: Cheiracanthium punctorium; assembly: GCA_038373885.1. Lineage (NCBI taxonomy): Eukaryota > Metazoa > Arthropoda > Arachnida > Araneae > Cheiracanthiidae > Cheiracanthium > Cheiracanthium punctorium. The sequence continues at coordinate 224,582 of JAWZYV010012746.1, read as the reverse complement.
CTCCCACCCCTTATTAAAAAAAGGAGGAGGAGATTCAAAATATACAAGAAAATTTAAATTTCATTATATTCATTTAGTAGGCAATAAATTAAGAGTTGAAATGCTTACTTGTTTCAAAGAAAGGGATGGAAAAAATCCATACAAAACAATGTATAGCGAATCTTCCAAATGCTGGTTACAAAATTCCTTCAATACTTTTAATTTCGAGCCAACACCATACAATAAAATATTGAATCCAGCCCTGTAAATTAAATTAAGGAATATATAAGATAATAGCTTTTATATATACAATAAAACTTGCTTTCTTCAAAGTGCCAGCTAGAAAGAGCATCTTAAAATCTTAAGAATCAACAGGAAAGCAAATTATGGGTGAATTGGGAAAAATAAACACTTATGCGTGTAAAAAATACAAAAATATGTAATGCTCATCATCAGAGAACAACTCAAGGTTCCTTCCTACAATGTAAATAATATACAATTTAAAAATACATGCTGAAATTTGTTACACTTCTGATGGGCTGTGAAAGAAAGTATCTATTTTCAGTTGTTTTAGATTCTGGATATGTGTGGCAACAAGGAAATTATCAGTTTTGTAGACGTAGGTCAACATTTTTTCAACATGTTCTCAAAAATTTGCTACGCGCCCAACTGATTAACGATTTTCTTTCTTTCTTTCTTTTTTTTTTTTTTTTTTACCTGCGCATCCTTTCTTATACTTTTTCAAAATGTTTCATTTGTCCAAATATTTACTACTAGCACTAGCCATAATAAAACTGCCGGTATACTCACTAACAAACTAAACAACACTAACCTCCAATATCGATTAAACAACTTTTCCCTCAAACAACCTTACCTTCAACCAATCAAAAAGAAGAGAGAAAAGCGGGGATGAAAAGAGATAAGAATGTCTTATCCAATTATATCTTTATGGATTAGAACAAAGCATCTAAACAGATGAATTTGATATTGACTAATATAGGAAATGTACAGGGACCAACAGAAAGCAGTGTCCTAAGCAGGATCATTTTAAGCAGTCTTTACTGCATGAGACAGTATGCTTTTCTGTCCTAACCTTTTTTGTAAGCAAAATTTCTTTATAAATTAGTAATTTGCAGCATTTTAGTACTCCTAAATGGTGCTCAACTAATATTATGTGTGAAAAATGTTAATTTAAAAAAAATACTAAGTGTGAATTTGAAAGCAGAAGTTTTGAGACAATTCACTTTGTTCAAACTTTTATTGAAATCAACTATCTGATGCTCCTCCTACAACAAAATACAGCAGTATTTAGTATCTAGTTGCATTTTCTTTTGCAAGAGGACTGTGGCACATCATCTGTTCATGGAATTAAGAGGACTTTCTAAGGTGGACCTAGGAAGTTTTGCCCATTCTGATTAAAGATCCTGAAGGAATTCAGCATCTGAAGAATAATTCCATGTCCTGACATTTTTTTACGATTTGTTACCAAAGGTGTTTAGTTGGATTGAGGTCTGGTAAATGACTTTCAGACAAAAATTTATTTTTCTTAGCTGTAAATTAATTTTTCATTGTTTGAAAGTGTGCTTTGAATCATTATTCTGCTGAAACATCCATCTGCTAGTTTTTTTTTTTTTTTTTTTACAAGTATAAGACAGCGTGGATACTTTTGTGCACAAATTCCTGCAAAAAATGTTTCTCATCTGGCCAAGAATAGGAAGATCCAATTGAAATTTGCTAAGGAGTACAAAATGTGAACTACCAAAGACTTAAAAAATAAATAAATAAATAAAAATAAATGGAACAATGAATTCAAATTTAATTTGTTTGGAAAAGATGGGCGAAATTATATTCATTCAAAAGCCACCAGAATGGATTCTTAATACAAAAGTTCAACAGTAAAGCACGGAAACGGATTAATAATGATCTCAAGAGCTGACTCCCCTTCGTGTACATGGAACTAAATTTAACAAAAACATTTTTAATGATCACATGCCGCTGATATTGATGGCACAGACATTCCATTACTAAATATTGTGGTATTTTGTTACACTAAGACAATTTCAATAAAACTTATTAAAACTGAATTGTCTCAAAATTTTGGAATTTAACTTTTGAAATTCACACTCAGTATTTTTTTCAAAATAATTTTCACACAAAATATTAAGAGAAGGATTAAAGCTACAAATTACTAATTACATCGTTAAAACTTTTTGCTTATAGAAAAAGTTAGGACAGAAAAACATAATGTCTCAAAACTTTTGCAAGCTACTTTTGTGTTTATGATCAGGCTAAAAAAATAAATAAATAAACCATTATGAACAAAAACTTAAAATACATTTTTTTTTCAAGCTGTACAATAAAGCTTAGAATTGATAAACCAATGCAAAAATATAGAATTTAAAGGATAAAAGTTTTAATTATGCAACATACTGCAAACTGTGCCATGCTCCAGGAGCTTTTGCATTGCAATGTCAGATTTTTTTTCTTTTTAAGTACATAAATACAACCAAAACTTACAAATATATTTCATGTTAAAATATTCTGGTTCTTTTTCTACTTTTTCTTTTTTTAAATTGTAACTACAAACCATATAACATTCATTACCAACCCCCATGAAAATTGAGCCTTGACATAAGCATTTTGTCTTATCTTCAATCTTATAAAATAAATAAAAATAAAAAATAGTACAAACTTATCATTTAAAAAGAGCATACTCAAGGAGAAAATTCCAATATTCAAACTGGGAACAGTATTTTTTAAATAATGCTTCTTTTTCTTTTTTGTGATTTTCAGGAATATTTTCTAGAATTTCTGCTAATTCCTGAACACTAGTTTGCTCAAGTTTCACACTGGATAAAGTCTTATTTGATGTGGTAGACTTTTTCTGTTTCTGAGCACTAAAATATGCTTCAGAAAATGATTGCTGAAAAAAAGTAATAAATAAAATAATTTGATACAATTCACAATATTTGTCATAAAAATTATTATTTTCATGGATTAAAAAGAAATATAATGGAACGTAATATTATTGAGCTGTCTAGATAATACACAATCAGATGTTAATACTTTAATAGAAATACACTTAATCTGTCAAATGCATGCAATTTTCTGATAAATTCCTTCATTTAAAGAAATTAGATAGCGGGAGATAACGAAGTACAGTTAAGCAGTTTTGCTTTTTACTTTTGTATTGCTCTCAAAAGAAAATAATATCCTGGATTACTTATTTTAGAAAAACATATTTTACTAATTTATAATTGGTTACCAATTTAAAAACTATTAAGCTTGTTCTACACTATAAAAAAAGCAAAAAATACCCATGAATAATTTGAATTATAATAATAATTGATAAATTTATGTATATACATAAAATAAAACTACATTAAAATTTTTTTATTCACTCTGAAATTAAAAAATAATGACCTACAGTAATAATAAGAAATGTCTTCTCTTAATTTCAGAGAGAGATATATTTTCCTAAGTATCTACCTCAACAACAAAGTTTGCTATCAAAATGCATTTAACAATTAGAAAATAATTAACTACTCAGCTATTTTTTTTAGAATATTTTCAAAACAGTTAAATGCCAAACCACCTATTGGCCACGCATTTAAAATACTAAAATTCTTTGAAAAATATTCCATTGGCTGAATTAAATGGTTATTGTTTTGGAAAACATAACTATTTAAATGTTATAAAATAAATAGAATAACAAATTAAGTACTGAAAGAATATTATTTTGATCCACAAACAATTTTTAAATAAGAGTGCCAGGCACATTTTAAAACTATACCAGTTTTCTGGCTTTTTACATGATATACATAAATTTTAACAGAGGCAATTTTAAAATATAAGACAAAACTATTTCATACTTAATCCCAATAAACTGATAATTTTATAATACTTACTCCTTTATTTCTCTTAGATTTAGAAGCATCAGATACAGCTGTCGACATCACTTCACCATCACTTTCAGCATTGGATTCATTAACTTCATCATTTGAAGCACTATCACTATCTTCAGGATCTGAATCTATTGTAGCAGTTCGTAAACCTGCCAATTCTGTAGAAACAAAATTCGTATATAAATGTACTATTACAAATTAAAATATTTATTTTACATCTTTAATGCATACTTCAAATCCTTTGAAATCCTTAGAAAATGGGCAAACAATTACAAGTTGTTTTATCTGTACAGTGATTTAATGCAGGTTTAATAATACAAAGAAAAAATATCATATCAAATATAGCTGATTTCAACAAAGTATCATTTGCATACATATTTTGGCATAATAATTAGTTAACATGTACACTGTCATTGTAGTGAAGATACACTAGCAGCAATAGTCTTCTTTGATGATGAAATAATCCCCTTCATCGATGATTTCCTGTATTTACCTTTGAATGTTCAATTTTAACACTTGCACAGGATTGGACGGCAGCAGAACATGGGCACATTTTAAAGTGAATAAGGCATCTTATCTAACTATTTATCTACCTATATAAAGTTTCTTAGTAGCACAGCATAACCGATAACTGTCACTATACCAATGCATGTACACCATAAAGACACAGGAGTGCATGCTATATAAGATTTAACCATCCTTAGAGGGTTTAGGGTTAAAATGAAAGTGCATTACAATGAAAACTAAAATTCAAAGAAAAGAATTTTACATCTCAACCACCATGGGCTAAATTTAATGTACAAGCTTACATATATACAGAGTTATATATCCTAAGCTTACATATATAAGCTTACGAGCTTACATATATACAGAGTTATTGGTTATGTATCCTTCAATCCTTTTCATTTAATATTTTGTCATCACCTGTAGACAAAATATTAAATGAAAATCACACAGGAAAACAATGAGTTCACAATGGAAAACAATGAAGAATTAAAAATAAATAAGCAAAAATTAATTTGGGCACTGTTACAAAGCTTAATGAAAGCACCAATGAAATTTATGAAAACGGCAGATAGGTTTCCGAAATATTTACAGCCTTCACTGGGAGAATAGAGAGGTGGAAAGTTTGCTCAGCTTCATATATGCAGCTGCAATGATTTAAATCAATATCTGTCATGGAAATAAGTAGGAAAGGGCAAGGAATCAATGGAGAAGATCATTGTAGTTTCAAGCTAAGGGAATTTTATTAGAGATTTTCAGCACACTGCTTGGGTTGAACAGCAAAATCTGAAATACAAAGCTACTAATGCTTTTGCAGATATTAAAGAAATATTTTTAAAAAAATGTGAATTTCTAAAAGTATGAGGGGGCACTCTATTGAAGATGGGTTGTTCTTTTTTACTTGTTCATTTTTAATTCTGAAGCCATTTCGGGCTTCAGAATTAAAAATGCCTTGAAACCTGTTCAGCCGTGAACAGGTTAAACATTGGGCATGTTTAACTTGTTCACTCTCATCATTGAAAAGACACAACAGAAAAGGCTTGCCTTCTTTGACCAGTGTTGCCCATGGCATAGGTCACTGAATGCTCCGTTTGAACTCAAGAGATGCCGGACCCCAATAAGTATTCAAAGACCATGGTGGGAAGCAACACTGGTCAAAGGAGAGCCTTCTCCATTGCATCTTTTCAAAGATAGGGGCAAACAGGTTAAACAGGGTTTCAATGGTCGTTTTAAGAGAATTCAGAAGGACCCGAATAAAATGATCTGTCAGCATGGTTTATTCTACAAAGGCCAAACGAGACACATATTTGAACATAGCAATAATGAATATATTATTTTGATTTGGAAACAAGAAACTAGAAAGTTAAGTTATAATCAAATACTGTTAAAATGGCATCTCTAAAACATTAGTCACCATATGAAGTACTTTTATAAGCTGGTAGCAAGAACTATTCAGCTCACAGAAAATCTTAAATTTTTGTAATAAAGGTAAATTGCAATTGCAGTTTTTTTTTTTTTTAAATCTGCTTAACTTTTTAAAATATTGAATCAATAATGCAATGAACAGAATAACATCAACAAAAAATATGCTTCACTTCCCTCTTAAGCATTCTGTAATTTCAAACATAGCCTTAAAATGTATCTGAGATAGAAAGAAACATTCAAGTAATAAAGATTTAAATACTCAAAGCTAAACCTGACATGAGAACTATTGATCAGCCCACCATGAGAACAATTGTAAACCCATTTCGTAACAGTGACAGTTAAATCCTTCTTATGTATCCATAAGAATATTATTGTTATGATGTTACTTGGATCATCTCATTCACAAAACAAAAATGGACTTTCTATTAAGAACAAATAATAAGCAATATTTAAAAATCCATTATTTTACACATATTTATGTTCCATTACCTTGTTTCATTTTAAGTCTCAAAGAGCGTATTTGCCTTTCATTTAACTTTTCAGAGGACTTAGGAGTACCTGTAACACACATGGAATTATTATCAAACATGACAAATTTTGTTTCAATCAAACAATTTATTTCATATAACAATGTCTTTACTTTTTATGTAAGACAGAATACTTTTATTTATAGCCATACTTCATGATAATCTCTATAGTATCACTTTACACTCAATATGATAAGTTATTTCTACTCCCCTTCCAATACATATGCAGTCAACTCTGGATATAGTGAATGCATTTCATTGGTCCCATTTTACATACGTTAAAAATGTTTATAGTATTTTTCAATTTTAGTGAACCATGACTTTGATTAAGGTGAACGTAAAAAATTGTGGATGGCAGCGGTGATGTTGTTCAATTCCTACGAAAAACGTCTCTTTTGTGTTCGAGTAGAGAGAAATGGATTATTGAACTCTGTTCCGTAATACAGATGAGTAGCCAGTGTCAAGGCTAACATACTTACGCAAAACAAGGGGGGGTCATAATTTTTTTCATTGCTATAAGGCATGTTGATCTTTATAAACATTCACTAACAGAAACAGGGTACTTTTGAAAGTGAACCAAAAGCGAAAATTTCACTCTTGACCTTGGATGATTTCATTTTCCATTCCCAATGCAATACCACAGGTCAAAAGCAACAGCACCTTTTGTCAACTGAATGGAATGTGCATTATTTAAATTAATGGGATTAATTATGTTTGCTTTACTTAATAAATATTTTTATAACCGTAAATGCGATCAATTATGCTTGATTAACTTAATAAGCATAGAGTATTTGTATAAAATACTATTTTCTAGTTTTGCATGAAGTTTTATTTAACATGGGGAAGCATCGGTTTTCGTGAACTTCGTACATAGTGAACGAAATTTGTCAATCCCCGAAAATTCCCTATAATGGGAGTTGACTGCATATATACTTCAAGTCCTAGATACAGCTATTATAACTTTAAAAGTGGTCAGTCTACGACATTTTAGGATCTTTAATTTTAAAATGTTAAATGGCATTTAATTACTTTAAGTATGGCTAGTAATATATGCTATAAACATAAAGGTAAGTTTATCTGAAGATAATGTTATTCACAAAGCAAAATTAATATTTCATCAACATGCAATTTAACAATCAACTTCAAACTCACAAATTTCAAAAGTTAATTTTATTACAGGAAGTCAAGAATATACTTAATATAAGAATATATTAAGCATTTAAAAGTATTACATTTTTGTCTTAATGTCTTCTACAACTCTTATTTCTCCCCCCCCCCCCTAAAATTTTTACTAGTTTTAACAATTTAAATGCCATTTTCGCTGTCAGTTTGAGCTGCAGGTGTCTCTCAGTAGCATTCTTATAAATTATTTACATTCAGTAAACAGCTGAAATAATTTTCAGAGAAAAATATTGTTAAGAAAGAAATACAGACATTAATGGGGGGAAAAACATAAGGAAATAATATAAAGACAAATTGAAAGTAAATACATTATAAAAATATGATTAAAATCACCAATCATAATTATGTAAAATGCTTTTCAACACACAGAACTACTGATTACAAATGATAGTTTTAGCTACCTTTCTCTATTTTTAACCCACCAGAGTGATGCTGATTGCCTTCAATCCTTTTAGATTTGGGAGTAGACAAAGAAAGACTATTTTCAAACTTCTCAAGAAAACTTTTTCGATTCGCTAAATGAAATACACAAAAGCATATGAATAAAAACTTTATAAAATTATAAATTTATAACAGAAATTCAAATAAAATAGTCGGGATATTCATATGTAAGTTGTTTAAGAAGAATTTCAGTAGACATGGCTGAATTGATTTTAGCAAAATACTAGCTATGAAAATTATTAAAATGTAGATATCATAATTTCTGCAGTAACACAGATTACAAAAGTTTTTTACATTCGTACAAATCACAGAAGAGTTTCTCAACAACTCTTCTGTGATTTGTACTTCTGTGATACAACTCTCTGTACAAAGTTAACAAGAGCTCCGCAATATATATATATATATATATAACTGTAAGTAAAACACAAAGTATATATTGCAAATATGACATACCCCATATGAAAAAATATATAACAGCAGATGCAAAAATGACATACCATGTGTGGGGGGGAAAAAAAAAAAAAAAAAAAAAAGATTATAATTTCTGTTCTATTTTATTATCACGGTGTTTAATTGTACAGTAGAAGATCTTTATAATGCAAACCTCGAAACGCAAGGTTTTGCATTATATAGAATTTTGCGTTATATGGATCATTCACTTATATCATTAAACTTCCCTAGTAAACATATTAAAATATAGCTAGAACACATAAATGTAATGCTTGAAACTTTTTTTTAAATACAAATACTACTTTAAAAAACAGAAAAATGGAATTTATTTATTTACAGAAAAAATAAATAAATTGAAATTACCAAAAGCATTAAAGTTTATTTGTTAAACAATATATTAATTTTGATTTGTTTTAGAATTTGCAATCTCTCAACAAATAACTTTTCTTGCAGCCTTTGAACAGGTAATAATTTTACTTTGGTTACGCAGTCTTGTGTTTCTAGGAATTTAAAATATTGATCTCTTATGGAAATTTCTTCAGATTCTGAAAGTTTATTAACTTTCTCTCCAGCATTTGATTCTGTTTCAGAATAGCTTTCCTCTTGTTTTGAAACAGAGGAAATTATTTCAGCACTGGTCAAATGATTAACAATTTGTGACTTATCATCCATTACCAAATATTCAAAATGTTTTCTTCATGCAGGTTTGCAAACTGAGTACTTTCCATTTTGTGCACAATGCATTAGTTCAGCAGTTTTCATTTTAACTAAAGATGGCTTAAATCCAGTTCCAAAATTCAGTGTTACATTGAGAAAACTCCCCTACTTCTCATAGACTTTTTAAAAGTATTTTACTGTCAATATTGAGACATAAGTATATCCGGCCCGCCAGCTGTTATGCTGATAATGCATAATGCAAGCATGGGAGAATAATTGTTTATTTTAAGCTTGGCATGTTGTGGGATTTATCTAATGTCTCAAAATTAATTCCCTAGGAAAGCAATTAAAAAAAAAAAGCAGATTGTAGAAATTTCTTAATTGTGATTTTCTCTGTTTACATCCGCAGTGTTAGCAGTGTTAATGCGGTTTATGGAGAATTGCAGTTTATAGAATTGCAGTATATCGATCTTCTACTGTACTTTGTTTGGCTCTGCATCTGTTGTTTTCTTTGTTGTTGTTTGTTTGTTTGTTGTTTTCCCCCCACTCGAAGTTTGTAATTCTTGCATCTGCTGTTATATATTTTTTCATGCGGGGTATGTCATATTTGCAGTATATACTTTGTGTTTTACTTATTAGTTATATATATGTATGTATATATTTGCTGCCTTAGCCTATAATACACTAAGTTTTAATCTGTGAAACTGTACAAGGTGTTCAGCCAAAATTCAAGTGCACCATCATAAAATAAATTTGAGGAACAAGGTATAGATGAAATAAATAAAATTATTGGATTAAGATAGATGCTATAAAAGGAAAATAATAAAATTATAGAAAATAATAAAATAGTGGGGCAGTTATATAGCAATTTTTAATGGAACATTTTAGTCATAATAACTATTTCAGAATAACCTTTAGGAGTATTTTTGACTTGAAATACTTCTTTTCCTTCAATATCCTTTTCATCTTCAAACAGACCTAAATTTAAATAAAAACATTTTATATTTTACAAACTGAATTCATTTATTAGCATTAAAATTTTCAACACTCTAAAAGAAAAAAAAGTTCAAACAGAACCAGTTTTGAACATTAAGCCAGGTGTTCAATTTTTTTTTTTTTTTTTTTTATGAACCAGGAAATATTTTGTGTACAGTATGTTTTCATACAGTATGTTTTCATTTACAACAGATTTTAGTGCATTGAGAAAATTATCTATAGAGCAACTTACATATTTTAATTATTTATAATAAACACAAATGCACATGTATCATCTTTAGCATATCAATTGAACAAAACACTTCATTTATTGCAAACTTTAATTTGTTGAAAAACATCTTTTTAAATATAACCATATATAACCACACTAGAAAAATTAATAAAAAACAAGAAAGAGTGAGGAGAGCAGAAATGAAAATCCTAAGAAAAAAAACAGATTTTAAGGTAATCGTGTTGCTGCTCTATAAATTTCAATCATGTGGAATAAAATTCAGCACACATGAACAAAATGTTAAAGTATAATTCAACTTAAATTTGCTTTAGAAGAATGATGCAGCTTTAAAAACTGAACTTGCATCATATTTTATCAAAAAAGGCTCAATTTCAAACCTTTTAAGGTTAAACACTACTCTTAGAAAGGCAGCATTCTTTGTAGATTCTCAAGCTGCTATCTTGGAAATTGTCTCCCCTGCTCCTAGTGATTCTTTTCTTGTTGAGGAGTTAGACAAACATTTCTCATGCTATTGCCGCTGGTTGGTGGATTGTTCAGGATATCTTGCAGATCATGACTTTTTATATGGACACATACCATATTGGTGTATTAAGCAATTTTAACTGTCCTTTGTGCTCGTCAGGCAAAACTATGAACCTTGCACTTTTGATGAAATGCTCAGCACTTATTAGTTTTATGTATTTTAAACGAGACAACTTTACCAAGGCTATATTTTACTGGACTGCTAGAAGGCTAATGGCGGACAATGCCACAGCCTAATGACGAAGGGGGGGGGGGACATTTTACCAAAAGTTAATAAAGTAGATTCTCGATAAGCTGTGGATGGAAAATGGATTGTCCTGAATAGTCGAATTTATGAAAACTTCAGAGAAAAAATTATAAAAACTTTAAAATTATTACACAATAGGGCATTAATACTTTAATTAATACTTTAAAGAAAATGAACGTAAATTTCAATGTTATTTAGATTTAAAATTAAAACAATACACACAAAAAATAATAAGATAGTTTACCTGATTATTTTGTGAAGAATGAAATGAATGTTTTTTGTCATTTTTCATTTACACTTCACAAATTTTTCAACATCAGTTCAGCAGGTAAGCTTTCATTTTCTTGTTTTAAGTAACACTTCAGAGTGTATTAATGTGTTACCATGATTTAATGTTTGGTGAGTTACCAAGTTTTTCTTTTTCACTTTCAGGACATTCTTTGAAACTCTTTCTGAACAACAAGTGGCACGCAACCAAAATATCATCATCACTTATGGCTTCATAACATTCCAATTTCAAATCTTGATATAAAGTATTTTAAAAGAATTTTCTCTGCAATCAGTACTATCACTGTCCTTTATAAGAATTTCATTTTCTTAATAGAATAAAATTGCTCTTGATGATTTTTTTAATTATGGTTCTTTATCAGGGTTTCTACAGATTTCAAAGTTTCTACTTCCCTGACTATCTTGCATGCTTTTGTGGACTTCATACTCCACTTATTTTCAGTGTTACTCTATTTCTTTTAATACATACGCATTTTTAGCCTTTTTTTTTCTTTAAACACCCGATCATAAATATATATATATATATATATATATATATTAGTTATTTGACGGTGCTACAAAATGTATGCCTAATAATCCTATTATATAGTTACACTGATTTTGACTCACTCTCTAACAATTCTGGGCAACCACTCAAAGATAAAACTGAAATTACTCCAAAAAGATTAAAAAGTTAAGCACAAAGAGCCTAATAACATTTACTTCGTTTGTATGATCTGCTTGGAATTTTTCATAATTATGTATAGAAATATAGAAAACAATCTACACTACTTTAAAAATCTGAAAATCTACCAGTTCCCTCATTTTAAAGCAATTTTTTGCTATTTTCAGGTCTATTTTATTTCGAGAGTCAAAAAGTTTTATCATTTGTGTGGCAAAATTATGAGCCATAATTGACAATGGCATCATATACTGAAGTCACGTTCTTGCATTTTAATGTTAATTTTAGTATCCGGGGATTCTGCTTCAAGTTTTAATTGCTTCTTCTTCTGCTCTAGCTCTTTCATTTCAAACTCCAACTTCTTTTTGGCTTTTTGCTTTTTTTCATCTTGCTTTGACTTAATACTGTCTAAATGCTTCTTATATCTTTGATGAGCTCCGTAGACATAACTTTTTTTTTTTTTTTTCAATATTTATACGTTCTATTACCTCTGTCTATTAGATGGCATCAGAGAGTTGCATTTGATTTATAATGCATTTGATTTGTTTGTTCATGCATGTTTCTAATTAATAAATATTCATTAGTAATTGATAAACCACTTTTGACTATAGCATTGCCATGGGACAAAATGAAGCATATTTTCATTACTTGCCATATTTTATATACAGGTTTGGGTTTTTGACAAGACAAGTGTCAAAAACTGGTTTAAACTGTCAAAAATTGTCAAAAACCAATCTATTAATGAAAGAGAACAAAATGTCAAAGTAAGTATGCAGTATATTTTAATTTTGCATGAAACTAAATACATAATTAAAATTAATTATATTTAAAAATATCAATTATGCTAACACACAAGTTGAGCTCATTAATAAAAATTAGTTGATATAACTGCCCATAGAGTGTAATGTATTGGAATTTTGTTTCTCCTGTAAAAGAACTATAAATGGTACATATAAATCATTTTCAACAGGGCACATGGTACTGTATATAGATAAGATAAATAATGGTCTGCAGTTTTTTTAACTTTTCAAATTAAGGTACGGCTAAACATTTCCTAAAAGCAAATATTAAGTTTATTTTTTATTTAATCCAAAAACCTAAATTGAAATGGTTTTAAGCAACAGGCAATAACATAGTAATTTCAGTCATTTAAATAAAATAAAGATCAACACCCCGTTAATTATCAGTATACTAAAGCTTCGCATTTAAAATAGAATTAGTAAAAAATTTCAGTACTTAAATGTAATGCATAAAAAAGCACACATTTTATTTTTCTAAATATTGATTGATTAATTAATTACAGATACAAAGAACAAAATATTTTACAATAAAATAATACTTATTAGTTTCATTCATTTTTTTCCACGAAGCATTCTATAAAGCAAAACTAACTTTTTATTGAAATTGATAGTTCATAATTTTAATATTATATTAGCAAGAATATTGTTTTGACTATATTGGATACATAATTAAATTTCTTTCCCTTTTCCTAGACAATGTTTTATAAAAAATATGCAAAAGATGACCATATTTCTTAAAATTTAGTATTAACATTTTGCACATATTCATAGCTTATACAATGCATGCAATGTTAAAGACATCAATTAATATTTGTAATACTACAAGTGCAACATTTGAGGTTTTCGACAGTTTTTTGATGTGACAGTTTAAACCATGGTTAAAACCGTCAAAAACTTGCCAACCCTGTTTATATATTTCAAATTGCGAGTAAAATCCATCAACACCTTGCTTTTCAAGAGCAGAAGAATTAATTTTGAATTCTTTCTTCAATTCATTCTTGCTGGAAGAACAAAGATTGGAACATTGTTGCTTTGCTTTCTATGTTACGGTGTCACCAATTTGTTAGCTGGTGTGTAAAATTTCTAGCAACATATCAAACCTAATTTAGCCTAAGTTAGGTGTATGACAAATTACTACTGGATCAAAGTATTCAAGGGAGGATTTCAAGGGACATCTATCTCTCTATCAATTTTGATATCATCCCCACCAAAAACTCCCGATATTCTTGATTTTTAACTCTTTACCTTTAATTTCAAAAGTCATCGAGCTGCAAAACTATTATTAACATTGTCTGCTGAGAGAAGATTTTTTGAGTTTGATGTCTATAGCAACTAATTCTGATGCTGTTGTTGCACTCTTAACAATTTCTTCAGAAACAATACTTGTCATTAAGGCCCAAATCAAATTGTGCAGATATCCAAATAAAAAACAACAGATAAGATTTGATGTTTGTTGGCAGAGAAATGATTCACATGCATTTGATAACATTTTACAAAAGGCAAATTTGCATTTCATAAGTGGATAACTCGCAGCATTCTTAACAGCTGAAACTACAGCATTGTTGGGAAGCCTTGCTTCTCCTATAAACATTTTAATATTATCCCAAATCGCAAGTGCCCTTTTTTCAAAATATTTTGGACACACAAACTATGTGGTATGCACAGAATGCATGTGGGATTGAATTGGTAAGCAGAGATTGCGAAGGGAAATGATTGTCTCGGCTGAAAAGATATTAGTTATAATTGGACCTAAAAGTAACTCTTAAGTTGAATTTCACCATGAAATCTGTTTTTCTTCCATTTCCTTGATCTTACTTCATTTTCCTTGATTTTCCCTGGCTTTTTTTCCATTTCCCTGACTTTCCAGGTCTGCAGAAACCCTGTTAATACTAATTTTTATGAATCCTCATTAACATCATAAGTTAGGGCCACCTCAGATAATCTGATTCTGGTTAATCAAGAATCTACTGAGTATTGACTTTTTTCTTCATCTAATACACACTTTATTTCTAGATTGATATTTGTTATTTAAAAAAGCATGAAACCCCTGAAGGACAAAAAATTTCATCCCATTCTCTCATACTTTGCAGATGCCAAGGATTTTTCAATGTTAAACCTTTCCTAAACATACCTATGAAAGAAGTGAAAGATTCACATCAAGTATTGTGTTTAAGACAAACCATTATGAGGTGTCTCTGCTAAGGGGCCGTGCCTTGAACTGAGGACTTTTAAAGGGGTTCTAATGTGTATTCTTGTTCACATCTGGAAAAAATCTGCCTAAAACTCCACACCACAAGAACGGCATCCATGGGGCAGGCCAGAACCCTAAAAACCTTCACAAATCAACCATCTACCATATTCATTACTCACATCAAATTCATGTTCATATGCAGATATCTAAAACTCTTTATTACCTAATGAGATTATAAATGGAACACTAGATCTACTATAACTAATGTTTATCTGTACTCAGAAAAGACTAGAGTATTTTTTAACGAGATACATCAGTTTTCAGGGGTCGGTGCAGACGAAAATTGGGTCTGTTTTGCAGCCCAGCCACAAAAATACAATCGATTAAAATGGTCCCTTCACAAAAACATAATCGAATTTAACAGCCCTTCATTGGCATTTTACCCCATATTTTACCAATTATTTTAACAAAAAAAGTGACTTTTACTAAACATTGGTATGAAAATTCACAAAAGAAAAGTATTGAAATTCACATAATTAAGTACTGAAATTCACAAAAATAAGCAGTTTTCACAGAAATGGGACCCTGGGAAAAATTCCAGGATTGGTCCATTTTTTTTTTTTTTTTTTTTTTTTTTTTTCCCACAATAAAACAAAACCTGCATCTTGATGTTATAATTACAAAAGTTTATAAGTTTAAATAGCACCAGGCAAATAACTCTTAATGATTCCTTTTTCTTATAACTTACAAAGCACAGGACATAACAAATTTATAAAATATTAATACAAAAATATATATATACATATACCTTGTGCATGATGATACTCTTCAAAGGGTGTGCTGGGTGCAATATCTGGTATTATTTGTGTACGGATTACATCATCTTTTGTTTTGACTGAAAAGTAAATAAAATGGGAAATATTAAGGATTAACACACAGACAGATCTAGTGCGAGAAAACTACTTAGTCTTTAATCTTGAAATCAAGTTGAAATTTAAAATTCAATTAAAAAATAACATACCATACAGAAATGTATGGAATGCCTAACTTAATGAGGCTCTCGATTAATATTTTGCTAAACGATTTAACATTAATAGCATTGTGCGGCTAAAAACAGAGAAACTTTACTGGATAACAAACTTACCGTACCACTTACGAAATCGCTTATTATAAATCTACAGGAGTCTATATAATCTGAAAGAAACAAAGAAATCTATTCCATTATAAATAGAAATATCGACTACCATATTAGTACCTTTTCATGTTGGATATATCTATCATCGTGTTTAATGTCTAGAATCTGAATTGCTGATACTGATGCTAAAATGACTTAAATAAAGTATAATAATAATATAAAAAGAAGCAAAGCTTGGCGTTACAGTACCTTGTTTCTTTTTAGAGCTTTTAACTGATTTTGATCTGCGCATAGCTTTAGAGTTAATTAAAAAAATAAAAGTATTAATATTGAACGAGAAAGAACATAAGAATAAAATAATCAAAACCACAATCAAGCCAATCCAATTTTTTTTTTTTTTTCCTTGGTTGAAATCCAAATAAATAAACACGCCGCGCTTTAATAAGATTTTTGTTGCCAACATTCAGGCATCAAATGTTTTCTTGAAACTGTTAAATTAAAACGTGCGAATAGGGGCAGACGAAATCCCAATACAAAAACTTAGACTTTTCTACCTTCCACTTTTATAGGGGAAAACACGCAGCGCGCAGGGAGAAATGCATTAGAAGATGGGTTTCATGGGGAAAAGGAATTAGACGTTTTTAAGCAAGGATTGCATGGCTATTTATTAATCGTGCTGTCTGCTATCGTTTTTTTTTTTTCTTTTTTGTAATTGAAATGAACAATTGTTACAAATGTATTTATTATATATTATGTGTGTATACTTTGACCTCTTTAAGCATCGGCAATTAATTGTGCAGTCTGTTTTTTTTTTTTTTTTTTTTTTTTTTTGGGGGGGGGGGGGTAATTGAAATTAATAATTGTCACAAATATATTTATTAGATATTTATGAATACATATGTATGTGTAGATATGTATTTACACACATATAAAGTACTGCATTTATTGTTTATATACAGGGTGTCCAGTGCTAACGCTGTCCAATGGCTATTTCCTAAACCGTTAGTCATAGACACATAGTTCCAATTGCTAAAAAGGCTTTAAAATATATAATCTATTGCATCAGAAGCAGCCAAAGTCAATAATTCAATTTCTATAAAAATTACGAAATTTAAATTTTTATACGGTCCCCCGGTCCTATCAGTTATATTTAGAAAAATTTTCTTTATACAATTTCATGCACAATAAAAAAAATTCGTCCTTCTACGACCAAAATTCATCGATTTATGAAGCAGCAAACATTGTGACTTAAGTCACTTTTCCACGCTTAAAAATGTCCCGTTATGGCAAACCGTTAAGGGACCATATAAATACTGAAATTTTAAATTATAGGTTTTAATTTCATTTTCTGGTATAACGCGGAAAAAGAAGCAAAACTAATTTTAGAGTACTGATCTTCAAGCAGACAAGGCCGCCTTATTATCGCATGGGCAATTCGAGACTTTGCCCAGGGGCCCCAGCTCGAAAGGACCCCTAATTTTAAATGTTTTTCTGAAACATTCTTTTTTATATCAAAATTTTATTAAAAATGAAACAAATTTCATAGATCGGGGACTCTCCCCCTCCCCAAATCCATCAATTCCCGGGGCCCCTGTTGGTCATAATCGGGCCCTGCAAGCAGAGGGTTATAGTCAAGCTCTATTAAAATCGATCTGAGGTCAAACTTACTAAAGCGTATATGTGTGGCATGCAGATGTGCAACATAAGAGTGTGCTACGCAAAGTACAGGAAGAGTTTTCTATACTTCGATGGGTGCATATAGTGGCAGAATAATCTGCCAGTTTCTCGTTCGTCGTTCTAAAGTCCAGTTGGAGTACAAAGTCCTAGTAAAAAGTCTACTTGTCAAGATGGAACACAAGGTTTATTGCTTCTAGAACTTCGTCGAACAATGAGCTGTACAAAATTCGCAAGCACAATCAGACAGTAATGTGCTTTTAACAGACACCTTAGATCAGAAGTTTTCATAAATGCTGTATTTCTCACACAAAATAAAACACTTCTACAGGTAAAATTCAGTGGAAATATACGGGGGATAACACTAACAGTCCCTCAAAACTCAGCAACGAAAGATTTACATACAGCACTTAAAAATTAGCTTCGAAAAGCAAGCTAAAATATCGTTTTTATAGCGTCAATACAAAGCGTAACGCAGCAAACTCACTCAAAGAGAGCTCGATGAACACTGACTGGGGTTGTCTGTCACAGGCGCGCAGTCAGGAAAATTTTTCGGGGGGGGGGGGGATATGAACTTATATGTGTATAAATAGACGGAATTTCATCACTAATCCAAAAATTTTGGAGGGGGATATATCCCGATATCCCCCCTGGCTACGCCCCTGGTCTGTCATGCCTGTATTTATAGATGTCGCAGAAGCTACAAGGAGCTTCTAGAAGAATGTATCTCTCGAACATTCCACATAAAGCGGGAATTTTGATTACGTCATAGAAGAGAAATATTAGGCTATTATGCATGTTAATGCAGAAAAACTAACTTTACAAGCCCCATAAAGAAAATCGCGCCAAATGACCAAAATGTCGCCAAGCTTGGCGAATTTTAGAGAAATATCGCCAAATTTGGCGCCAAAAATAAGTCCCCAAAAGTGAAGTTACCGAAGGCCTAGGACGAATATTTCTCGAGATTTCTAGAAACTGCAGTAGAAGTGAATGGGAAAACCGAAACCTCCGAATCTCCGGTTCTAGTTGGCCGATTTTGATGCAGCAAAAGGCAAAATTTATCTATTTGACTCGTAGAATACCAATTTTCAACTATTTTAAACCCCAGAACAGTGGGTTGCCCCGAAAATTCGTAAAAATATTTAGATTGCAGTCAAAGGAAGCTATTTAACGCCAGTTCATTTAAAAAACTGTTTAAAAAATTCCATTTTCAGCATAAGCTATATTTTTATTTTACTTTATTGGATACACATAGTTAAACGTTAATCTTCTTTATTGCAATCTATATTCATAAAATAGTTAATGAAATCGCTAATAAATATTACAAAGCTCAAAACCATGCACATTAATTTTTCTCAAATTCATTTTGTATACAACCCCTATTTTGCAGCTGGAAAAGTGCTCTAACTTTAAGCAGCTGTAACTCGGTGAATTTTGGTCGTAGAAAGACGAATTTTTTTTTATTGTGCATGAAATTGCACAAAGAAAAATTTTCTAAATATAACTGATAGGACCGGGGGACCGTGTAAAAATTTAAATTTCGTAATTTTTATAGGATTTGATTTATTGACTTCGATTGTTTCACATATAATAGATTATACAATTTAAAGCATTTTTGCAATTGGAACTATGTGTCTCTGACTAACGGTTTAGGAAATAGCCATTGGACAGCGTTAGCACTGGACACCCTGTTCATATATGAATATATCAGTGGCGTAGCTACGGGGGTAAACACCCCCCCCCCCAAATGAGGAATTTTTTTGTCATACAAAATATATTTTCTTCACACTCGTACAACATACATATATAGATATATGTAGGGCGAGATTACCCGAGCGCCGCCAGGAGGAGCTGGCCCGCCGGCCTAGAACCTCGGGGAGCCGAGCATAAAAAAGGTTTGGAGAGAGCGACCTGAGACGCGGCCCACGTCAGCTGCACGAAGGCAGCTGGGCACTTTTGTTTTTAATTAATATTCTCGGCGACAAAGCCTCAAACATCCTGTATTATATTGACGAGAAGGATTTACAGTGCTATGAAAAACTAAAAACACTTGTCTTGAAAGAATTTCAGCCATCCGCCGCTGAGTGTTTACATACATTTCGAAGAGTTCGTCGCGCTTCTAATGAAACTTATGTTCAATTCACAACGCCAATTTCCGTCACTACCTGTAATTGCGCAACGTGAGCGACATTGAATCATTATGCGACCTCATCGTTTCTGACCAATTTTTTCCAATCCTGGATAGACAGACATCGTCCCACATAAGTATTACACAGGGCGAAGGCTGGTTTAAACCGAAAGAGCTCGCTCAACATTGTGATATATATTTCGAAAGCACAGGAAAATTTATAAATGACACCCCTCTGTCTGAAAAACAAAGTGAAGCGATTTTTGACAAGAAATCCACTAACCGTTACACTCCCAAATTTCAAAGTTACCCTCCAAAGGAACAAGCACGTAAATTTAATTTTCATCAAAATAAAGACCGTGATAGTTATGCTAAAGTTAAATGTCTAAAATGTTTATCTTACGGACACGAAAAAAACAGATGTCCCAACAATATCGTTTGCCTGGCCTGTGGAGTACCTGGTCATAAAGCTTCCGCGTGTGCGTATTCCACGAAGGAGTCTGATAAGAGATTCGACAAAAAAGAAATAAAAAGTGAGGCTACCATTAATAAAATTGCCAGCGATTCTCCCCCCTTCATTCCTTAACGAGTTAAAATATGTAGATATCTTGCTAGACAATGCTCCAGTAAAAGTTTTGATCGTCTCAGGATCTGCACTTCTAGTTGTATGTAAACGACTTGTCCCTCCACTCAAAGAAACTTTTTCTCAAATAATCTTAACCAGCTGCTTTAAAGAAACTAAAACCGCAAATCTAGCGAAATTCATGTTATCTTTAAAAGGCTTGCAACCCGTGGAAGTGATTGCTGCTGTATGCGACGAGCTGTCATGCGATGTAATTTTTCCGCCTAGTATTTATAAGGTTTTACGAGAGGCGAATTCACAGCTATCGGAAAGCATGTCTACAATTTCCCCCCCCCCCGCCACTGACGCCTGTCGCGCTTAATGAAGAGAGACAGACACTCCGGAAAATAAACAATCACACTTATTCCAGTTCTATGAGTGAAATTGAGTGCCAGATGTTAGATTCTTTTCTGATTCATGTTTGGAATGTAGTGGAAGAGTGTTCGTACGATTTGAGTCATATCACTGATCCTGTGTTAAAAGAAAAATTAAATGAGTTGATAAGTAATTATAAGCCGAATAAAACGAAAGCACAATTCAGAAATTGTCAATAATATTAAGGGATGACGTACCAGTCTGCCAAAGGTCACGTAGGTTAGCTTTTTCTGAGAAGCAAGAAGTAGACAAACAAATACAGCAATGGTTAGGAGATGGCATTATAGAGGAAAGCTTTTCAGATTACAGTTCCCCCCTCGTCGTATGTAGGAAAAAAAATGGGGATATGCGCTTATGCGTAGATTACAGGAAATTAAATAAAAAGACCGTCAAAGATAAATATCCGTTACCAATTATTGAAGAGGTCTTGGATAATTTAAGTAGTGGCAAAGTATTCACTACCCTCGACCTTAAGAATGCATTTTTCCATGTGGAAGTTGAGGAGAATAGTAGGAAATACACTTCCTTCCGTACCGACACAAACCAGTTTCACTTCCTTAAAGTTCCCTTTGGTCTAACCAATAGTCCTTCAACATTTCAAAGATATGTAAATACCGTATTTAGAGAGCTTTTAAAAGACGGTACCGTAATTATTTATCTAGATGATATCATCATACCAGCTGAAAATGAAAATGAGGGATTTGACAAGTTAACACGTGTATTACAAACAGCATCAAAATATGGTCTTGAACTAAATTTAAAGAAATGTCAATTTATGAAACGGGAAATTAACTTTTTAGGACACATAATTACTAATGGCACAATTAGACCTTCTCCGGAAAAAACTCGTGCAGTTCAACAATTCCCAGAACCTAGAAATGCTAAAGAAGTGCAAAGTTTCCTTGGATTAACAGGATATTTTAGGAAATATATTCGATCCTATGCAACTATAGCAAGGCCTTTAAGCGACTTATTAAGAGCTTCAAAACCCTTCAAATTTGAGCACGAACAAAAAAACAGCATTCCAAAAACTTAAGGACATTTTGTGCAATGAGCCTGTCCTACATCTCTTCAAGCAAGGTGCTAAACTAGAGCTTCACACAGACGCTTCTAAATTAGGGTTTGGTGCTATTTTAATGCAACAAAGCGATGATGGGTTTTTCTATCCGATTCATTACTTGAGTAAGAAAGCCTCTGTGCAAGAAGAAAAATGCTGTAGCTATGAACTCGAAGTTTTAGCTATAATAGAAGCCCTCAAGAAATTTAGAAATTACTTAATTGGAAATAAATTTAAAATTTACACCGATTGCGATGCTTTCACGAAAACCTTAGACAAAAAAGACTTAACACCGAAAATAGCCAGATGGACACTCTTTTTGCAAGAATTCGAATATGAAGTGGTACACCGTCCCGGTAAACAGATGAAGCATGTAGATGCCCTTAGTAGACATCC
The DNA here is from genome assembly GCA_038373885.1 of Cheiracanthium punctorium. Taxonomy (NCBI): domain Eukaryota; kingdom Metazoa; phylum Arthropoda; class Arachnida; order Araneae; family Cheiracanthiidae; genus Cheiracanthium; species Cheiracanthium punctorium. Next base: position 202,188 of record JAWZYV010012746.1, on the reverse strand, counting down.
TGTGACACTTTTAACAACTGATGGACTAACGCACAAGATTATTACTGCTCAAGAAAGTGATGAATATATCAAGACAATGAAGCACCTTTTACAACAAGGAGAAAATGTCGCGTATGTCTTAAAGAATGATGTGCTTTACAAAATAGTTAATGACCAAGAAGTACTTGTCGTTCCTGAAATGTTACAAATCGAAGTTGTTAAGAAGTCTCATACACTAGGTCATTTCTCTGTAGCGAAAACCGAAGAATTGCTAAAACGAGATCATTACTTCCCCAATATGAAGAAATGCGTTGAAAATGTTGTAAATAGTTGTATTGAGTGCATATTAGTGAATAAGAAGAGAGGAAAAGGTGAAGGTTTCCTTAATCCCATTCCTAAGGACGACATACCATTATCAGCTTACCACATTGATTTTATCGGTCCGATGCCGACAACGAATAAAAATTATAATCATATATTTTCAGTAATCGATGGTTTCACTAAATTTTCATGGCTTTATCCAGTAAAATCAACATCCGCTAATGATGCCATACAAAAACTAAAACAACAGCAAGCAATTTTTGGAAATCCAGTCAGAATCATATCTGATCGAGGCCCTGCTTTTACCTCCAAAGAATTTGAGGTTTACTGTGAAACTGAAGGTATAGAACACTTAGCCATAACAACCGGAGTTCCCAGAGGAAATGGACAAGTAGAGAGACTGCATGGCACAATCCTACCCGTATTATCTAAATTAGCCATAGATGAGCCAAATAAATGGTACAAGTACGTTGATGCACTTCAGAGAACCATAAACTCAACCACATCAGGAAGCACTAAAAGAACACCGTTTGAGCTTCTAACAGGTGTTCAAATGAGACGAAAGGAAGATAAGAGAATTTTAGAAATCCTAGAAGAATAAATTCGATAATAGACCACATAAACACTATTCGCAAAGAAGCAAAAGGAAACATCCTCAAAATCCAAGAAGAGAACCGCAAATGCTACAACAAGAAAAGAAAGAAAGCCCATGTTTACAAGAAGGATAACTTAGTGGCTATTCGACGCACACAGTTCGGAACTGGCATGAAACTACGAACAAAGTTTCTAGGACCCTATAAAGTTGTTCGAGTCAAATCCAACGACAGATACGATGTGGAGAAAGTCGGTGACCACGAAGGTCCTAACAAAAGATGTACTTCAGTGGACAATATGAAGCTATGGTCCAGCAACTAAATGACTTTTAATGACTCTCTAATAACTGTATTATTATTTTTTCTTTCTGTTTTGTATTTTTCAGATTTTTGTGCTGATTTTACGGTGAGGACACCTTCTGTCAAGATGCCCGAGCCTGTAGGGCGAGATTACCCGAGCGCCGCCAGGAGGAGCTGGCCCGCCGGCCTAGAACCTCGGAGAGCCGAGCATAAAAAAGGTTTGGAGAGAGCGACCTGAGACGCGGCCCACGTCAGCTGCGCGAAGGCAGCTGGGCACTTTTGTTTTTAATAACAGCGTAAAGAAACTGCAAGAAGGCAGTAGTCTGTTAAATATCGGAATGAAGTCCGTTTTTCCTTAACCATTTTGTAAATAGATTGCATGTAAATAGTTTATTTTCCTTGATTAAACGCTAACCCAGAGTTTCAATTTGTGTCGATTGATTATTGGAGACCCTAGCAAGGGTCCCACATATATATAGAGGATGAATCTAAACTCTTGGCCAAAACTTTAAGGGATGATAGGGCACATAATAAGGAATCAAAATCACATAGCATTGTGGGGTCAAAAAAGCAGTTTTCATTTACCCGGTAATAATCACTTAGGGAAAAGTACTGAAGTGTTCGTCTAATTTCTTAACCAAGTTTCACAAACAATAGGCTCGTCTCCAAAAATTTCATCCATGAAATAAAATCTTCTTCTATACTATTAAAATCTGTGCTCGTCTGTCTGTAACATCATCTCCTCCGAAACGGCTGGGAGTTGAATTTCGATCGAGGTGTCCCCGGATTCGAAAAATTCCGAGGAAGGTCTTCCGCTGGATTAAATTTCGAAATTCGAATTAGTTTAGGAGATATTAATTGATAAAAAAACCCGTCAAAATCGCCAATTTTTGCTCTCTGCAATTCCGCGATTGTAACCCCTGTAGTCAAAAAAGGGAGAAATAAGCATCGAGGTTGCCATGTTTGGCGAATTTAGTAAATGATTTAGACTTGAATTAAAAATAAAAGAATAATCATTTTTTTTCTGTATAGAATATTTGCTTGGTATTTTTTAATTAAAATATCGTCTGCGTGGGAAATCAGAGCAGGAATTCAATGTTTTTATGTGTAAAAGAATAAGGATTTGGAGATTTCCGAAACTAAATCGTATATTTTATAGTTTGGCGAAAAATAAAATGGATGATATGGCATATTTTGAGAAAGTAGTAGGTTCTACCCATGGCTCACTGGGATAAGTACATGCTGTCCGAAAACCAGTTTCTCCTATGGGATTTTGCGTACAAGAAAAGTTTCGCTCTTCGCCGATTTGTCGCTGTTACCTAACTGTATCACTGTTGCCAACTCTGCCGGAGAAAAAGAATTGGTAAACTGGCAATACTGAAGTATTTTGTAAATCGGAAATGAATGTCCAAATGTCTCAAAGAGCATTAGAAGATAAGCATATTTCAGCAGAACAAGCACGTAAACGCCTAAAAAATTTTACTTTTTTTTTCAGCTTGAAAATATTGTTAGCCATTTGTGGATACTTTCAATTTTGATTTTAGGCATATTTTCTCCGGAAGAGTTGGCAACAGTGATACAGTTAGATAACAGCGACAAATCGGCGAAGAAGCGAAAATTTACTCGTACGCAAAAACGGAGCTTTTCGGACAGCCTGTATTTATCTCAGTGAGCCATGGTTCTACCGATTTGCACAATTTTGGGCTTGGCGCAATTTACTGCGAGCGAACCGAAATAGGTTTAGGTTTGTGTGTGTATGTTTTATGAGAATACGGCGTTAAACTTTAATTTTCCATGCAGAAATAGTCCAATTATTAAGGCGATTTTAAGCGATCGATCTTTGGAATTTTCCCGAAATTAAGTAAATTGATTTAACTTGGGTGAATGCCACAAAATTTCAAAAGAAATTAAATTCTTGCATTTGGTAAATTAGAATAATAAAACACGTTATAGTTGATAATTTAAAATACTCCTATGCTACTTTTCAATTAAATGTCTGCATTAATTTTTGGCGATCGAGCCATACACAAATAACTATTTCCCATTTTGATTGCTGTTAAATCAGTGCTTAGAATGATTCTCTGAAAAAAAGAAAGAAAAAATCTCGCAAAATGGTTATGCGGATTCCTTCTTTAGTACCTTTCTTAGAAAAATTGGCGATAAATATTTAAATGTAGTGTAACTCCGTGTTTAATAGTGTGTGGTTTTTTGCGTTTGTATTGCTAATTCTATGGCACGATTGAGATGAGCCAATGTTACGAGCAGATGGATAGATAATTTTTTTTAAATCCCGCCAAACAGGGTATAGTAAAATAGGAATTCTGTATAAATACGAAAATTTTTGGAGATGAAAGAGAATGTTTTTAAGCCTGGTAAATATACCTGGTATTGCTTATAAATTATTGCATTTACTGTGAAGTTTAATTTACGATTCATTTTGGCTATTTGCCATCGACTATCGGCGTTAATTATGCCAATGTGGCAGTTCTAGCAAGCATAAATAAATTTCATTTCATGTTCTAATTTTAATATTGCTACAGTTTCCTTAGTTACGGAATCCTTTGTTGCCACTCAAGCTGTTAAATTTAACAATTAAGTGAAAACAATCATTTCTACAGCTCTTGACTCGAAAAATGAAAACGCATTGGATATGACACAATTAGAACATTACCACAATCACCACGTCAATAACGTGAAATTCATTTACAAGGTCTTTAAGAAATCCTGTACTATGTCAAAGCCTCATATCTTAATTCCGATTAGTTCGCAAAAAAATTGATTAATCAGTATAAACTGAAGCAATGAAACTTTGTAAGCGTTTTTTTGAAACAAGGAAAATGCAAATTGACGTCTTTGGTGTAGAAGTGCCGATAGGGAGAGCTACATAATTCAGTAACGGTAATGGGGAATGATAAGTGAATATGCGCATACACAAAGACCCAAAAATCAAGAGAGTATGAAAAGTCGGAAATACGAAATGAAAATAAAAAATAAATCAAATGATACGAGATATAAGTAATAATAATACGAGAATGACATTATTACAATCATGTGTACAACAAAGGTCCCAATTGCTTATAATATTCCCCTAGCAATGACTTAGTCCGACCAGTGGCCGACCGCTTAGCGCTCTGAACTGGGAGACGGGAGGTTTCTGGTTCAAAACAGATCGCGTTCGCTGACCTAACCGTTCGGAGTTTTCCTGTATTCCGTTCGGAAAATAAAACAGTACTCGCAACATGCATATGTTAGGAAACATATATCGCTGGTTTTCTCCAAAACGTAGCATAAATACCGGTTAAGACCCCTTAGAAAGACACCCACGGAGGACACACCCACCCCTTGACCTAGATCCCATGCGTGGAGACTAGAAGCAGGATAGTCTCCAGATTTGTAGAGAGTTCAATTGAACGACCAGCGTCGTGTGCAACTTATAGAAGCAGTTCTACGATACCGGATCCATGGAGAAAAAGCCTGGGCAAGGTCATCCGAGAGAAGCTGCTTCTTTTTTGATCGCCAGTGACACTGACGTAGATTTTGTGCAATCCTGTTGCAGTCATCTCAGATTTGCACTCATGGCGTCAACGTTTCATCACGATTTAAATAATTTTTTACTTTTATAGATTCCGCATCAATGGGTTTAATTCTAATTATATGTGTAAGGAAAATGTTCTTTTCCCACCGTGCGGAGAACGGGTACCCCCGCTAGTAGAATTTTTAAACTGTGAATTTTAGTCTCCTGTTTTAGGAGAAAATACATTGGTTTCTGATGAACAATTGTCTGAAAGTGCACTGTTGTTTCAACATTTTTTTCAAAGTGGTTATTTCAAAGTGGTTAATCATTTTTTTCAAAGTGGCAAACAGCTACACGAAGACGACGTTGCCGTCCCCACATAGCTGTGTGATTCTCACCCCTTATTATGTGCCCTATCACCCCTTAAAGTTTTGCCCAAGAATTTAGATTTACCCTGTACACATGTATCGTTATAGTCGCAACCCCCCCCCCCCATGAAAAATTTCTTCCTACGTCACTGGAATGTATAAATATTTTTTAATTTACTATATGCAACAACTTCTACTTAATAATGACTGGATGTCAGAATTATTTTAAATAATATTGCAATGGTCACTAACTTTATTAAAAAGGATGTCAATAAATAAAAATAAATAAATCAGATTATAAACCACTTCCTAAAAAAAGTTCATACATTTTTTTCATTTTTAAAATAATGGTTATGCTTCTCAACATACGTCTCTAACCAGTCTCTTAAAAGAAATTAGTGTATCTTTCCCCTTCTGTGTCGATAGTTGCATTAGGGCAATCGGGAAGCAACGACGATCAGGGTTGAGGAATTCAGAATATTACTATAATTTTAGAGAACTTGATGCCAGAATTATTTAAACTACCGTTGTAATTGCATATATTGAGTCTTTCATACAGCATCAACTTATTGAGTCTTTGGTACTGCTGAGACGCAACGTGTGCGTTCGGGGAGCAACGACGGTCAGGGAAGGGGAATCGCAACCGCCGACGTTTTTGTTCGACAAGAGGTAGCAGTAGAAAAAAAGGCAATAAATTATATTTTCATTCTGCCCTTAGAGTCTAATCTATGAGAGCTATTTTGTTTGCTCCTGTTAAAGTGCTTTAAATATTACACTCGCTACATTCCTGGGAGACTATTTTTAACAAACCCCAATTATTGTACAAACTCCAAAAACTATTTATTGTTCGTGAACTTTTGCGTAAACAAGCTGGTTGCCTAACCTTGTTTGCATTAACAAGGTTCAGCAGTACAGCCACCCTATAAAAAATACTGGTCCTAGGATACGCCCAAATATTTTCTATCTTATGATTAGTTGTATTAAACAATTTATTTACAACTAGCAGCAAAACCCTGCGTTGCTCGGGTTAAAATACATCGCATGTTTAATGGTATAAAACAGGGGTTCCCAAACTTTTTTTACCCGCGGCACCCTTGTCAGGTTAAAAGCATTTCACGGCACCCTTGTCAGACTAAAAACTTTCGCAGCAGATTTCCTTTAAAGCAATATGAATATGAAGGTTAGAATGTAGAGTTTGGATGCATTTTACGTTATTTTTTGTTTGTTTATAGTGCTGACTATCAAGAAAGTACTCTCTTGGGAAAGGGATATAGAATTTTGACAATACCCCCAATTCTGAGAGATCCTATAAAAGAGAGGCTACATTAGTCTTGAACTTGACTCAAATATTTTTGTTTGAACCCACTTAGTGATCAGCTTGGCACACTTTCTAGGGGATACCGGTTCAGAGGAAATTATTGGATTATACTCCTCCAAAACACTTTTCTTGATTATCTCCACGGCACCCCTGACATACACTCGTGGCACCCTAGCATGGCATGCCGCGGCACCCAGTTTGGGAACCTCTGGTATAAAAGATATTTAAGGATCCATTTTTAACGTAGATAATTTAGATTTCTATCTTAGGTATTGAGAGACTTATTCGACCATTAACATTCGGTGTATAGAAAGTATTCCTGCTGATATGGCAACAGACGATAAACATTAACTTTTAATGTTTTATTGGAGTTGAAAAACTGTTGTTTAAGTTACTTTGTTAGTGTTTGTCTAAAGTTCATGCTATTTGAATTCGTAGCTTATTGAGTATAAAAAACGAAAGATAAGGTTTAATACTAATGAATACACTGAAATGGTGTTACTTTACGGAGAATTTCATCGGAATAAGCGAGAGGCTGCGACGCAGTATGCTATAAAATTTCCGAATGACAATCACCCATTGCAATTCATCTTCACTCGACAAGACATTTTTAGAACTTTCTGGAACATTCAATATCGATTTTAACAGTTGCACACAATTTGGAACTTTCTAGATCATTCCAGAAATTTTTCGAACTTTCTAGAACATTCTGGATTGTTTTTAACAGTTGCAGACATTTTGGAACTTTCTAGATCATTCCAGAAATTTTTACAACTTTCTATATCATTCTGGATCGATTTTAACAGTTGCAGACATTTTGGAACTTTCTAGATCATTCCAGAAATTTTTAGAACGTTCTAGATCATTCTAAATCGATTTGAACGGTTGCACACGTTTTGGAACTTTCTAAAACTTTCTGGAAATTTTTAGAACCTTCTAGAACGTTCTAGATTGACTGTAACAGTTGCACACATTTTGGAGTTTTCTAGGCCATTCCAGGAATTTTTAGAACTTTTCAGAAGTTCTTATGAGTTAGAAAATCACAGATATATATTTTTTTCACATTTTCGCCACCCACTTCCACTCACCTCGACCAAACTCCCTTACTTTCACCGTGAGGCCAAGGGGTATTAACCACCCCAACGGGAAGTTAATTCGAGTTGATGGTGATAGAGAAAACTTCGTCTTTACAAACGAACATTAGCATTTTATATATATACTATCTGAAGTACCCGTCCTTGACGGATTAGTGAATGCAAATTTCCAAAATGTAAGAACTTTCGTCAGCATTGTAGGAGTACACAGAATGGATGGAGTGTGTTGCCAAAGTAAAGAAAGCGAAGTTATAATTTTTATGTATTGTTAAACTATTACATGTTAGAGAGTAACTAAGTAATATCATTTCATTCGATTTAGTCGTAATTATGTGATGCGCGAACGAATATTTAAGCATATTGAAATAATTTTCGCAAAATCTCAAAATCTAATCAACATTTTTGAAAAATTGGAAGCCTAGAATTTAAGTTGAGTGACAACCTATCCTTTCACCCAATTTCGTTTCATTCCCTGTAGTCTTTATTTCGTGATGCTGGAACAAAATTTCAGCATTTTAAAACAATTTTCGCAAAATCTCAAAATGTAATCAAAATATTTTAAAATTTCAACGCCTATAAATTAAGATTAGCAACTACCTATCATATCACTAAATTTCGTATCATTCGTATTAGTCGTTATTACGTGATGTTTGAAGAAATATAAAGGTATTTTGAGAGAATTTTCACAAAATCTAAAAATCTAATAAAAATGTTTAAAAAATTGGACACCTGTAAATTATGTTGAGTAACCATCTATCATGTGACCAAATTTCATATTATTCGCTTTAGTCGTCATTACGTAATGCGGGAACAAAGATTCACTCAGTTTTAAACGATTTTCGCAAAATCTCGAAATATGATCGATTTTTTTTAATTAGATGCTAATAGTTTAAGGTGAGTGACCACCTATCATTTCACCAAATATCATTTTTTCACCTTTTTAGTTATTACGTGATGTGCGAACACAAATTTACGCAGAGTGAAATGATTTTCGCAAAATCTCAAAATCTAGTGAAGATTTTTTTTTTTAATTCGACGCCTATGTTTTAAGTTGAGTGAGCACCTATCATGACACCTAATTTCATATCATTCGCTTCAGTTGCTTTTACGTGATGCTTGATCACAAATTTACGCAGTTTGAAAGGATTTTCGCAAAATCTCAAAATCCAATCAAGATTTTTTTTAAATTCGACGCCTATGTTTTCAGTTGAGTGACCACCTATCATGACACCCAATTTCATATGATTCGCTTCAGTCGTTTTTACGTGATGCTTGAACACAAATTTACGCAGTTTGAAAGGATTTTCGCAAAATCTCAAAATCCAATCAAGATTTTTTAAAAATTCGACGCCTATGTTTTAAGTTGAGTGACCACCTATCATGACACCCAATTTCATATCATTCGCTTCAGTCGTTTTTACGTGATGCTTGAACACAAATTTACGCAGTTTGAAAGGATTTTCGCAAAATCTCAAAATCCAATCCAGATTTTTTAAAAATTCGACGCCTATGTTTTAAGTTGAGTGACCACCTATCATGTCACCCAATTTCATATCATTCGCTTCAATCGTTTTTACGTGATGCTTGAACACAAATTTATGCAGTTTGAAAGGATTTTCGCAAAATCTCAAAATCCAATCGAGATTTTTCAAAAATTCGACGCCTATGTTTTAAGTTGAGTGACCACCTATCATGACACCCAATTTCATATCATTCGCTTCAGTCGTTTTTACGTGATGCTTAAACATAAAAAGCGTCACGGACAGAATGACAGAATGACAGAACGACAGAATGACAGACAGACAAACTTTTTTTTTGAGGGTCGCATCGGATTCCCGGGTGCTTGAAACGGATAGAAATCGCAAAATTTTTGAATTCCAAGAAATGTACAGACAAAAGTCTAATTTTATTTATATAGATGAAGCCGGTGCTGGAGACAGATGAATGAGAGGGATTATTGCACATGTTCCCGTGGACATTGAAGGTCTGTGCTTAGTAAATTGAATAATTTCAGTTTTATAAAACGAAAAAAAAAAAAAAAAAAAACTTAGTTTTAGTAAAAGGTAAGTTTCCTTCTACCTCAAATAAGTCTTATAGTCTTTCAAATAAAAGTAAAATCACACCGAGGTACGGAGCGAATTATATGCCTTCATCTCAGATGTTGGAACTATCTTATCTTATTTATCTATCTCATCTTATCTTATTATTATCATCTTATTATTCCTCTTACCCAACCAAAACGTCGGTGGCTGAGATTCCCCTTACTCCCCTTACCCCCGTTACTCACCGACTGCCCAAAAGCACACGTGTGGTCTCAGCTGTTCCAAAGACCCAATTATGTTGATGCTGCATGAAAGACTTAATATATGCAATTACAACAGTATTTTAAATAATTCTGGCTTCAAGTTCTCTAAGATTATGGTAATATTCTGAATTCCTCAACCTTGATCGGCGTTGCTTCCCGATTGCCCAAATGCAACGATTGACACAGAAGGAGAAGGGTACACTAACTTTAAGAGACTCGTTAGAGACGTATGTTGAAGAGCGTAACCATTATTTTAAAATGAAAAAAATGTATGAACTTTTTTTAGGAAGTGGTTTGTAATCTGATTTATTTATTTTTATTTATTGACATCCTTTTTAATAAAGTTAGTAGCCATTGCAATATTAGTTAAAATAATTCTGACCTCAAATCTTTATTAAGTATAAGGTATTGTATATAGTAAGTAAAAAGTTATTTATAAATTCCAGAGGCGTAAGCTGAAATTTTTCATGGGGGGGGGGGGGGGTAACGACTACTACAATTCATGTATCGTAATGTGCTGTATGCATATCTTGTGTGTGCGTAGGGTTGAAAAAAAACCCGGTTTATTTGAAAAAAAAACGTTTTTTTTTTAAAATATTTTTATAATTACCGTTTACATATTTATAAGTATAATTATTTGTAAAATATTCAAATAACAATTAATATTCCTTCTGGAAGTAATTAAAACAAAGTAAATAAACAATTGTTGCTATACTTACGTGGACATTGAAATCATTCAATTTTAATATTTTATTTAGAGATACTATTTTTTATATTTAGTACATAATATAATACAATATTAATTGTTTACTACATTTTACATGGAATCTTGCACTTAGATTCATCAGTAATAATGGTGATAAGTTGTTCAAAATGATATTTTTAAGGTTTAAAAATAAATTGTTAAAACACAAAACCTCTATCTTAGAAACAAATTAAAAATGCAGCCTATAATTTAAGTTTAATTAATAATTTTTAATATTGATAAAACAATACGGTATCTAGTAGATTGATATAAAAACTTATTGTTGATACTTATAAGGATAATTTAAAAAGATATCAGAACGTATTCTATCTGTAGTATTTGGAATTTTAAATTATTCTTAAAAAAAAAAAAAAAACAATTTTTTTTTTTTTTTTTTTTTTTTTTTTAATCCATGCCGGATGTTGGCTATAGTTAGATTTCGCCAAAGGAAATGCGCCTCCTTCCACGGAGTTGCATCTAACGTCTTCTCAAATGAGCACCGTTGTTTACACTCGAGATTTCATATTACGATCGATCCCGAAATTGTGACGGACAGGACTTTTCTTATTTAGATTGGTGCTATATGATTGATTTTACACATTAAAATGTTACTATTTTATTTATTCATAAAAGTTTTTCATGTTTTTCTTACATGTACACCTAGAGTTTTAAAAGCTTCAAACTGTGCTTTTTAGTGAAGCTTATGTAATTATTTGCAATTCATTAGTCTCCTATTTCTTTTCTGTTTTAACTTTTTTTCGGAAAACTGATTTTTTTTTTTTTCTAGGTAACGTTTGTGGGGTGAATTTTGTCTGAATGTGCTAATGCATATAAAGAGTTGTATTTAAAAAACTTAACTCTTATGTGCATTTGGATTTTCCGGATTTCTCTGAAATGGAAATCAAGGATACGAAGAGCAAAAAAAAAAGAAAAAAAAAAAAAAAAAGACAAAGAAAAAAAAAGTCCTACAGCCGCTGAGGGCGCGCTGCATGAGATCGGTGTGGCCATTAGCCTCTATGGAAGTTCAGTATGTGGTTCCATTTCTTTATTTATGGTAAGTACTCCAGAATATTCCGAAATACTTACAGTTGTACAACCGAAAATTCTAGAAGAATTTTCCCCGCCAAACAGGGTTGGATAGTTTTGTTTATTCAATGTTTGGGTTTGTTGTGTTAGAATTAAGTTTATTAGATGAATGCATTTTAAAATGGTAATTAGGAGTAAAACACAGGTATCTGAAAATGGCTGAAAGAACGAGATATTAGATTTTAATTTTAATACACAGAATTTATTGATTTTAATTATATATATATATATATATATATATATATATTAATTATGCATACATATATATAATGTAAAATGTAGAAACATGCTGCAATTGTTTTGTGTCGAAATAATGTAACACAACCTTACAGTTGTGCACATGCTTACTTGTTTCCCCCCTAAAAGGTATTTTTAAAATTTTGTTGAAAAAAAAAACTAGCATGTTTCTGCATTTGATTTCTTTTTTAACAACGTTCTCATTCATTGAATGTGACACATTAATTCTAAAACCATGATGAGATAAACCGAAAAGTTGCCGAAATATCAAGGAGCGTTATTGATTCAGAAACCTTGATGAGATAAACTGAAAGTTTTCAGAAATAAACAGGAACATTACGTATTAATTTGGAAACCTTTGTGATATAAACCGAATGGTTTCCGATTAGACAAAACATTTCTGAAAAAACATTTCTGAAAAAAACAAAAACATTACTCATTAATTCGGAAACCTTTTGAACCGAAAGTTTACTGGCTATTTTACAAAAATATACAGAGAGGTTACATATCTATTCCAGAAACCTTTACGAAAAAAGCAGGAAAATATTTAAATATTTTTCCTAAATATGCGAAAACGTTCCTACAATTTTGAACTACAAGAGCTGCCCTATATTTTGGGGTAACGTTTCAGATTTTATTTTTTTTTTACCGTGTAAACAGTTCATTTTAAATCAAAATTTTTTGAAAAATTTGTTCTCAAAATTGTTTGAGAGAGACGTCTCGAACAAGGGATTAATTTAATATTAATTAATAGATCAACATTTTATTAATGCATTGATTATTTATCAATTATAATTAATTAATATTAATGAATTATAACACCATACCTCCCCTATTCCCGAAAGTTTAACACATCCTATTACTTATCGGTTACACAATAACCCGGGCCCCTCCTTCTCTTGAAACGGGAGTGCCCCTACCCTCCCAGTCCAGGCCTGGTAAGATTTAACGATAGTTAAAAATCAGTCGTTTCTAAGATTTCGTATTTATCTACAAATTTACAAAATTTTTTGGAAATCTTAGGAGGGAGTGAAAGCCTGCTAGGTAGGGCTCACTCCCGTTGACCCCATCTGGTTACGGAACAGCATTTTCTTCTTCATTTTCGTTTTATCTTCCTTAAATGTGGTTTGACGTTTTACGCGAAAAGGGGAAATTCGAAAAGTATATATAGATATGTTTCATAAGTTTAGCTCATAATCTTAGTGACACCTTGTAAAAATCTCTTAAAATATGCGCTGGTCAGTGGCGTAGCCAGGGGGAGGGTTAGGGAGGTCATAACTAAAGTGATCATTTTTTCTGAACCGAAAATCGGGACACTTCTAAACCTCAGAGTCGGGAGGAGTAAAAATTAATCCCGACCCAACCCCCTCCCCCAATTTTTTTTTTTCTACATATAATTTGATTTTCTACTTTTATGAGAAAAGTGAGTTGAAAAAAATACAAATATACAAATAAATGCGAATAAACAAATAAAATAGGCCTATTATATAAACTTGGGTTTTAAATAACTTTAATGGTTAATCTTTGGATAACTTTAGTTTGCTTTACTAACAATAACTATAGAATCACCATCCATTGATTATAGGTATATATCAGTGGCGTAGCCAGAAAATTTCATGGGGGGGTTACCACTACTGCAACTCACATATATGTATACGTGTGTGTGATAAGGGAGTGAAGAATATACATTTTGTATGGCAAAAAATTCCTCGGGGGGGGGGGGGTGACCCCGTAAACCCCCTCCTTGGCTACGCCACTGCTATGCATTAATACATATTATAAAACAATCATTTTTATCAATAAAAAAAAACGATGTTAAATACAAGTAACAAAAAACTTTGTAAATAACACAATCATTTTCATGTGAATTTAATCCAATTTATTTTACATTTATTTATTTATTTATTTTTCAGATAGCAGGACTTTGGCGGGACAGGAATGGAAAAGCGGTACATTTTAGGCTTCTGTGGGGACATCGGGACATATGGGTAAAAATCAGGATTGTCCCGACAAAAGCAGGACGTCTGGTCACTTTAGTCACCACCACCCCTCCCCCTTGAGGAATTTTTTGCCATACAAAATGTATATTTTTCATTTCCTTATCCCACATCCGTATGAGTTGCAATAGTTGTAACCCCCCTCCCCAACCCATGAAAAATTTGTGGCTGTGGCTCTGGTAAAAATAGTTCTCACAAGCTTTTTATGCGAGACGGAAAATTCTTGCGAGAAATCTCACGCGAGACAAGACTCTGTCTCGTCTCGCAAAATATTTCCTTTATCGGCTCGCGAGATGAGACGAGAACGCGAGACAATGAGAGATTTCTCGCGTCTCGCGCCCATCCGCACGCACGTTAAGTTTGTAAATGACCTTTTGAGATACACCCTGTATATTTTCTGCCGTAACATCATGCTAACATTAAGAAACTGCGTTAATACATGTTGAATGGGAAGAGAAGCAATATGACTCATCATGCTGACGTAGAGTTCCCGCTTCTCGATTTCATAAATTTGGTCATTTAAACGCGATTATGAAATAAAATAAATGAGGTACTCTACGCATATTTCCCGGAATCGGTTTAAACTACATTCAGCAGAGTAATTTTATATAAATGCTATCTCTGAGTTGGAATTTAAGCTCGCCTAATAACAAAGCACTCCTAATAGTACTAATCAAGATGAAATATGGCTTTTTTGTTTCTCCCCAATTCTAGCATTCAATTTATGATCTCCCAAGTGATATATAATCCCAAGAGAACCATTAGAGTGCTTTACAACTTACAAATATTATCACTCTTATACTTTCCGAACATGTACCATTTAAAGAAAGCATTGTATCATGAAAAAATTAGACTTTGATATTTTGATGTATTTACCCATTTCGAGGTTTACATTCATTTATGCTATTTTTAAGAGATATGTGTGTGAGTGAGTGTGTATGAACACGATAGCTCCAAAACGATCTATTCGATTGAGCTCAAATTTGGTATGTATATTATAAACTACCGTCGCACGACTGGTATTGATTTCGGTGTGCATACGACTTATAGTTTTTTTACAGGGACCGTAATGCAAAAAAGATTTGTTTTACATTACGGTCTATGGGCGGAAATTCTTGAAAGTGCATTAGGAGCAGTGATTAGATGCTCTAGCGTCTAAACGGTGCATTCCATTGAGTGCAAATTGGGGATGTATATAGGTCACGATCACGTGACCTGTATAGAGTTTAGTGTTTGTTCACCGAATAGTTTGTTCATAGAGTTGCATAAGTAATTCTTGTACATTACGGTCTACGGGTGCAAATCGTTTAACGTCTGCTAGTGTCTAAATGGTGCATTCAAATAAGTTAAAACTGGATATTTATATTATAGATCACCGTCACGCAACCTGTATAGATTTTAGTGTGTGTAGGGGTTATAGTTTTTGTACAGCGCTACAAAAAAGTTCTGATGCATGACGGCGGAAATTCTTGCAAGTACGCTAGTGTCTATATCGTTCCTTCGATTGAGTTCAAATTAGGTTCGCATAGTATAGGTCATTGTCTTACACACTGTACAGATTTTGGTGCGTGTAGGCAGTACAGTTTTTTTATGGGGCTACAAGAATTATTCTTATGTTTCGGCCTATAGACTAAAATTATTTGGAGGGCACTAGCGTCTGAACACTATATCCGATTGAAATGAATTAAATTTATTTAATCGCTCGATAAAGATCAAGTAATCGAAAAGTCGAGTGGAGTCACTCCAGATTTTCATCATCTTCCTCTTCTTTTTTTAATAAATATTTAGAGTACTAATAAAAATTTATAGTGAAATGCTTCTGTCGAATAGAAATGAAGCCAAAAATTCTTCAACTTTATTGGAATACTAGCTGAAGTACCCGTCCTTGACGGGTTAGTGAATGCAAATTTCCAAAAAGCAAGAACTTTCGTCAGCATTGTAGGAGTACACAGAATGGATGTAGTATGTTGCCAAAGTAAAGAAAGCGAAGTTATAATTTTTATGTATTGTTAAAATATTACAGGTCAGAGAGTAACTAAGTAATATCATTTCATTCGCTTTGGTCGTAATTATGTGATGCGCGAACGAATATTGACGCATATTGAAATAATTTTCGCAAAATCTCAAAATCTAATCAACATTTTTGAAAAATTTTGAAGGCTAGAATTTAAGTTGAGTGACAACCTATCCTGTCACCCAATTTCGTTCCATTCCCTGCAGTCTTTATTTCGTGATGCTGGAACAAAATTTGAGCATTTTAAAACGATTTTCGAAAAATCTCAAAATGTAATCAATATATTTTAAAATTTCAACGCCTATAAATTTAGATTAGCAACTACCTATCCTATCACTAAATTTCGTATCATTCGTATTAGTCGTTATTACGTGATGTTTGAAGAAATATAAGCGTATTTTGAGAGAATTTTCAAAAAATCTCAAAATCTAATAAAAATGTTTAAAAAATTGGACACCTATAGTTTATGTTGAGCAACCATCTATCATGTGACCAAATTTCATATCATTCGCTTTAGTCATTATTACTTAATGCGGGAACAAAGATTCACTCAGTTTTAAACGATTTTCGCAAAATCTCGAAATCTGATCAATTTTTTTTAATTAGATGCTTATAGTTTAAGGTGAGTGACCACCTATCATTTCACCAAATATCATTTTTTTCACCTTAGCAGTTATTACGTGATGTGCGAACACAAATTCACGCAGTTTGAAATGATTTTCGCAAAATCTCAAAATCTAGTCAAGATTTTTTTTTTTATTCGACGCCTATGTTTAACGTTGAGTGAGCACCTATCATGACACCCAATTTCCTATCATTCGCTTCAGTCGTTTTTACGTGATGCTCGAACACAAATTTACGCAGTTTGAAAGGATTTTCGCAAAATCTCAAAATCCAATCAAGATTTTTTAAAAATTCGACGCCTATGTTTTAAGTTGAGTGACTACGTATCATGACACCCAATTTCATATCATTCGCTTCAGTCGTTTTTACGTGATGCTTGAACACAAATTTACGCAGTTTGAAAGGATTTTCGCAAAATCTCAAAATCCAATAAGGATTTTTTAAAAATTGGACGCCTATGTTTTAAGTTGAGTGACCACCTATCACGACACCCAATTTCATATCATTCGCTTCAGTCGTTTTTACGTGATGCTTGAACACAAATTTACGCAGTTTGAAAGGATTTTCGCAAAATCTCAAAATCCAATCAAGATTTTTTAAAAATTGGACGCCTATGTTTTAAGTTGAGTGACCACCTATCATGACACCCAATTTCATATCATTCGCTTCTGTCGTTTTTGCGTGATGCTTAAACACAAATTTACGCAGTTTGAAACGATTTTCGCAAAATCTGAAAATCTAATCACGATTTTTTAAAAATTCGACGCCTATGTTTTAAGTTGAGTGACTACCTATCATGACACCAAATTTCATATCATTCGCTTCAGTCGTTTTTACGTGATGATTTGTTTACAAAAAAAGCGTCACGGACAGAATGACAGAATGACAAACTTTTTTTGAGGGTCGCATCGGATTCCCAGGTGCTTGAAACGGATAGAAATCTCAAAATTTTTGAATTCCAAGAAATGTACAGACAAAAGTCTAATTTTATTTATATAGATGTTGCAAAAGAATGAAATGTTTTTTCGACTGCAAACTGTGGAATACCATTTAATTATTAATATTTATTATCAGTTATTGTGTCCTTTATCGTTTTGTAGGATTTACTTGGGTTTTATATTTTGCAGTGTAATTAAAATTAACTGTGTCAAAAGCCAGATACCTAGTATTTTCGACCTGGCACCTTGTACAGAACAGAATACCTAATATTTTGGTGCCACCATTCGCAGATCCAAATTGGGGGGGGGGGGGGGGAGGAGGGGCTTAAAAGTCAAACAAAGTTTGGACAATAAAGGATTGGCAGATCTTGTAAGTTAAAAAGTATTTATAAGAAAAAGGGAACACACAAAATATGTGTGCTCTCCTCCCTCTCTAGAATTTTTTTCTAGATCCACCACATCCTATTTTTTTTTTTGTCAAATTTTCTTTGTCTTAGGGATGATTTGGCGCCCCTCTGCGAGCAGTGCCAGGGGCATGATAGATCCCCTCACTACGCCACTGCTGGCACCCGGGCCTGACATTTATTTGTCCACCTCCCTTTTCAATTATGTAACCACCTGCTCTGAAGTTTTTTCTTTATGTTAATGTATACTAATATAAATTACAAGTTTTCGAAAAATTACTTCTATTGTGTCTCCAACGTCTTCCATGTTGAAGCGACATCTCTGGGAATCCCATTCCAGATGCAAGTCTCTCGTCTGGAATTGGTTCAGAATTAGGAGACACTGTTCTCAGGGGGAGATGGTAACGCTGGCCGTCAAATGTGTGCCATCTTAACATAAATGGCCGACATTTCTGACCAGTTGCCATTTGTAGAGAACTAACGGTGTCATAGCCAATATTCTGGGTGTTTGTAATACATACATAAGTTAAATGTTCGAGGAAAATTGTTTTTCATTACTTGCACAAACTAAGACATCTATCTTGCAGGACTGTATAGGTAATTTCTGGGTCCTCAATTGTAGACTCAGGCTGTGAAAGGGTTAAGCACACGATAAACCATTGATCTCCACACAGTTATGTCAACGAATTGATTATATTTCGTTAATATGCAGAAGTACGGAATTTCCGCTAATAAAAAACAGACATTTCGCAGAAAAAATTGTGAAATTTTGAAATTTCACTAAATTTTGCATAAACTACATATAAAGCATTGTTTTATATACTTAAAATTTAATTGAAATCTACGTTGTTGTAATTTCACCATTTGACTGTTTTAGAGTTCTTTTGTCCGAAACGATGTCATTATAGTTACTGAAGAAGGACTCTGCGTACTGCGTAGCGTACAAGCTATTAGTTGGACTCCAAATTCTCTGTAAAACTGCTTCAGCAAAGTTTCGAAAAGAGCATTTATTAGCTCAACAATAAGTCCTTAACATGGTGATCTTTACTCCTGTTTACTGATTGTAACATTAGGCGATAATATAGTTGTACAAATCAAGGGGCTCCTTTTTTAGGAAGTGCTGTGAAAAAAGGAATAAAACTTTTGAGCAGTATAATACACTCACTTCCAAAAGTTAAGCACGAAGATGTAAAATCAACAAATACTGCTTTGATTGACACAAAATTCGGCAGGAAAGTGGCATATATATTTATGCATAAAACAAAATGAATAATTATTTACAGAAATGAAAATAATATTAAATTTTGAGTTATCAGATAATGACATTCTGGAGACTAAAACAGAATTATGTATACAGAGAAAATAAACAGCATAAAATGAAAAAAAGTACATTAATAGAGTATGCGATCCCCCTCATCTGTATACAAAGTTTACACCTTCTGACCATGCTTTCAATTAGGTGGTCAACCACCGCAGAAAGCAATCGCCATTCTTCTTGTAGAGCAGTTTCCAGCTCAATAAGAGTGGCCGGAGTTGGGAAACGTGAAGATACAGCATGGTCGAGAGCATCCCAAAGATTTTCAATGGGATTAATGTCGGGCGAATATGCTGGCCACGCCATACGCGTAATCCCTTCACTCTCCAGGTAGTCATCGACGATGTCAGCTCTATGGAAACGTGCGTTATCGTCCATTAAAACAAAAGTAGGGCCAACTGCTGCAGCGTACAATCTCAGAATGGGTTCTAGGACTTCCATACACACACATCTCGATACCGGACAGCCGCCACAGAACCCCGTTTAAAGATGTGCAGGTCGGTGCGGTATCCTAATGAAATCCCTGCCCACACCAAAATGCTTTCGCCTCGGAATGCGTGATGTTCAGTGATGTTTCGGGGCTGATTGCGTGTTCCTTGTTCACGCCATATCCTTGTACGCTTGTCATCTGGCTCCAGAGCAAATCTTGACTCATCAGTAAACATGACATTGCCCCAGTCAGACACAGTCCAATTTACATGTTCCCGGCACCACTTTAATCGTGCCCCTCTTGATTGGACGGGTAGAAAAACACAAACTCGAGGTACCCGGGCGTACAGTACAGTCTACTCATATGTAATCTTCGGCGTACAGTAGCTGCAGATATCGCCTTACCAATGGACGCTGTAACCATAGATGTCACACGTGTGGAGGTCGCTCTGCGATTCCGCTTGGCTAAAATAGCAATATATCGATCTTCCGCTGGGGTTGTAACCTTTGGGCGACCGGCTACGGGCCTTCAGACAACTGTCTGTGTGGTTTGGAATTGTTTCCATAAACGTGAAATCACAGAATTATGAACGCCGAAGAAAAGAGCAACATCTGTGATCGACTGTCCTGCTTTAATGCGCCCCACAGCACGCCAGCGCTCAGAATCTTCCATTCGTCTTCTGGAAGTCATAGAAACACGTATGTCTTGAAAACAAACTGTACGAAAGTTTTAAACACCTTCTATCAGTACTTACAATCAACTTCTGTAACCCTTCATAAAGCTGGCATCTTATAAGACTGCCCTTTTTGCATATTTCTTGACAGGAAAGCGCGATTGGCTGTTACCTAACATATTTGCATACTTCCATCTACCGCTGCAGCGAATTGATCCTCTTCAATTCTAATTGGCTACCGGAAATTAGCATTTTCCTCTCCGTGTTTAACTTTTGCAAGTGAGTGCATAAGGTGGTCATACTTACAGACACAGATGGGCAAAATAATTGACCAGTGTGAAAAGCAGGCTTCATTTGTTGTATTTAATTTCATGTGAGAAGAAAGTTTATTGAAAGTTTTTCAGCTGGGGTTTTAACATTATATTTAGATCTAAATCCAGTGTCTTTGTTGTTCAAGAAGTCGTTTCCTAATTTTGCTCCACAAATGGCGAGCAAATTGAATCGCCTAATTTGTTAATTTCGGGCACATCCAGGCCTGTCGAGAGGGGGGGGGATTCCTCCCGGGCCCGTGTTTTCTGGGGGCCCGGGCTAAACTTTCAAAAAAAATTTCTGTATAGATAGAAATAGAATTCGCGAAAACCAACACCGACAGGAATAAGTAAAGACGAGACGAGGTCCTTTGAAACTGGATTGCTGACGACACTTCGAAGTCTGTTCTCAGAGTGCCTGGGCTCTAGGCCCTCTACTCCGCTCATAATAATTATATTAACAAGAGAATATAGTTCAATAATTCTGAGCAGAAAAAGCTGATTCTCGCCAAATATTTTTGGCTAAGCATCACATTTAAGAAATCGACGTCGCACACGAAAATTTACGCCCAAACTATTGACAAGTAAAGTTAATTTTATGGGTCACATTTTTTTTTTTTTTTTTTTTTTTTCCAATTCCTACAATTAGGTCACACTCTCCCCATATATATCTTGTACAAATTTTCAATTGTTAATAAAATACTTTTTTATTCATCCACTCAAGTTCAAATAATTTTTTTTAACTTGTAGTGGATGACACTGTATGTTAATACAGTTTTGGTCCCAATTAACTGGATAATTCATCTACAGGACCGCCCAAAAGATTCGCAATACATTACGCTTTATGGACCGAAATTCATTAAACTCACATATCTCAAAAACTATTAGACGTAGAAAGTTAAAACTTCATATTCAGGATTGTTGTAACATCTAGTTGTGCAACCACCATTTCGGTCTCATTCGACTGGATAGTTTATCTACAGGGCCGTCCAAAAGATTTTAAATACATTACGCTCTATGGGCAGAAATTTATTAAAGCGTAATTTAGAGGTATTAGGCTACTTCAAACGACTCAGAAGTGATATATGCTGTTAAAGGTTACAAAATGAATGTTTCCATCGAAGGAAGTGTCTTTTTCATTTATAGTTCTGCTACAGGAACACTCAAAATATTTCCAACACTTTACGGTCAATGGCAGTTTTAGGGACACTCATCCATATCAAGTACAATACCGTCCTACCATATAGTTAGGTAATGATCCGACCGCGGTCACGTGCCTCCCTCAAGAATTATGCCAAAAGTCGCCGAGCTTGGCAACTTTTGTACGTGTGAATGTATTTTACTCTCAAATCTCAAAAACTATTAGTCGTAGAATTTTGAAATTTCATATATAAGATTGTTGTAACCTCTAGTTGCGCATCTCGATTTTTGGTTCGAATCTACTGAAGAGTTTATCAGCAAGAACACCCAAAAAGAATTTCAATACATTAATGTCTATGGACATCTTCAATATATTACATTCGTAGTCAGTCATTGTTTGGTCCATTCCCAAAATATCGCCAAACTTGACGATAGTCGGTCATTTGGTCCATGCCCAAAATATCGCCATTTGTCTTCATCTTTGGCGAGTTTTGGCGATAGACATTGTTTTATCCATGCCCAAAACCTCGCCATTTGTCGTCGACCTTGGCGAGTTTGGTGAAATATGACCAAATTTGGCCCCAAAAATTATTTCGCATTTCGCATAACTCTAAAACTTTTAACCGTAGAATGTTGAAATTTTGTATTTAGAACTATTGTAACATCTAACTGTGCATCCTCCTTTTTTTCAATTCCTACTATTAGTTCACACTCTCCCTATATATATTTATATATGTTATTCAATTTTTCAGTCGTTAATAAAATACTAGCTGCGTACCCGTTCTCCGCACGGTGGGAAACGCATATTTTCCTTACACATACATAATTCGTATTAAACCCAGTAATGAGGAATCTCAAAATGTGAAAAAATACTTGAATCATGACTAAAAAAGGACGTCATGAGTGCAAATTTTAGACAATTGCAACATGACACAAAAAGTACGTCAATGTGACTGGCGATCAAAAAAGAAAGAACTTTATGGTATGCAGACAAAACTTTTCTCTTTCGAAAAATGTCTGATTTCTACATAAAATAATTCGTTTTGTGAGGTTTAGTATATACCACATTGAGGTTTAGTATATATACCACATAAATAACATTACTTGATGTTGACAAAAATTTTATCTTGCATTTTTCGAAGCGTGGACAATGCATTAGCGCAGTTATGTTACACACGACTTTATTAAATTTTACCTAAATTAAAAAACCTACATGAAACATTGGATGCATCATTTACGTTTAAAGCCAAAAATGAACCCTGCTCCGGTGAAAATCATGTCGCTTTTGTAAATGAAAACGTTCGTGATGTAACTTCTGAGAAAAAGCTTATTACTCTTATTGAACTCTTAATGCAGTATCATACTTGTTACATAAAAGTGACGTTTATCTCACTGTCAATTCGCGCTAAATGAATAACTAATTTCATTTTTTAATTTTTTACAGATTACAGTTGACCACTTTATAACATGGGTCTACATCACGAATTCCTAGAACACGACGAAAACATTACGATCGTTTTCGTGTAACACGTTAAAAGAGACTCGTACAGTACGATGAAATGAGACATATGTTCTGATCATGGAGATATACTATAGGAGTGGACACTCTCCATAGCTGTAATGTTAAACGTTTGGTACCCCAAATAAGTTTCAATTATGTAAACATTGGAAATCTAGTGACGTGCAGCGATCCTAGCGGCAAAAGAATAAAGCATTTCCCGTGCTGATTGATAACTAATTTTACTTGTTTTTAATTTTCCGACCTAGCATGTGAACGAGATTATTAACGCGAGCACTAAATTTAAAATATTTCTTTCGCTTTTGCTTACATGGTTGCCTTAGTAACAAATGAATAAAAAAAGAAAAATGATGTTCTATCTTAAGATTATTAAAATATCGAGTTTATATTTGTGAACGAGTGTGTATATCGTGGCTCACAGAAAAGACGTTTTCGTCTGTCGCGGTATATATTTACATTAGAAAATGGTGCGAGTTCTTAATGTAACACGAATGTAACATTTTAACATGAGTTTTTTAGCGGCAATTTAAAGCTGTGTTAAAATTTGTCACAGTATGAAATAAATGTAAATACTGCTTGTTTGAGTGTGATCGTCATTATAAATAAACACTTTTTAAATACTGCATTCACACATACAACATTCTTCTAAATTTACTACTATTTCTTAAAATACAGGTTTTGGGCAAAATAATAACACGACATTACATACATAATATTACTTCGCTTCGAAATTATTGCCTATATTAATAACGAAATAGTACTCTAAGACAATTAGGTAATTAAAACACACCTGAAGCCAGAAATTATTATATATCGTTCATAAGTCTATGTATTTCAAATTTTTTACTTCAAATCATTTTTAATTCAAATTTTCAAATTCAAGTTCCGCTAATTCAACGATCTCCATTTACTTCGCCTTGATGGAAATATAAACAAACTGGATGCGCAGAAGCAGGAGATGTGCAGTTACCCAGTGTGCGTAGCGCCATCTGTTTGCAACAACGGCGTTATCCAACTCAGCGCCGGCGCAAGGTTATCCGGCGCCAGCCTGCAAAAAAAGCTATAATCGCCCCCCCCCCCTCCGTTTTTTTTTTTTTTTTTTTTTTTTTTTTTTACAGGAGAAATAAGTTTGAAGAAAGCATTTGCCCCCCCCCCCCAAAAAAAAAAAATATATAATAATAAATTTATTTATAGGGAAAAATTAATTTTTCTGCATTTCATATTTACAAACTTTTCTATAATTTCTTTTGTATATATGACTTCTTGACAGATTTCATTTTCAATAGCAATCAAAGCTAGATTTGTAGGTCTTTCCTGAGATATACTTGACCGTAAATACGTCTTGATCAATTTTAATTTTGAGAATGGTCTTTCGCTACTAGCAACACTAACAGGAATGCTGAGTAGTATTCTCAATATTATATTCAAGTTCGGGAAGCACAATTTATTTGACACAATTAAGTTCAGAATATCCAATGGGTCATTCATACCGACTTTAAAAATGTCTTTGGAAGCTTCTATTTCATCAAAAATTTCTTCTGCGTTAATATTTTTACTATCACGATATTATAACAATTTTTCTAAATTACTGCCTTTTATCTTCAAATCTGCATTATCGATTTCCGATAAGTTACACAAGAAACTAAAATTATCGCAGTGATTTTTCATTGCGTCAAATCTTTCATTTAATGATGCCCAAGCTATATCCAAAATTCTAAAAAAGACATTTGTCCTAAATTTCTCTTCTGGAGATTGAGGGGATTCGTCAGCATGTTCGTAATCGAAGTGACATTTCTTTTTCCTTCGTCGGATTTCTTCAACAGTTTTAAAATGGGGCTCGCCATCCACTTCTTCACTAAGTTCTTTGGCTTTCTCAAGAATATTTTTGTAATTGACGTCACTTCTATGTTCTTGAATGAATCATTTTAAGTTACTTATTGCCTGTAAGGTTAGTGTGCACAGTAGCCTGTGTGCACACTGGAATGTCATGATATTCAAACCCTTTTCTTGCAATTGTTTGCTGACAGGATTAATTCTGTTAAGCAAATCGTACCAAAGTATCAAGGGACGAATAAATTTATAATCCTTGATTTTGGCGCACAGACTTCGTGCTTCGTCTTGCACTCCTTTTGAAAAGCATTCACCTTCGGATATTTCAAAAAGAGCGTCATAGCTTTCTCCTAGTTGATATCTTAAAGGTCAAATGGCTTCAATTTTGTTTTCCCATCGAGTGTTTGAGAGGGTTTCAATGTTAAACAGGAAATGTTTTCCAAAAGAACTGACCATCGTTTAGGAGAAGCAAATAAATTATGTAATTCTTGAATTGTCGAAAAAACACTGCATTCATTTTTGCTGCATCGTTAATCATTAAATTTAAGCTATGAGCGGAACAAGGAACATAAAAAGCACGAGGATTTATTTTTAGGATATTATTTTGAAGACCATTGTTCTTCCCTTTCATATTTTGCCCCGTTATCATATCCCTGGCCTCTCGTATCATCTAGAGCAT
This sequence comes from Cheiracanthium punctorium, assembly GCA_038373885.1. Taxonomy (NCBI): domain Eukaryota; kingdom Metazoa; phylum Arthropoda; class Arachnida; order Araneae; family Cheiracanthiidae; genus Cheiracanthium; species Cheiracanthium punctorium. Next base: position 176,457 of record JAWZYV010012746.1, on the reverse strand, counting down.
AGGTTCCCAACCTTCTTTGAACTGGTGCCCCCTTTTCTAGTGAATATTTCAATACCGCCCCCCTCCCACTCCAGAGAAACAAGATCGTAGATAATGCATGGTGAAAACAAGAATTAAATTTAAAAAAAATTACTAATAGATAGAATATTGCTGAAATTGAAACGCTACTAAATTTCTTCTTCATTTAAAAAAGAGGAATAAAAGTTTTAGCTTAACTGTTATAAGGACAGGCAGGGGTTTTGATGATACGAAGTAATAGATAAACTTTTGCTTTCTAAATAAGTAAATTGACAGTTTCAGAGAACAATCAAAACGCATCCTAATTATACTAAAAATTATTTTTATTAAAATATTATCAGCGTAATTTTGTCTTTTTTAGACTATATTTGGTTAATCTTCCCACGCCCCTTCGTGCCATATCAACGGGTCTTTTTCCGCCCCCCTGAAAGCCTCAATCGCCCACGTTGGGAACCTATGATCTAGAGGAATATTCCACATTTTCAACATTTTCATTACTGTCTCACATAGGCCGCTACCTGTAGGATCATCAACTTTAATAAAGCCTAAAAAATGCTCCTTGATTTCAGCCCCTCCATCACTGCAGACGACAAAACGTATGACGAGACTAATCTGTTCAGTTTTGCTAACATCAGGTAAATAGACCAAAATTATAGAATAGTACTTGGCTTTTCGAAGAGATAGTAAGACTTTCTCTCTTATACTACTGCCAATAATTTGCAACATTTCATTTTGACTATATTTGTTTGATGATAGAATGAACTTTACTGTTGCTACCTTTAGGTCGTAATGCTCTTTCTACGTGAAATTCCATAACTGGGTCGAACTTTGCAAACAATTTCACTAATTTTAAGAAGTTTCCGTTGTCTTTTTGGTACAGCCAATCAGATGAGCCTCGAAAGGCTAAATTCTGGCTGCCAAGAAATTTTGTGATCTCAGTCTTCCTAATACATTTGACCAATGCTTTTTTTCATTTTCATAGATCTCTTGTATTTCGGAATTAATTGTTGTTTTATTTTTCAAAATTTTCTCCTCAATATCTTTCCATTTTAAGAAATGCAGCGAGGGGGGTGGGGGGCACGTACCCTATGGCCGCCCCTGCTTTTACCTATAGTAATACATGTTTCTAAAAGTTTTTACTTCCCTTTTACATATAGTAATATACAAAACCATATCCAGGGGGTTGGTCCTATGGATCCGGACCCTGCCCCTCCCCGAAATTATCACATTATATATTTATCCTATATATGCGCGTGTGTGGGAGAGAGAGTATTTATATATAAAATGGTGATATTCAATCAAACAGACCTCCCCCCTCTCCCCCCCCCTAAAAAATGTCGGACCCCCCCCAAAATTATTTTCTAGGTACGGCCTTGCAACACATTTTATCAGACAAATAAACAAATTATATATACACTGCAATCCTTATTAATATAAAACACTAGGGGCCAAGGCCCCCAGACTCGCTACGCTCGCTTTTCGTATGAGGGATTCGGCCCCTAATCAGGCTTATTCGTAAAAAAGACATAATTTCAACAGACAAAACCCGAAGATTGGATCAGATAGAATGTTGCTGAGCTAAGCTACACATTGCTTGGTTCTTGCATCTTCATTGGTACATAAAAATTTAAACTTCACACTACAGTAGACCCCCTACCCCTCATAACACGGAAGATATTTTATTATGGGAATTCGTGTTGTACGGGTCCTGAGCTATACTCCACCTGGATTGCGGACTCCGCTTATAATCGCTGGAAAAACTATTTGCACTCCTCAGAAACACAATGATATTTAATGTTGCCATTCAAAAGTTATATTAATTAGGAGCTAAAGCGTAATAAAATCAGAAAATATGTTTCAGCTGTATTTTTAATAATGTAAAACCTATTGGACACCTTACGAATTTGCCACCCATGGCGATTTTTCATTATTTGGCGACTTGCGTACATGTAAAGTTAATAAAAGCTACGGAACAGACAGAATAGCCTGCCAACCATGTCGACTTTTCATTATTTGGCGATTTACACATGCTCACAACATATATTTACTGTTCATTTAATGTTACCGGAAAACCGTTATCCATATTTTCATTTACATAATCGTTTGCAGATTGGCGTACTTAACACCACGAATTATACCATCTCGTCGCGCTAACAAATATCCAAAGTGTACTATAACTGCTATAATGGCATAGTTAACGCCGCCAAATATTTCTACTGGTAGCAAATAATCCAGTAGAAATATTGAAGGAGAAATATTGCTGGACGAGAACCGGCTTTAAAATAATCTGCATTTTAATTATTTTTCATTTTCAAGATATTAGTTATTCTGTTTTGGAAAAATGAATAATCGCTAATTCTAAACTCCTGTTGTCTAAGCGCACTTACTATTTGAAAATTGTCAACTTTGTGTAACACATTTTGAGTTACTTATTTCATATAGTTTTTATTTTGGCGTAAAATGGGCGTAATTCTAACTCATGTTTGTAAATTTCACGCGATTCTAGATACTTGGAAACGCTTTGTTGCAAAGGAATGAATGATTTTTATGCCAAATCTGGCAACCATTCGGCTTATTTTTTCAGTTTTTTATTAATATCTTCTAATATAATTCGATTTTCGAAATTTAAATCAGCTTAGCAGGTTCCTCGGAATTTTTCGAATCTGTGGGCACCTTAGTCGAAACTCAAATCCCCACGGTTTAGGAGGACATACGCTGACAAGCTTTGACAGCGGCCTTTACTTTTTTTTAGAATAGAGAGATATATTCCTAAAATCTGTCCATTTTTAAAAGTTTTTGCTTTGGGGACAATTTGGCGCCCCTCTGTGTTTGGCACCTGCAAAGAAGGCCTGCAAAGAAGGCCTTGCAGGCCCGCTTCCGCCGGCCCTGATCCAACTTTCTAAGAGAAGTGTCCCCTCCTATACATTTACCTTCGTGGTTCTGATATTATGACGCTTTAGCTCCTATAATTAACATACCTTTTGAATGGCAACACCAAACATCATTGTATTTTTACGGAGCGCAAATAAGTTTTGCCGCGATTATACCGCGCAGTCCGCACTCCAGGTGGAGTATAGCGCAGCACCCGTACAACACGGATTCCTATAACACGGAACGTATCTACCGTGTTATAGGAAATCTACTGTAGTTGCATAGTGTCAAATTCAATAGTTAAGAAAATTCTGGGTTGCCGTATTTAGTTATATTTCATCTTACCTTGGTGGCCGAAATGTATTAAAACCAAATATTCGAACTGTATCAAAAGTAAAATTTACTAAAAGCAAAATTTTTAATTTTGTATAACCCTCAGAACAACTTCGGAGTTTGCCATCTACGACGGTTTTTCATGGTGTGACAACTGATGCTTGCGTACAGTGGCGTAGCCAAGGAGGAGATAGGGGGTCACAACCCCCCATGTGGAGTTTTTTGCCATACAAAATGTATATTCTGCACTCCCGTAACATTCCCATGAAAAATTTTTGGCTACTCCTGCTTGCATATAATTGATTTTTTATTTATTTTTTTTTTCATTTATCAGTGATCAATATACTTCAGGATCGGAATCTCCGCGGTAAAAAATGGTCTAAAAAATCTGTCACCAGAAAAATCTGATTAACCGTGGGACAGTCTGACAGTGGGGTTACACAAATACACGCCAGACACACGCGCTTGCTTATGTCCGGAGGAGCAAATACATTAGAGGTTATGTGCTGCTCCGGATAATCTGCCAGTAAAAATGACGTAAAAAATGACATCCACACGCGAAGGAAATAAAATTAAAGATATGTAGAATTGCATGAAAACTTCGATTATTTTTAAAGTGCAAGTCTGTTACAGTTAGTTCTATTTATTTCACGTTTGATGCGCTTTCACTTTTTCGAGTCTTAAAAGCTGTAGAAATGAGTGGTTTCACTTAATTGTTAAATTTAACAACTTAAGTGGCAACAATGTATTTATGTTTACTTTGCTAGAACTGCCATATTGGCGAAATAACGCCGCCAGTCGATGGCCAATAGCTCAAACCACAAATTAAACTTCACACTAACTTGACGCAATACTTTGTTTGGCGGAATTAAAAAAAAATATCTATGCATACCCTAGTGACATCGGCTCATCTCAATTATGGAATGGAATTAATAATACGTACAGAGCTGCACTACATTTCATATTTTTCGCCAACTTTGCTAAGAAATGTACTAAAGTAGGAATTATCATACATTTCAATTCGTAAAACAAAAAATATATTACACAGTATTAATTACGCCTTTCTAACAGCTTTTAGTAAAAGAAACTTCCGTAGCGCTGCTTTAACAAATAAGAATCAAATATTTATTACACAGTACTTCGATCGCCAAATGCCAACATACACCATTTTGCAAGATTTTTTTGTTTTCAGAGAATCATTCGAAGCATTGATTTATCAGCAAAAATGGGAAATAGTTATTTATCATTTATATGGTTCCATCGCCTAAATTTAATGCAGGCATATTATTGATAAGTAGCAGTTATTTAAATCATTATTAACTATAACGGGTTTTAATCATCGTTAACTACCATGTACAAAATGCGAGAATTTCAATTTTCTGAAATTTGGCGGAATGCCTCTAACTTAAATCAGTTTACTTAATTTCGTGAAAATTCTATAGATCGTTTAAAATCGCCTTAATAACTGCATTATTTCTATATGAAAAATCGAAGTATAGCGCCGTAAAACTTATACTTGTTATTAAAAATACTATTTCGTTACGCTCTCAGTAATTTGCGCCAAGCCCAAAACTGTACAAATCGGTAGAACCTACTACTTTCTCAAAATCGCCAAATGAGCCATTTTTTTTTCGGCCAAACTAAAAAATATACATATTAGTCTCGGAAATCTCTCAATCCCTTATTCTTTCACACATAAAACACATTCAATTCCAGCTCTGATTTAACATGAACGCAATATTTTAATTAAAAAATAACTTTGTAAATAATCTAAACAGAAAAAAAAATCATTATTCTTTTATTTTTACTGTAGGAGTCTAAATAATTTAATAAAATAGCCAAACATGGCAACCTCGATGCCTATTTCTCACTGTTTTGACTACAGAGGTTACAATCACGGAATTACGGAGAGCAAAAATTAGCGGAGGTTCTTTCTCGAAATGTTCCGAATTCGTGGATACCTCGTTCGAAACTCAACTCCCAGCCGTTTAGGAGGAGATGATGTTACACGCAGACACACAGACAGACGCGCACAGATTTTAATAGTATAGACTAGCTGCTTACCCGTTCTCCGCACGGTAGGAGACGAATATTTTCCTTACACATATAATTCGAATTAAACCCAGTAATGCGGAATCTCAAAACGCGTAAAAAATACTTGAATCGTGACTAAAAGTTGACGTCATGAGTGCAAATCTGAGATGATTGCAACCTGATGACACAAAAACTTCGTCAGTGTCACTGGCGATGAAAAAAGAAGATCTTTACGGTATCCAGCTGAAACTTCTCTCTTTCGAAAAATGCCTGATGCAGCAAAACAGAAGACAATGACGTGAAATGACGTCACACGCGAAGGAAATAAAATGAAAAATATGCAGAATTGCCTGAAAAAACTTCGATTATTTTTAATGCGCAAATATGTTAAAATTCTATTTGTTTCATATTTAATGCGTTTTCACTTTTTTGGGTCTTACGAGATGTAGAAATGAGTGGTTTCACTTAATTATTAAATTGAACAACTTGGCAACAACGGAATCCAATTGGCAACAATGGATTCCGTTGCTACGGAAACTGTAGCAGTCTTAAAAATAGAATATGAAATGGTTTATTTATGTTTACTTTGCTAGAACTGCAATTTTGGCGTAATTAACGTCGGCAGTCGATGGCAAATAGCCAAAATGAATCACACATTAAACTTGACAATAAATGCAATAATTTAAGGCATTACCAGCTAGTCTAACTGGGTTTAAAAAATATTCTCATTCATCTCTAACAGCATTCGTATTTATAAAGACTTCCTATTTTATTACACCTTGTTCGGCGGGATTAGAAAATATTATCTATTCATACGCTCGTAACACTAACTCATATCAATCGGGGCATAGAATTAGCAATACAAATGAAAAAGTTTAATTTTCTGAAATTTGGCGGGGTTTCCCTAACTTAAATCAATTTATTTAACTTGATGAAAATCATTTAAAATCGCCTTAATAACTGCATTATTTCTGAACAGAAAATTAAAATTTCAGGCTAAATTCTAGTAAAACAGACACTTGTTTTTAAAAATACTATTTCTTTACGCTCTCAGTAAATTGCGCCAAGCCTAAAATTGTGCAAACCACTAGAATCCACTTTCTCAAAATCGCCATATAAGCCATTTTTTTTCGCCAAATTATAAGGTTATACACTTTAGTCTCTGAAATTTACAAATCCTTTTTCTTTTGCGTATAAAAAATATTGAATTCCTGCTCTGATTTCCCACGCAGACGATATTTTAATTAAAAAATAACCTAGCAAATATACGAAACAGAAAAAAAGTATTATTCCTTTATTTTTTAATGCAAGAGTATAAATCATTTAATAAATTCGCCAAACATGGCAACCTCGATGCTTATTTCTCACATTTTCACTACAGGGGTTACAATCGCGGAGATGCGGAGAGCAAAAATTAGTGTTTTTGACGGGGTTTTTTATCAATCTCCTAAACTAATTCGAATTTCGAAATTTAAATTAGCGGAAGACCTTCCTCGGAGTTTTTCGAATAAGTGGACACCTCGATCGAAACTCAACTCCCAGCGGTTTCGGAGGAGATGATGCTACACACAGACAGACAGACGCGCACAGATTTTAATAGTATAGACTTTTTATTCATCCACTCAAATTCAAATGGTTTTTCAAATGTTAATTCATTAATTAAATGTAATTAATTAAATTAATAAAAAGTAACTAAATAAAATTTTTCTTTGTTGACAAGTAGGAATTGACTTTTTTTTTTAATGTATTGCTTGTTTTTGTAAAGCACTAAAAATATGTTCGGCAGTATACTAAGTTAAACACTTCGAAAGGAGAAGCTGACATTAATAAATATATAGCTTTTCATTTCATTTCCTGTTCATTTTTCTTGGCTTCAACTGCCAATAAAATTCGCCGGGTGGTGAGCCCCATGAGCGTAGCCAAGGGGGGGTAGGGGCAGCTGCCCACCACTGAAGTGAGCTATATAGTTATAGGGCTTGATTATGAAAGTTTGCAGGTCCACAATTTTGGCTTCTCTCGTGGATTGTGATTAGAGATGGGGAAAGAATGAACATACTGTTCTTTTGAACCTGTTCTCAAGAAAGAACGGGAACACCCTGTTCAGTGATCACGGCACAAACATGTTCTCAGTTCATTAAGGTCCGTCGCTTCAAAATTTTATGGCAGGCAAGATCGTTGTAAAAATAAATTTTGGAAAATGCCTTAAAGGTGAAATTTCTCATTAAAAGGCGTGATTAATATTTTTTTGCTAAGAAAAATTTAAATTCTGCGGGACCAGACCCCTCCTCTCCCCTCTCTCCTGTTCGCACCTTGGCTAGGTATCTGATGGTGGGGACAGAAGTTCACAATTTTAGCTTTATCAAATTCTAAGTAATTGCAGAATCTTAGCTATTTTTTTAAATAATGATAACGATGATGATTATCTGGGGGGGGGGGATAGAATTTTTAGTCCAACCTACCATAATTTTAGAGTGGACCCGAGCTAAGAACCTTTCTTATATGCTCAATACGAAATGCACTCACAGGGAAACAATTCGTCAGTTTTTATTATTCCAGCCAACCTACTATTTTAAAGTAAAAAATTTAATAATAAAGAAAATGATAGTTTGAAACAAGCAAATCGAAAAAAAATATTTTATCAACTGCGAACCGTAGTAAAAGCTTTAAAATACCTCCATATAAAACGCGCCTTCGCTTGGTACGCTTTTCAACCGTCTCCTATTGGCTGAAAAAGAACCTGTTCCGAGCGCCCCTCTCCTATTGGCTGAAAAAGAACAAGTTCTTTGATAACGGCTGGAGAGGTGTTAAGCGATCACTGAGCTGGAACACCTAGTTCAGCGTTCTTTCGCGGAACGGAGAAAGAGCGGAGAGCGAGGTGTTCTTTCGCAGAACGGAGAGAGCTGGTGTTATTTTGCTGAACAGGGTAAAGGAAGTGTTCTTTGGTGAACGTGGTGAAAGGTGTTCTTTTATTGATCTGTTCTTTTGCTTTAATTCCGTTCTGAGCTGAATACGGGGTCTAAGTTGTAGACTTGGAGTCAGAAGCAAGGCCGTACTTAGAAAGGGGGGGGGGTCCTATGGGTTTGGACGCCTCTCCCTCGAAGTTATTACATTATATGTATATGGTGTATTTATACAGGGACGTCGCCAGAAAATTTTTTGGGGGTGGGGATGGTGAGGGGTATGAATTGCAGTGATGTATAAATGAACGAAATGTTTTCGCAATAGTTAAAAAAAAATTTTTAATCTTGCTACATAAGTCGAAAATTGGGTGTGGGGGACATATCCTGAAATTTTTGTCTGAGTATGGCCCAGGTCTGAAGCCATTTAAGCTGGATTTTCGGAGCCATGTAATTTTATATGTCAAAGTCGTATTCATTTTATAAATCGGAGTCGGAGCAATATACATATTTATACAAGCGTATTATTTTTCATGTGAGCCTGATACTTACAGCTTTTTAAACGGAATGTCTTTAATTTTTAAGCTGTAGCATGTATTTTTAAAGCTGAAACTGTACATTTTTTTTTTCTTTTTAAGCTCTAAGAGCGTATCGACAATTTTGTGGTCTCCCCCATGGGAAATGGGCAGGTCCACGCCGTATATTTTTAACCTGAAGGCAAAACAATTTTTTTTTTTAAACTTGAGATGGACTTATTTAATATTTTGAGTTAGAGCTAAAAATGTTTGTCGTTGGAACCAAACCATATTTTTAAGCTGGAGCCCGAGATATATATTTTTATTTGTAGTTGTAGCCAATGAAGGATTTTTTTTTTTTTTTTTTTTTTTTTTTAACCCGAGCCAGATCCATAACCTTTTGGAGCTAGACTTGGAACAGTATATATTTTTTAAGAGGCGGAGCGAACGATGAAAAAGGCTGAATTTTTCACAAAACGACTTCTTCATTATTATTTTGGCCTCACCATGGCACAGTGGTTATACCACTGGAAATAGTAGACGGGCGATGTGTGAAGGTCCCGAGTTCGGGTACCATCGCCCGCCCGTCGATCTTATCGTTCGGAGTTTTCCGTGGTTTTCTCCGAAACTTAGCGTAAATACGCGTTAGGACCCTTTAGAAAGACCCCCACGGAGGGCCTCCCACCGATTGGCCTAGAACCCCCGCGAAGCTAATCGGCCGTAATCCCACAAACAAACAAACAAGTATTATTATTTTGTTAACAAGATTTTTAAATTGGGGGGGGCAGACTTCCTGATTCACCCCTTTGGGTACGGTCTTGCATGAGTGCTTAGATAGGAGACAAGGGGTCAGGGCCGTATCCAGAAAAAAAATTCGGAGGGGGACCAAACGAAAGAAAAAGGCTGAATTTTTCAACTTCATTATTTTGTTAACAAAATTTTAAATTTTAGGGGGAGGGGGGGACCAGACCCTCTGGGTACGGCCTTGAAGGGGGTGCTCTCTCTCCAGCGTTCGTTATAGTGAACACTCTTATAGTATGTTGAGTTTTTTATCATTATTATTTTTGTATTAAAATGTTTGAAAGTCCGAAAACAACTCCCCCCCCCTCCTATTCCTCCAAGAGTTACGACTATAGGGTCAAAGCTTTCCCAAATGTATTCCAAAGTGGGGGTATTGAAGATGGTATCTTTCGGTTTCAAGGCCTTGCGTTACTTTCGCTTTATCATGAAACCTATGGTGTGGACTGGGAATAAGGCTAGGAAAGGAGGGGGTGGAGGATTTCATCGCAGATTGTCAGCTTCAGCGGTCTGCTCCTCTTGTGCGTCGGCTCTTTTACTGCAATAATGCTGAAGAAGAAAAAACTAAAACAAAAGGGTATGCAGTCACGTGGCATATTGTATCAGACCGTTCAAGGATTAGTTGAAACAGATCCTTCCTTTGCGCTGTTACTGGTACAACTCTTAGTTATGCTTATGTTTGGATAGTTTTTCCTCATGGATAGAAAAAAAATCTTTTGTTTGGACGGATTTTAAAGTTATTGATTCCGCTGCTTCCAAAGCTTTGTGCAATATAGTCTCATCAAAATAAACAGTTATGAATATTATGTCATTTTAGGAGCTGTCAGACTCAAATATTGTTTACTCATAAGCAATATTGTATCACTCAGGTAAGTAATCGAAAATTAGGCCTGGCCTAAATAATTCTCTCTAGAATTGAAGTTTTTCCATTTCCTTTTACATACATGCTATGAGTAAGGATAACAAAAGTTAATAAAAATCACAGAAAAAATTTTGATTTTAGAAATATGTGCATATTTAACACTATATTATAGAACGTTAATATAATTAAAATATTTTTACCAAAAATGTTAATATACTTGATTAAAGAAAGCCAGTATGTTGGTTGCAAAGTTTTTTTTTAACATTTTGCAATTGTACCAAAGCATAATACATGTTAAAAAGGACGAACATTTTCATTTTTAAATTGAATAAAATAGTCATAATAAAACTACGATAAATCAAAGAATCTGTTCTCAAAAGAACAGGAAAAAGAACGGTAAAAGTGAACAACTGTTCTTTGAAAATAACTCTTTTCCCCATCTCTAATTGTGATCTAATGGGAGTTTTGGGTGTAATTTCTCCTAATGTAACGTGAATACGAGTAACATAGGGCAACCAAATTCCGCCATTTTGATGCAGCTGGCTAATTTTTAAGAGTAAAATGAAAGCAGAAGTACTGCAATTATCCTATTTTAATTTTTGAAGTGAAATCTTCTTTAGACATGTTGGGCACTTTTGAAAGGGGCGTTGCCGTCAGCACCTCTTACAGGTAGTGCACCTCTTACCTGCTGAGTTTTCTTCCTCCTTTCTTTGAATATTAGTGCCGCCAACTGTTATCACACGTAAGAACAAGTTACTTTTAAACAGCGTCCTTCCAGCTTCCGTGACTGGTACCGAACTGAGGACTCAAGATGAAGTAGGCGAGCTTTCTAACTACCAGACGGGCTGGACTCGGAATGAAATGTCTAAAGTTTGAAGTGATTGTTGTTGTTTCAATTTTGGAATGGGAACTTTTATGTATCTAAAAAAAAGGGGGGGCATAAAAAAAGCATTTGGTTAGGGACTCGTTTTTTATTCCCATTTCACGTAAAACTAACTGAAGCTAATGAAATAAAATTTTTTGACATGGTAGGTGGTCACTCAACTTAAGCTATAGGCGTCGAATTTTTAAAAATTCAGTAGATTTTCAGATTTTCCGAAAATTGTTTCAAACTGCTTAAATTTCTGTTCGCACATCACGTAATAACGACTTAAGCGAAAAGCATGAAATTTGGTGCCATGATAGGTGATCACTTAACTAAACTTATAGGCGTCGGATTATGGAAAGTCATATTCATACATAGCCTAATTCATGTTCTATGGTAAATAATTTTTAACCCATTTATGCCTAGCGTCCCTTTTTTGGGACGGCATTATCGCTATCAGTCGAAAACGTTATTTAATTTTCCTAGCCTTTATTCACGAGTATTGAACCTCAACTCCACAAAATATTTTAACATGACCTAGTAGGATTCAATATTTATACATAAGATAAGTAGGATACAATATTTATACAATATTTATATATATGTAGGACTTCAATATTTATACATAAAGATTTTAAAAGAAATCATCCCTTGTTCAAGAAGTTGACATCAGAAATTTATCTATTACTGCTGATATTAGCGAAAATCGAAGAAAGTCGCAAAAATATCTAGGCACGAATGGGTTAATATACGAAACCAACGTAGGAAATTTATCTCTTATTCGAATACTTTTTTGGAGGGTGTACATAATTACTGATAATTAATAAATTCACGTACGCAAGTATTAATTAAATCGAAATAAATAAAACACATGGAGAAAAATGTGTATCGTTGATGTATACCGTACGCATGTACCAGCTGTGCCACGTTACGGCCTGTGCGCGCACTCCCTCTCTTTTTAAACTTTAACTGTACATACAAATCGAGCGCGAAGTTTAAAATGTAATTAAATTACAAAATCAAAACTTTCCAATGCTAACCAAGTGAAAATTGCGTTAAAATGTGTACAAACTAGGGAATGCAATCCCGCACTGTTTTTCGTCTTGCGGGATTTCGGGATTAAGATTTATTGATCCCGCGGGATCCTGCAATCCCGCGGGATTGACATTTCATTTAGCTAGGGCTTCATTTCAACAGAGAAAAGTAAAAAAAGTAAGATATTAAGCACTATGAAGCTTAACTTTAATAATAATAATTAATCTTATGAGTAACTAGCTGAAGTACCCGTTCTTCGCACGGGAATGAATGGACTTTTTGATATTACGATTTGTGGTGATTACTATTCATTGTAATAAACAGATATAGCAAAGTGGATATCGCGTTATATTGTGTCCAATAATCATGCATACCGAATTGCAAGGCAATCGTTTGTACGGTGCAGAAGGCCATGCGGCGTAGCGCAATCTAGTGGCGAGTTTTAGCAAAACGGATACGGTGAAAATATTTTTCGCATTCAGATATCGATGTATACGAATTTTCATGACTATCGGCTGGACAGTCCTGAAGTTCATGTGTTGACGCGACATCTAGTGGCAAGTTATAGGAAAATGGATAGCGCCAAACTCTTCCCCGTGTTCAAATATCTAAGTATACCTATTTTCATAGCGATCATTTGCACAGTCAAGAAGTGATACACTGCAGGGCCATCCAGTGGTTCAATAAAGTAATGATTTGCTACAGCGCCGTCAAGTGGCGAGTTATAGCAAAATGGATAACGCCAAAATATTCTCATTGTTCAAATAGCTATGTATACTGATTTTCATAGCGACCGTGTTCAACTATCTATGTATACCAATTTTCATAACGATCATTTGCACAGTCAAGAAGTGATACACTGCAGGGCCATCTAGTAGTTAATTAAAGTAATGATTTGCTACAGCGCCGTCAAGTGGCGAGTTATAGCAAAATGGATAACGCCAAAATATTCTCATTGTTCAAATAGCTATGTATACTGATTTTCATAGCGACCGTTTGAATGGTCAAGAATTTGGCCTGCTGCAGCGTCATCTAGTGGCGACTTAAAATAATAATGCATTGCAGTGTCATCTAGTGGTGAGTAACATCAAAAGGAACGCAATTAGAATATATTCTTCGTGCTCAAATGTGTAAGTATAAAAAATTTTATGCCGTTCGGTCGAACGGTATAGAAGTTGATGCTTTTCAGCGCCATTTAGCGGCAAGTTACAGCAAAATGGATAGTGAAAAATATTCTCCGTGTTCTAATATTCGCGTGTACCAAATTTCATCGAAATCAGTTGGACGATATTCGCATAGCAAACGGCTAAACGGAATAGAATTCGACGTTCTGCTGCGCCACCTGGTGGCAAGTTAGAGGAAAACGGATAGCATAAAAAGCTTCTCCATGATAAAAGACTTAGGTGAACCAAATTTCATGGTGCAACGGTGCTCAACGGTGCTGGAGTTTTTCAACCTCATACACTCATACCAACATTCATTTTTATCTATAACCAGTGTCATTATATATCCCAGTCTCAAATAAAATCCAGTTTCAAATCTAAGCCTCGCCAAAGTGCCAACATACGCCATTTTGCAAGCGTTTTTTCAGGAAATCATTCGAAGCATTGACTTAGCAGCAATAATATATGGGAAATGGTTCGACCGCGAAAAAGTAAAGCAAGCCTTTATTTGAAAAGTTGAATCCCTTAATACAGCCGAATTTTTTAAAATTATCAACTATAACGCGTTTTATTCATCATTACTCCGATGTACTAAATGAGAAGATTTCAATTTTCTGAAATTTGGCGGAATTCCCCCAACTTAAATCAATGTACTCATTTGGCGAGAATTCTGGAGATAGATCAATTGAAATCCCTTAATAACTGCATTATTTCTTCACGGATCATTAAAATTTAACGCTGTATTCTAATAAAACCTTTGCACTTGTTTTCAAAAATCTATTTCCTTAAGCTCTCAATAAATTGCGCCAAGCCGAAATCTGTGCAAACCGCTAGAACTCACTTTCACAAAATCGGCATTTGAGCCATTTTATTTTTTCGCCAAACTAAAATAATTTACCTATTAGCCTCGGAAATCTTCAATTCTTATTGTTTTGCGTGTAAAGCATTACATTCCTGCTCTGATTTCCCATGCACACGATATTACAATTTAAAAAAAAAATAACCTTACGAATATAAACTAACAAAAAAAAATCATTATTATTCTTTTATTTTTACTTTGAGAATTTAAAACATTTTATTCGGCAAAATCGCCACACATGGCAACCACGATTCTTATTTCACACTTTTTTCACTACAGGGGTTACAATTACGGAAAGCTTTTTGCGTGAATAGCATAAAAAATCTCTTAAATTCCGGGAACGGGTGGACTTTCAAAGTTTTAAAGTGGACTACGATTTATTCTATATTATTTTACATATCTGTGCTAAATTTCAGGCCGATAGGTCCATTTTTGTGGATTTGTATACGAACGACATTTTATTCGGCAAAATCACCACACATGGCAACCACGATCCTTATTTCACACTTTTTTCACTACAGGGGTTACAATTACGGAAAGATTTTTGCGTGAAGAGCATAAAAAATCTCTCAAATTCCGGGAACGGGTGGACTTTCAAGGTTTTAAAGTGGACTATGAGTTATTCTATATTATTTTACATATCTGTACTAAATTTCAGGCCGATAGGTCCATTTTTGTGGATTTGTATACGAATCAAATCCACAAACAAACAAACAAACAAACAAACAAACAAACAGAATTTCATTTTTATTTATAAGATTTATACAATAACTTACAGAAATATGAAAATTATAATCATGATTTTCAGAGTAATAAAGTTATGTCTTCATATATTCGTATTAGTTATCTTAGTTTCTAAAATTGAGTAATTTACAGAAAAATACATGCACATACTTACGTTATTTTCTTAGTTGCTGAAAACAGAACGTACAAAGTGGAACAAATCCAATGAATCATTTCCTAGTCTAGATTTAATTTTAGTAAAATAATTAAAAGTGTGAATTAAAAAAAGTAATAACTAAAATGAAAACTTTTATAATTAATTCATGATTGTTCGCTAAGAGATAAATCAGTATGAAATATTTCAGTTCACTTGGGATTGGGAGGTTTTCGAAAAATTTAGATTACGGTGTTCAGATTTAGATGTTTGATCCAGACTCCCATTGGAAGATAATTTTAAAAATAAAACTTTAAATTAAAATTTGTAATTATGGATTCGTTTATTGTTAGATGAAAGACATGAATATTCAAAATTTTTCGGACTATTGGTTGGAAAAGTGGCGTGAAATTTTAATAAAAAATAATTTATTTCTCGGTATCAATCCCGCGGGATTAGGATCGTAATCCCGCGGGACTAGTCCCGCAAATATTTGTGCGGGATCCCGCAGGATCCCGTTCCCGCGGGATCGGGATTGCATTCCCTAGTACAAACGTACAAATGTATGTGAAATCGCAAGAATATCATAAATAAATGTGCGATACCCTTACAGCCTTTAAAAGCACTTACAATTTTTCTTGAAGAAATAGTTCATGTTTTCATAGCAACAACATTTAACAGTTATAGTGCGCTTAGTATCTAAATATTTAATTTTCGATATTCAAAGCGTCCTCAAAAATTGAGGACATTTGGTCATCATAGAGTCACAACCCCTTAAAAAATCCTCCGCTTTAAACATCCCCTCTCATAGGCAGATAGCTTTCGTGTGTCTTGACCAAAATAAATGAAGCTCCATAAAAGCTAGTAGTATTACAATTTTTTTTAAATGTATTTTTCCATGTCCACAGAAATATTCTTTAACCCATTCGTGCCTGGATATTTTTGCGACTTTCTTCGATTTTTGCTAACTCCAGTAGTAATTGATAAATTTCTGATGTCATCTTTTTGAACAAGGCATAATTTCATTTAAAATCATTATGTATAAAAATTGAAATTTCAACATCCCACTTGGCCATATTAAAATGTTTTGTGGAATTGAGGTTCAATACTCGCGAATAAAGGCTCGGAAAAATAAATAACGTTTTCGAATGATAGCGAAAATGCCGTCCCAAAAAAGGGACGCTAGGCATAAATGGGTTAACCCATTCGTGCCTAGATATTTTTGCGACTTTCTTCGATTTTCGCTAATATCAGCAGTAATAGATAAATTTCTGATGTCAACTTCTTGAACAAGGGATGATCTCTTTTAAAATCTTTATGTATAAATATTGAAGTGTCAACATCCTACTAGGTCATGTTAAAATATTTTGTGGAGTTGAGGTTCAATACTCGTGAATAAAGGCTGGAAAAATAAATAACGTTTTCGACTGATAGCGATAATGCCGTCCCAAAAAAGGGACGCTAGGCATAAATGGGTTAAAAATATTTCTGCTACAGACAATTTGTTGCTATATAAAAACACAATTTTTCATGGTAACCATTTTCTAAATTAAAAATGTTGAATTGCATTGAATATACAGGGTGATTCTAAATTGTTTTTACAAAATTTAAAGGGAGTTAGGGCACATAATAAGGAATCAGAATCACACAGGAATGTAGGGTCGGAAACGTCTTCTTCATGTAGCAGTTAATAATCACTTTGGAACGGGTGCTGAAACAGCAATGAACTTTCCGACCGTTATTTGTCAAAAACTAACGTATTATTCTCAGAAAACATGTGACCAAGATTCATAATTTAAAAATTCGATTTCATTTCATGTATGAGGTTTTCGGAGACAAGCCCACTGTATATGAAACTTGCTTAAGAAATTGGACAAACACTTCAACATAAAGTGATTAATTGCCAGGTAAGTGAAAACGGCGTTTTTGACCCCACATTACTATGCAATCCTGATTCCTTATTGTGTACCCTATATCCCTCTATAATTTTGTAAAAATAAATTTTCGCCTTGGCAAAAAATTAAAATTTAATTAAAAAAAATTTTAATTACCCAGTCTGGTAATTCAAAGGAACGGGTTCAAGCCGTGGAGTAAAAACAGAATCTCACTTACACAGTAGATAAAATTTACAAAAATGCGCTGGCAACAAGGGTAGAATCTTGTGATTTTTTTTTTTTTTCTGCTGCCCCTCGGGCAACGACTGAAATTTTTTTTGGTTGCCCCCCAAGTAAAGTTTGTTGCCCATAAGATTTTAGCTATGCAATTTTTTTTTTTTTTCAGTTGCGGCCGTTACTATGAAAAATAAATTGGTAAACATCTATATAATTTAAAAGACATACGTGCTACAAACAGATTTTTTTAAGAGGTTTTTTTTGATAGTCTGAGCATGCGCATACTCAATGAGTAACCAGAATAAAGTCCGTCTTTACACATACAAATGGCATTTTAGATGCTTTTGGACATGGTTTGAGCGTGCGTGTAGGCCAGGTGGGCTGTATCAAAAACCGCTTTTTTTATTGCTTATTAAAAAGAAAAATAACTGAAAAGATACCTAAAAAATGAACATTTTATCAACTTGAGACTAAATTGTCAGTTTTATCAATAAATAAATATTTATGTACGATACTTTGCCACCAAAAACGATGCTTCTTCATACGCTCAAGGAAATTTGGTATGGACTATGGAATAATTTAAGGATATATTTTAAAAATATATTTCTGATAAGATGCATGAAGTATAAAATTTCACTTTGAAAAGTTTATTTTTTGAAATGGGGAAAAGAAATATTAGGTGAAATAACAGTAAGAGTCAAATGTATTGAATAGTTTGAAATTTGATTAAAACAACATAAATTTTGAAAACTATTTTATTATCTAATTTTTTCATTAATGCGTTCTAGAAACCAGTATAGTTGCTTTTAATTAATGTATAAATAATCATTTAGGTATGATTTTTTTAAACGTGAATTTGCTCGGGTCAGCGTATGCTGGTTAGCTTATTCATAAAAGTGCCGTTATTCAAGAATAAAAATAGGAATAGAAGTTTCAAAATGCAAAACTGTACCTGTGTTTCTATAGTTGTGATATTGACCCAGGATGCAATACTTTTAATCATCGTCACTCGCACAGTTATCTTCTGTATATTTATCTTCGTTACAATTATCACTGTCCGAACCCTCTGATGAGAGAGAGGCTTGTTGTCGACTTTTATACAGCTTGTGGTGTGGTTTCCTTTGTTTCGCACTTAACCACGTGTTAATGGCTTTTTCAGGTTCGAAATCTTGGATATTTGTATATGATAGTGTGATTCTTATTAAATCTGTTGTGACAACAGTACGCAATTTCCTCCGCCAATCATTCTTTATCCTTTTCATGGCAGAAAAACCTAGTTCACAATTTGCACTCTGAGTTGGAAGACTAAGAAGCAAATCTATCAACAATGAAAAATTCCTCATACTATTATCCAATTCTTTTAAAGAATTTCAATCACATTTGGAATATTCTTGTATTTTGTATACAAAAACTGTTTAAAGTTCGTCCATTCACATATAATACGTTCAACAGAACATCGTTTTCTCGCAGAACCTCTACAAATATTGTAACCCTAGTAGCAATTGTGATGGATATCACATATTTAATTTTAATAATCATTTACTTTGGCCTTTTTAATACAATGTTACATGTTTTACGAAAATTGTACAATTCACACATTTTTACATTTTTTAGATACACTGTTTTATTTTTTTTGTTTTTTCCTGCCATTGATATGCCTCTGTTTAATACATGCATTCTTTGGAAGAGTATAGTGGTATTCATTTGATTACCTTTTTTTTTTTTTTTTCCTTTTCAAAAATACACAATATGACACATTGTTTGTTGTAATTCAGGTAAGATTCATACTTGAATAGTCACTGATCTTTGAAGTTTGTGTTTGTCCACAATTACACTCTTTTTTCACATTACTTGCATTTTTCATGTTATTTTTTTGTATTTACATTGCTTACACTTGCTGATTCTCAGCCTTTTCACATTTTTTTCATCACACTTGTGTTGTGTCATATGTTCACACACACAAACATTTTCACACTGATGTTCTGCTCATTTTGAGTTAATTGTGTTTGTCCTTCCACAATTTGTTACACACAAAATTTTTGAATGTTTGTTATATTTTTCTCAAACATTTTCACTATGGTGTACTGTTGTACATTTCAAAATTTTATTGAACACATTATATTTGTCTCTTGTCACTCTTTTGTTCGCACACACAAACATAACATCTTATTTTGATATCTTTTTTTTTTTCACTTTCTACACCCTCCAAAAATAGTATTCGAGCTAGAGATAAATTTCTTATTTTAGATTTGCGAATAATAATTGAGTTTTTGAAAAACGCACCACTTGATAGAAATATAGAAAGTCATATTTATACATAGCCTAATTCATATTCTTTGATAGATAATTTTTAATATATGAAACCAACGTAGGAAATTTCTCTCCTGCTCGAATACTTTTTTTGGAGGGTGTACAAAGTGAAATATTTAAATCTCTTGTGTACCTTTCTGTAAATTAATACAACTTTAATTTGTCAAGTACTCCCTGTGTTATAAAAACCTGCATTGATTTACATTTTCAAAGTGCTTATAGTTAATTGATTATTTGAATTATGTTTATTCTTTTCTTGGTGATTCTTTTGTGAAATATTGTTCCTTTAGTTATGTTCGTATTAAAATATATATGTAGCGATCAGATTAACTGTTAAGACTTTTGTAAGTGAAACTTTGATAGTATATATTTTCAGAGTATCAATAATATTGTGTTGTTTTGTATTTTCATTTTTGTGAATTTTTATTTGTACTTCTGTGTTTCATTCTTTCCCAACTTTGTTACTTTTGAAAATTTTAATGCGGTATTAAGTGACACGACATTTTTTTCTCTTCTTGAACTTCTAAAAAATGATTAATTTAGTGGGCTAATTTTTTTCTACGGTATCACAAATACCTTCAATTTTGAGCAATATTTTAAGATTATACACTTCAAAATTAACTGCTCTGCTATTTTTTAGATTAATTCCACTTTACTTTTCCGGCTTTCACATAAGTAAAAACTTCCTTGTCAGACACTGATATATTAGTGTATGCTTGTGTTGTATGTTTGCTTCCTAGTTTGTGACGGCCGCACTTACTTGGATGTCTGTTTGTTTTTGTGTACAGTCTGGCTGGACCAGCAGCTATCACATGCGTATTAGGAATTTTTCCTGTCTGTTAATACAGGGGAAATCTAAACTCTTGGGCGAAACTTTAAGGGGTGATAGGGCACACAGTGAGGAAACGTAATCACATAGCAATCTGGGTGAAAAACGCAGTTTTAACTTACACAATTTTAACTTACATGACAATTTTTTTTTTCTCTGTGAACACTTTTAGGTGATGGTCGTCATCAGTAATTTTGCAATTGTATAATTTTGTCTGTGTATGTTTATTTTACTTAATCGTTTAAGCCAGCCAAACAGAGCATTTTTTTTTTTTTTTTTTGGCAAAGACATTAATTTTAACTAATAATAATTATAAAAAAAAATTTCTTCAAAAATTTTTTTTCCTGGATGAGGGGAGTATATATGTGATGGAGATCACATATTTAATTTTAATAATCATTAACTTTGGCTTTCTTTAATGTAATCTATCCAAAATCAAGAATTCTAAATCTTTTCTGTTCTCATTTTTCGGTCACTTCGGCTTTTAATCTGTAAACTAGCTGCTTACCCGTTCTCCGTACGGTAGGAGACGAATATTTTCCTTACACATATAATTCGAATTAAACCCAGTGATAGGAATCTCTAATAGTGAAAAATTGCTGGAATTCTGACGAAAAGCTGACTCCATGAGTGGAAATTTGAGACGATTTCAACATCATGACACAAAAACTACGTCATTGTCACTGGCGATCAGAAAAGTAAGAACTTTACGGTATGCAGACGAAACTTTTCTCTTTCGAAAAATGTCTTATTTCTACATCATATAATTCTCTTTTTTAGGTTTAATTTATAGCATTCATATATACCATATGAATAACATTACATGATGTTGAATACTATTTTATCTTATCTTATCTTGGCTTTCGTAAAGCGTGGGCAATGCATTAGCACAGTTATGTTGCAGATTTATTAAATTTTACCTAAATATAAAAAACCTACACGAAACAATCGATGCACATTGTACGTTCAGAAACCAAAAATGCATCCGGTTTCCGTGAAGATCTTGTCGCTTTCGTAAATGAAAACATTTGTGACGTAACTTAAGCGGAAAAGCTTATTACCCTTACCGAACTCTTAATACAGTAGCACACTTGTTACATAAAACTAACGTTGATCTCACTGCCAATTCAAACTAAATAAATAACTAATTTCATATTTTATTTTTAATATAGATTAATTGCATAGTGTCAAATTCAATATTAAACAAAATCTGAAGTCGTTTCTAGAGCTCTTGGTCTTGTAACTGGAGTAACTGGAATATATATGAAAAAATAAATAGAACTTTAACATATAAGTAATTTATATGAAATATTCTAAGCACATCGGATCCCGTTATTCGGAAAGATTCCACAAACGCCATGGGAAGAAAGAGCAATTAATTTCATATTATATTTTGTATTCCTTGCAAGTGCCTTTGTTATGTACATGATTGCAATATCATTCTCGTACACAATGCTTGTCCTATAGTCTCTGGTGATTTATTTTGGATTTTTATTTCATATTCCTGACTTTTCATACTTTCGAAATTTTGGTGCTTTGCGCATGTGAATTATCGATTATCATTTCGCATTACGGCTACCAATTAAATAGTTTTCCATATCGCTTCTTCCACGTTAACGACGTTAATCTGCCTTTTTCTAGTTAAAAAAAAAACCGCCTACAAAGTTTCATTGCTTCAATTTAGACACACAGAGGGGTTAGGCAAATACGCACCCGACAAAAGCGCTTCCTTATGTCCGCCGAAGCAGCACATACGTTAGCGTGTAATGTGCTTCTCCGGATAATCTGGCAGCAAAACAGAAGACAATGATGTGAAAATGGCGTCACACGCGAAGGAAATAAAATGAAAAATATGCAGAATTGCCTGAAAAAACTTCGATTATTTTTAATGCCCAAATATGTTAAAATTCTATTTGTTTCATATTTAATGCGTTTTCACTTTTTTGAGTCTTAAGAGCTGTAGAAATGAGTGGCTTCACTTAATTATTAAATTGAACAACTTAAGTGGCAACAATGGATTCCGTTGCCACGGAAGCTGTAACAGAGTAAAAAATAGAATATGAAATGATTTATTTATGTTTACTTTGCAAGAACTGCCATTTAGGCGTAATTAACGTCGGCAAATAGCCAAAATGAATCACATTAAACTTGACAATAAATGCAATAATTTAAAGGCATTATCAGCTAGTCTTACTGGGTTTGGGTTTAAAAAATATCCTCATTCATCTCAAACAGCATTCGTATTTATAAAGACTTCCTATTTTATTACACCTTGTTTGGCGGGATTAAAAAATATTATCTATTCATACGCTCGTAACACCAACTCATATCAATCGGGGCATAGAATTAGCAATACAAATGAAAAAATTTAATTTTCTGAAATTTGGCAGGGTTTCCCTAACTTAAATCAATTTATTTAACTTGATGAAAATTCTGAAGCTAGATCATTTAAAATTGCCTTAATAACTGCATTATTTCTGAACAGAAAATTAAAATTTCAGGCTAAGTTATACTAAAACCTACACTTGTTTTTAAAAATACTATTTCTTTACGCTCTCAGTAAATTGCGCCAAGCCTAAAACTGTGCAAACCACTAGAATCCACTTTCTCAAAAATCGGCATATAAGCCGTTTTATTTTTCGCCAAATTATAAAGTTATACACTTTAGTCTCGGAAATTTACAAATCCTTTTTCTTTTCCTTATAAAAAATATTGAATTCCTGCTCTGATTTCCCACGCAGACGATATTTTAATTAAAAATAACCTAGCAAATATTCGAAACAGAAAAAAATTATTATTCCTTTATTTTTAATGCAAGAGTATAACAGTGGCGGCTTTTCAGGTGAAGTAGGTGAAGTGCCTCTTCACCAAGTATTGTAAGTAACAAAAAATTGTGTAACGTAAGCAAGCCATAATCCTTTTTCAAATTTTGTCTGTAAGAATACACTGTGCTAAATCATGAGCTTACTATCAGTGAAGCCTAACTCTCTTCCCTCCCCTCCCCTCCCCTTGCCGCGCGGCCAAAGAAAGTTTCAAAGACTTGTGTCACGATTGGTCCATTGTTAGAGTCACGTGGTACGCGGGTTCTGACGGGGTGAGTTGTGAAGTGCTAATGAAAAATTATCTCTTCTACTGCACTTATCGGTGGGGTTGCCATGGTAACCTCAGACGCTCCATTCAGTTTTACAACTTGACTTTCTATCAGGTGAAGAGATCCCTCAGAAAACGGTCTGTCTCTTCAAGTGAGAGAAAACCCAGCGTAGTGTGTCTCCAAGAACAAATTGTGTAGGAAAATGAAACCACGTGATTTGTTTGAGATTTTGACACATGAGATTTTAATGCTGTCTATTGAAAGTTTTAGAGTTTCTTCTTGTGTTAATTTTAATGATAATAATAGTTAGTTTCTTTTCTGTTTATTCACCTTCCTTATGTTTCCTGTAAATGATATAGTCTGTAATGTATTACAAACACCGTTTAATCGGTGGAATGATGACGATAAAAGAGATGTTCTTTCTCGTGGTCGACCCAGAGCCTGATTAGCGAAAAGGCTCGAGAAGCTTCCCGTCATAATTTGAAGGGGGCCCAAAAATGACTGTAAAACGGATAAAAATTCAAAATTTTGTTTTTAAATAATCTTCTAAGTTTTAAATTATCTTCATTAAAAAGATTTTTAATGAAGAGAAGTGGAAAGCTATTTTTAAGGTATTTTAGAAGTCTTGATACTCCATGTAGCAACATTTCTAAATTAGTTCAGTTTGCGATGTCTATATTCGGGACATTTGTTCCAGTTGAGACAAAATTTTGTATTATCAGGAACATTTGGTCGGTAGAAAGGGGTAAACTTTCAATATGTAATGTTAAAAATCGTCTAAAGGTCAAAATTAATTCTGGACTTCCATGTTGTGATTTTTATGATGTCATCAAAACGAACAAAGAATTCCCGAAAAAAGCCCCATGTCTCATGAAAAATATATGACTAAATAAATAAAGTTTAATGTTTCAGTAGTAAGGAAATGTTTTTATTTTACTTTTTACAGTAATTTTAAAAATACTATAAAATCTCATTACAATTAAGTAAACTATTGCGAAGATAATGAATAACATATTTTTATCTAAGGTAAACTTCAAATTAATGAAAAAAATATTTTTTTCAAATAAAATCATTAGAACTAATTAAATCAATTAAATATCCTTTTAACAAAGAAAATCATTAAAAACTTACTTAATCCAAACAAAAAGGGGAAGAGGGGGCCCGAAATGAGACTGAGCTTCCCCTCACTTCAAAGGTTAATCGGGCCCTCGCTGAAAGATTAAAAATTTCTTTCCGCAGAAAGGCCTATGCCACCGCCTAATTACCATGCTTAATGGCCATGGGCGCCGGCAGCATAGGGCAAGGGGGCGATGCCCCCCTGGATTTTTGTATGCAGTGTTTTGCCTTGCTTTTTTGCTCTTTTCAACATGGTAACTATACGTTAAAGTAGTCTTTGCCCCCCCTTGAGTAGCCTTTGCCCCCCCTGGGAAATATTCTGCCGGCGCCCATGTTAATGGCTGCATCAGGTGTTTTTCATAATGTTTTGGTGTAAGCTCTTCACCTATTTTTTTCATCACGAGCCGCCGCTGGAGTATAAATGATTTAATAAAATAGCCAAACATGGCAGCCTCGATGCTTATTTCTCACATTTTCACTACAGGGGTTACAATCGCGGAGAGCAAAAATTAGCGTTTTTTAACGGGTTTTTTTTATCAATATCTCTTACAATATTTCGAATTTCAAAATTTAAATTAGCGGAGGTTATTTCTCGAAATTTTCCGAATTCGTGGATACCTCGGTCGAAACTCAACTCCCAGCCGTTTAGGAGGAGATGATGCTACACACAGACAGACAGACGCGCACAGATTTTAATAGTATAGATTCGCTTTTCCCCGTATGCATTATTCTTAATTGTTTATTTCTCTACATCAGACCTCGTGGCGTCATTCTGAGATAAAAACAGATTATATTATGTCCGTTTGCAATCGCAACGAACTTTTTGCTTCCCCTGTTTGGCATCTGCTGGCGTTGGTTTTTTCTGTTGCCCTGCCTCTTCTTTAAAATTAATTGCTCACGATTATCTCATTTTAATTTTATTGGATTAAGTTTTAGGGTTGCTCTGGAATTGGCGTTATTTTTCAGCCAAGAGTTTGTTCTCGCCAATGTGTAATTCTCTAGTGGGGTAATTTTCAATGCATTCCATCTTAATTTCAGTAGGACGTTTTTTTAATTCGCTGAGCCACCAACCACCACCACCATCACCATCCGTTGTAATAAGTTTATGTTTCAATAGTATCTTTTAAATAAATAGTTTTAAGTGTTCAATGTCTTTTTCTTATTGTAACTAAGTGCATCGAACCTGGATTTTTAACCGTCACAACGCAGTTTTAATAATTTAAAATACCGTAAGCAATTAACATCGTTATATAAATGATGCTCGTTTTCTACATGGGCGTTTATCCGCTCGTCGTTAACTCACCGACTCATCGAATTAAGACATCGGCAAGAGCACTTTTGATTTTCTGCAATAGATGAATTTTTATTCGTGCGTAGAGGTGATCTAGACGCACAATTTTGCCGATGTTAAACCGACAAACAATTTTTTATCCGAAACTGCAGCTCCATAGTCATCAGGCCTTGCAGGTGTCCCAGTGGTTTACACTTTACCTAAATTCCTATAAATATTTGCGTAATTTAGATGTACCTTTGCATAATCTAAGGGACATTTTGAACAATTCTTGAATTAATCGCATAATTTACTTCAAATTTCTTGTATTGGGCTTGGGACGGGGCAGGGGGATGGTATCCCTCCTCCTTGGCCCCTCCCACAAAATTTAAATTTGAAAAGAAATATTTACACACACACACACACAAACAAACAAAAAACATGTAAGTGTTTATTATATAAAATCGTTTGTAATATATAAATAATTTTTTTAAAAATGTGTTTAAAAAAAGGAAAAGAAAATCTATTTGAGCGTCAGCTGCATTATAAGAATAACGGAAACTTCATTAAACTGAGCAACTCTTTTGAAACCTCCTTAATGTAAAGAGAAATCAGTTAATTTTTAAAAGTTATCCAAGAAATATGAAAGTTAAAATCGCACTACAATTCCTATACAATTTGCAATATTGTTTTTTAATTATTAATTTTGAATGTTGTTGCTACTTACATACATTGGTAAAAAGTGAAATTAATTTCTTACCAATCGAAAAATTTGACTATTATTAATAATAGTTGAACAACTCTTTGTCAAAATTTCACCCCCCCCCCCCCAAGTCCCAATCTGAGACTAAAATAACCGCTACTACAATCTTTGGCTGATGCATGATAAGTCTAGATCACCTTGTGGTAGCGCGCTAGTCTGTGACTCCGTACGCTCAGGGTTCGGGCCCGGTGAATGAAGATTTTTTTATCAGGAAAACGGAAAGTTAGCATCCAAAAAACGAAAACATAATTAACAGAACGGACATTTTTTTGAAAATTTTGCTGCCAGTCGTTTATTTTTTATTAAGAAATATATTTTAAACAGTTTATCGGTTTCTTTTCGTTATTTCATCGGAGTCCCCGAGCGGACATTTTGTACCAGTTGCCGATGAAATTTCCCCTTTTTTTTGGATGAAAAGCCGTGATCGGCCATTGCTCCTTCTCCTCGGATTAAACTCACCCACCTCTCGTCGACCGATGGATTATTGCTACTAGGGAACGCACTTGATAATTTCTTCGTCACCGTATGTTCCGTCAAACATTTTGGGCCAAATATTAAAATTCAAAAACTTCATAGAATCTATGAATGATGTATCTTCAAATCTGTTTCTTAGTGAATGAAGAAGAGATTTTAATTTTACTATTATTGTTGTGGCACCAAAATCTTTGTAAGCTTGAAGTTTTATCTGCCGATCATGAAAGTTTGAAGATAGAATAGCACTAATGTTTATTCCTGCACTTGATTCTAGTTTTTCCAATGTAGATAAGTTGCTGTGTAATTTATAATATACTTCAGGGAGGGATGAATTAGATTGTTGAAAACCCAATGATAACTAACGTAGAATAGGGAGAATATCCATCAGAAAATGCAAATAAAGTTTTCTGTCGTAAGTACTTTGAAAAACTGTTTTGCCTTACCCTTTGCTTCAGCACTGTGTCCACTTATTGAAACCCGTTCAAGATGTTTAATAAGTGCTGGATATGACTGACGAACTGCAACTACAGCTTCAAGGAAAAAAGTAATCCACCTTGTTCCATCAGCACGTCTGTGATGAAGATCACATATCTAATTTAATAATCATTTACTTTGGCTTTCTTTAATGTAATCTATCCAAAATTCAAGAATTCTAAATCACTTCTGTTTTTCATTTTACAGCCATTTCGGTTTTTAAATCTGTATTTTCGCTTTTCCCGTATGCACTATTCTTTTTGTTCTTAATTGTTTCGTCTCTTCAGTCCGGTGTGCTAAAAATAGATTATATTGCGTCCGTTTGCAAAATCAACGGCCTTTTTGAGTTTCTTCTTGGCATCCTGCTGGCTTAAGTTATTTGGTTGTTCCCCTGCGACGACTTTAAAATTATTTGTTCGCGATTACGTCATTGTAATTTTATTGGATTAACTGTTAGGGTTGCTCTGGAATTGGCGCTATTAATCTCAGCCAAGTTATTGTTCTTGCCAATGTGTAATTCTGTGCTGGCGTAATTTTTATTTTATTCCACCTTAATTTCACTGTCCATATAGGACGTATTTTTATTTTCGCTGAGCCACCACCGCCCGTTATAATAATGTTTCAATAGTATATGTTTAATAAAATAGTTTCAAGTATTTAAAGCCTCTTTTTTATATTGCAACTAAGTGTATTTCGTACCTGGTTTATTTGTGTCACAACGCAACTAAGTAATTTTAAAACAGCCCATCCAAATAACCTTCTTTACAACGTCTGCCCCCAATCTTTCTCTCACGGTTTTGCTAGTGAACTCATTTTCGTTTTGTCTACGATGCCAGAATTCTCTTGGCAGCGATCGGCTGCTTGCAAACAGATAGGAGACAAGTGCACTGAAAATAAAACAATATTAGTTTATCTCTTTTACTCTTAATGGTGATTCCCATGGTGAAAAAAAATTTATTTTGGTTGTCCGAGGGGCAATCGAATCTTTTTTCTTACTTGCCCGTTTAAAAGTCTGATTGCCCCGGGCAAGCGGGCAACCGCAAATTTTGACCCTGGCTAGCAGTAAGATAAATTTTTACCTTATCGACACCTCAGAATTTCAAGAAATATTTGGCTCGAGATTTAATTTTTCTGTTAGTTCTATACTGAATTTCTAAATTTTAAACTCGTGACATGTAAATGACGTTGATGTCATGTGATTCAAATCAAACAAGCAATGTGTTTCAAGAGAAGCACAAAAGTAGACGTACGTAAAAGCTAGCTAACTTAAAAAACAAAGCTAATCGAATCTAGGAAACCCAGTCGATGCAAAAAGTTTCAGAAAACGATTCTGGCCGCAGCTAAATGCAGTGAAGCGGATGGGCAAGACGACGGAAAGAGAAAACCCAGTCCCTTCCGGCAATTCACTGAGCGGCCCAAGCTATACTGGAGGCAGGGACAGCCCTAAGGTTCGTAACGCCCCCTTGCAAACGTAAAAAAAAGTCGCCCCCTTTTGTGCTCTTGATCAATTTTTTCTCAGTTTTTGAGTTCGAAATGGCGTCCGTTCGAAGTTGGCGCCCGATGCGATGCTTATCTGCTTACTGTGTCGGGCTGCCGCTGACTGAAGGTAAAATCTCATTTCTTTTTCTGTATGCCGCGCTCATTCTGTATGTTTTTTTCCAGTTCATTGCTTTGTTTGTGG
The DNA here is from genome assembly GCA_038373885.1 of Cheiracanthium punctorium. Lineage (NCBI taxonomy): Eukaryota > Metazoa > Arthropoda > Arachnida > Araneae > Cheiracanthiidae > Cheiracanthium > Cheiracanthium punctorium. The sequence continues at coordinate 147,211 of JAWZYV010012746.1, read as the reverse complement.
AATTTATTATGCTTAGAACGCGATTTGATTTTTTTTTCTTTTCAGGCGCGGGATATGTCCCCCTCTGCAACGAATTTCCATGACGAGAAGAGTCGACAAAATCCATATGTCCTCCGGTTCTAGCCGCAATGAAATGCCCGCCCCCTTCCGGCCTCCTGGGCGGCTCACGCTAGACTGGAGGTAAGATCTCATTCCTCTCTCTGTATACCGCACTCGGAGTTCCAATCTATTTTTTTCTCAGTTCATTGCTTTGTATGCGAATTTTTCTTGCATGGAAACCGCCCCCTGTCCTTCCTAATCACTGCCCATGCATAGATTTTTTAAACAGAGGGCGAATACCACCCTCCCCAACTTAAACACTATTTATATAAGGCACAAAATCGCCCCCTTTGAGTGATTTCTGGCTCCAAACCATGACCCTCCACAAGTGGCTCCAATTCACTAGTCTCAGTCTAGGTTGGGGCTAAGTGGACCCATGGATCTAGGGCGCGGGACTGAGAGGGGCACGGGCGCAGCCCTATGCAATAAAATTGTTTAATTATTATAACTTAATACAAACTAGAAAAAAAAATATTTTGACTTTTTTTCATCTAGTGAAATTTTATAAGATTCTACAGCTAATTATACGTTAAAACTAAAAATATATATTTATCACAAACTTTTTTAAAATAAACGTTTAATAAAAATGGTGGTGGTAGATATTGTCACTGCGTGTATTGTGTGAATTTGTTGAGCATTAGCGCAGAAAGAATCGCTGATTTTTAGTTCGAAGAACGTGCTGTGTAGCTCCCTCAGCAGACAAATTCTACTCCCGTCACGTTATCCTGGGTGTGGAAAACAAAAATGATCCCCCCATCACTCCTGTTTTGAATTTTGTTATGGCAGATTTGAAACAAGATTTTTGATTTGTATAAAAAACATTCTCATCCGCTTTCACCCGTTTTGGGCTTACATGGACGTAGAAAATTTCTTACTGAAAGCTAAAACCACAAATCTTTTCTCAAAGTATCCTGCAGTCTTGCAGATTCTGGCAGCTTAGATGAAGAAATTCTAAACACGATGAGCGTTTGTAGTACAATCTTTCAGTCAGAAAAGGAACATAATTTATTTCGGACTCAGAGAGATTGGTTCGCGAGGCAGCGGGCTGCTGCCACGGATGCGCAAACTTGAGGGCATAAAATTTCACCATCCCAGACAGCACAGCAAACTTGCATCAAACTTGCAGTAAGCTTGATTTATCAAGTCAATAAGCTTGAAAATTCCAAGCGTGTAAGCTTGATGCAAGCTTGAATCAAGTGTTCTAGTTTACACTTGCCCAGCTTGCATTAAGCTTGACATTTCAAGCTTGAAATTTCAAGCTTAAAAAAAATTTCCTAAATACACGGGGCGCCGGTCGGCGAACTCGCCCCACATATTTTACTTTGCCACGCATTTTCCCCTCTACGCTGAAATTTCAATTTAATTTAATCTGTTTCCATCGAGTGTCCGTGGCTAGACTAGAACCCGGGACCTTTCGGTTCGGTTCGTAGCCGAGCGCGTTATCCATTCAGCTACCAACCTTCGATGGAGCTATGACTAAAGTTTGAAGTGAATTATCAAGCGGTTTTCTGGCCAGATTGATAAGTGGGCGATATGTTATTTGCTTTTTTTTATTTTTCCATGGGATGCATCAAAATTAAAATAATGTTATGTGTGATTTAGAGACTCTACTAATAGGGAAATAAACATAATATAAACTTAAGAGCAGCACACGTTTTAAAACTTTCGCAACACTCATGAGCAATACTGCTGGCCAAAATCGAGACAAACGACTGATTTTGAAATCAAATTCGTACTATAATTGTATTTTATTTTGAAGAATTTCCATATTTGGAAATATAGAATGGGTTTACTTACTTACACAAATTTTGTGTTAAGTAATCTGAAATCAAAGAAACAGATAGTTAAACGTTACTTCGAAATGCTATATCACAGTTGCTAACACGTATGGAATACAAACACTTTAGTCATTTTTGTAAATATTTCTTATAATAACAAATAATTGAAAAATTTTGCTATTTTCTAACGCTAAAAATTCTCTTTACAAATGTGGTTAGTTATTTTCCTACATATTGGTATGCTATATCGATATAGAGCATTTCGAGGAATTAAAAATAAGTTTAAATTAATTTATACAAATGTAAATTTGAATTATTTTCATTGTTCATACTTTATAATTAAAAAAATTATTTAACTTCTGATTTTTTTTATCCTTTATAATTTTATTTTAAAACTACAAAAGTATAAGATGTAGGATTTTTGGGCCCTAAAATCTGTAGGCCCTGGGCAGTTGCCCCGTTTGCCTTGCCGGTAATATGGCACTGGTAATAAAATACACATCTTTTACGAACTTTCAGCAAATTTGAGGACGCTAGACAATTAATGTCCATTCTCTTTCACAGATGGCGCCATCAACGCTCCTTTAAAAAGGAAAAATCAACCGAGTATCAATTGCCAAGCTTAAATCAAGTTGTATTTAAGCTTGACAATTCAACTTGACACCTGCAAGCTTGCTGCCAGCTTAGAATGAGTTGAACTGTCAAGCTTGCATTAATGCGTCAAATTCAAAGAAATGTCAAGCTTAATTTAAGCTTATGTGCTGTCTGCGATTGTGGTTTTTAAAAATCTCAGACGATATACAGTAGCGAAATAAAACTTCATAGACGACTGCCTGAATGTCGACAACAATAATAGGGCAGTTTTACTTGACATCACAATTAATTTCGTTTAGGACAGATATTTCACAAAAAAACAGGCAAAAACAAAATTTGGTTGATTCCTACTTTAGGACCCCACTTCGCCAAGCTGATGATAAATGTCTAAATGTTGTAACCTTGGCGACTTTATGCGAATATGATACTACTAATTGCAGTAAAAATAAATTCAAGTGTTTAGATTTTAAAAAGTTCGTTTTTAGATTTCAAACGATTCTTTTACTCTTGCGAGTTACGATTTTTTACTAGAATATGAATGCGGCTAAAAAAATCTAGCGTTTAGATTTTAAAAAAAATCATCTTAGAAAATTCGGTTCTCGAAACTTACTCGAAAGAAAATTTCTCGAAACTTACTCATTATCCCGGCTGTAATTCCGCCAAACTTTTTTTTCGCCAAATGAATTGCCAAACTTTCGCCAATCGTATTCAAAACCATTAATAATTTCATGTGCCCGGCATTTACTTCGGTAAAAAATCGTTCGTCTTGGCGTACCACCGGGATAATACGTAAGTGCCAAAATTCGTTCTAAAATCTAAACATATCAAAAAGGAATAGGCCAAATAAATAAACAGCGAAATAACTGGAAAATAGTGTACTTAAAAAAGTGCTGTTCAACAGGTCATGTAAGTAAAATATCCTTATATATATCCTTTCCATATCCGACTATTGTGGATACATGTGATTAGGCTTAAAAGCCCACCTGGTCTCATTTGGCGCTTTATATCCAATTTATCCACTCTTTCATTGCCTTAAAAGGCTATACTTAAACACTTTATTCGGTATAAGCTCGTTAATTGGCACCATGTGCTATCTGCTTTTTTATTTATATTTTTTTCACTTTATCAATGGATTATCTTGGGATTTCACTTTACGTAAGTTAGCTACTATATATTGGGTCATTCCACGTCAGATCAAACAGTGCAGTTCACCACACCAACTCGGATTTTTCTCAAATTTTATATAGATGATTTATAGGCTAAGACATCAACAAATCTCAATTTTGAAGGTTCTACGATAATTAATTACCGAGAAATTAATTATGCAAATTTTTAAGTTTTCTGCAAGATGCGCCAACTTTTTTCTCGATTCTTTAAATAACTCCTTACCTGTTAAAGTTACTGAAGTGAAAATTTGTTTCTAGGAGTAACTTTTTACGCTGATTCCAAAAATGTTATCGAAATTTGCGTATCTTCAATAGTTTATGCATGAGCACTGCATTTGCTAAAAAACATCATGAATTTTTTTCGGCATGTCTGATCACAGACACATGTTTTAAATTTTTATATGTTGTTAAGATGGAATAACCCTACACTCCAAAAAAATTTCATCTTGGCTTTCTGCTCAAGAGTGGAGAAAAAAAATTGTATGTATGTGCCTATATATGAGGATTTTCATCTGCAAGATTTATACTGAAGATGAGAAAATTCAGAAGTGTCAGTCAATTTTCCTATGTCTTTTAAATTGATATCAGAGGTTTAACTACTACTCCAGGCATTTGCAAAAATTAGAAAATATATCAAAGTGCTTGCATCGAAAAACGTAAAACAAACAAACAACAAAACATGCATGTAAAACAATGTTAAATTAAATAGAATTCTAAAGTTAAAATTTAGAATTATTTTTAATTTAACCCTGTTGTTTTTGGCAGTCATCCATCAGCCAATAAATGTTTGGAATTCTGTATGATATTGAACTCAAAAGAAAGAACGTTTAATAAAGCATATATATGTATATATATATATATATATATATATATATATATATATATATATATATATATATATATGTTGTATGTATGTATTAGGTCTACCGGAAAGTTTTATCTGTTTTCCGTATGTCAATATTTTGCCTAGCCAAAACTACTGAAGCTAATAACACGAAATTTAGCACGAGTGGAATTTTACAGCGTAGGTTCTAGATTAGAGTGTATTTTCCAAAATTCGTAATTTATGGAGCATAAAAGCTCGAAATTTTTTTTCCACATATTCTGTGGGATCGCAAAGAAGAAAAGAGATATCGATAAAATTCTTGCTGTAAAATACACAACACTCAAGAATGCCTAAAAACCGATTTCAGAACATTTCGAATATAATCCTCCTAGGAGGGTAGACGTAAAGTTTGCCGTGAATAACTGGTTACATGACATTTATTCTGCAATATATCACCAAATGTGCAATAATGACAATGTGCCTGACATTGCTATACTAGTTGTTGTAACAATAAAAATTTAATACAGTATACATTAAAACCTATTTCAAATTGCTGTATCCACAAAACTAGCCAAAGCACAATTTTGTTCGCATTCTGTTAAAGGTAAATAAGTACTGTTACTTACAGGAATTCTCAATTCTTTCAATAAACTTTAGTCCTTCTATTGACTTGAATGTTATACAGAATTACAAAGCTTTATTGGCTGATGGATGATTGCCAAAAACAACAGGGTTAAATTAAAAGTAATTCAAAATTTTAACTTGAATCAGCGTAAAAAGTTACTCCTAGAAACAAATTTTCACTTCAGTAACTTTTACAGGTAAGGAGTTATTTAAAGAATCGAGAAAAAAGTTGGCGCATCTTGCAGAAAACTTAAAAAATTGCATAATTAATTTCTCGGTAATTAATTATCGTAGAACCTTCAAAATTGAGATTTGTTGATGTGTTAGCCTATAAATCATCTATATAAAATTTGAGGAAAATCCAAGTTGGTGTGGTGAACTGCACTGTTTGATCTGACGTGGAATGACCCTATTATATACATATGTATATGTATATATATATCTATATATATATATATATATATATATACCCTATTCTATATATATATATATATATTTCAAAATTCTTTCAAATTTGTTTATTTTGTATGTTCATCGCTAATTTGTGTGCCTTTTCCCGTAGTGTCTATGGGAACATTGCAGCTCCTGGAGTTACTGGAGACGGGGAAACGCGCCAAAATCGCGCTTTTTGAAATCGCGCCAAGTGGGATTCTAAAGTAGGAATCAACCCAAAATTTTATTTTGTTATTGGAGTCAGCTATGAGCAGTGGCGGATCCAGGAATTTTTTTTGGGAGGGGCTAAATTTTTTAAAAAGCTTATTTCACCCAATTAAAATGTACTATAAATCAAAATTTTAGTCTAAACCAATCTATTAGGCTTTGGGGAGGGGCTAAGTAATAAAATATGATCATTTTAGCTATTTAAAGTGTATAATAAAGCAGAATGTTACCCTTGAGCAATCTCTTTTGGGGGGGGGGGTGAAGCCCCCTAGCCCCTCCCCTGGATCCGCTACTGGCTATGAGTAATTTATTGTTCTCTCAGCTCCAAATCATCCTTTCGCTTTGATTCCAGCCAGTTTATTAAGGCAGAGATGGCAACACAGATTCCCAGACCCACAGATGTTAACCCTTAACCGTAACTGAAAATTTTCGTACAGACTCCAGTGCTTCGAGCGTCTAGTTTTTCACTTTTAAAACTGTAAAATACGAAATAATTTTCGTTTTAATCCTGAAAAGATGTTAAGTATAATGAGTAGGGCTTTAGAGCCCTCCGCTACGTTTCAAGAGAGAGTTTTGTTTTTCACTTCTATCGGACTAAACCGCAGTACCTGTTCCGTGAGTGTACCTTTTGCATTGGTTAAATAAACATTTATATTTTGATTTTTGATGAAAAAAAGAAAGTTACTCTATCTGTTGTAGACTCGCAAACTATTCCGAAGGAATTGCTAACTATTAATTTGATTATGTCGGGAGAATGTTTTTTAATACTTTCATTTCACTCTTATTTCTGTTTTTAATTAAGCTGTGTTGTGCGATTAATCTTTTTTGTCAATAGGCAGAACATCTGCTACACATCATCGCATGCTTTTATCATACTTTATCAGCAGTGATTTAATGCTGCAAAGATCCATTATAAAGAGTAATTTAATGGAATATTTACGAAAGCCAAGTTTAGAACTGGAAATTTACTGTAATTAAGTTAAAGATTTTAATCTCGAATTTTAATGTATTTTTTAATATTTTTAATTTCGTGAGTAATCGAAAATATTGTGTTGCTTTCGTTTAGTTTCAATTTTTATTTTGTCAGTGTTCCTTATATCGTGTTGGTAAATGTTGTTAGTATAGTGTGTATAACATTACCTGCAGCATTAATGCTTTATTTACCGTACGATCTTTTCATTTTTCCTTTAATAGCATTTTATTACTAAAAGCAGCTTATATTTCCATTGCAAATGTAAGCCAGTGTAAGTTTTTTTGTATTCATTCTAATTATTCTTTTACACAGGGTTGTTGTGATTTTGCCCAACCCGGAAAAAGCCTACTTGAAAAAACCCAACTGGTTTTTTTTTTTCAAAATTTTAATTCTATCTACGTAGATAATACATCAGTTAACATCAGTACACCACTTGTAAAGTTTATAAACAATTCCCCCCCCCCCCCCCCACACACACACACCATCACTACCTAAGGGAAAAAAAAAATCAGACTTCACATAGGCATTAAAACTCTAAGTAAATTTTTATGCTTATCTGTATTAAAACGAATAAGGATTTTTTAACCATAAAAAAATCATTAGTTTAAAAAGTTGTAATTGAGTACTAGTATATCACTGTTAAAATTATTACTAATAGTCAATTTATCCAAGAGCAAACCATGATTGGGGTTGCTATTGTTATTGATTTATACATTTTTTCATGTATGATTAATAATTGCAATCAGTTATTACTATTAAATTAACCTTTTTTTATTTATAATTGATTTTTGTAATCAATTAGTTTGTTTTAAGTTGCATTTAGTAATAAGCAATTTTTTTTTTCAAATATTCTGAAACCCCATCCCTTCTTCTGAAAAAACCTGGGTTTTTAACAACCCTGTGAAAAAATGAATAATGCAGCTAATGAATCTTTAAAATGAAGTGCAGCTAAATGCAGGTTATTCATTCTCATGTTTTCATCCCTGAATTAAAAGGTAGTGTTTATGCTGTGGAAAGCTAAATTTCAAATTACCAACCAACCATTTTTTATTGAATAGATTTTTCAGGATTTGTTAGAAAAGGCCACAATTACCCCTGGATTTTCCACAAAGCAAACAGGCCATGTGCCTAGGATCAGGGTTGACGTCAAAAACTGGTTTTTGACATGACACGTCAAAAAACAATCGAAAAGTGTCGAAAACCTAATGTTTCTTTTTTATGGTCATGAATAACAAATTTAAATACATTATATTTCACAACTAATGTAATTACATTAAAACTACATATCACCCTTCATATTATTTGTCATGTTAGAACTAAATATCTGAAAAGGTAAAAAGTATTTGTGTAAGTACTTATACACATCTATTTTTTCCTCCCCTAAGTACTCAGCTATTGGGTCATTCCATGTCAAATCAACGAGGCTCACAACCTGACCTCCTCAGAATTCAATGAAATTTGGTATGATAGTAGTATCTATAGAGAAAAAAATAAATGTGAAATTTCTAGTCCATATCACTATTAGTTTTTGAAATATTTAATTTTAAAGTTTGTGAAATTCATGAAATTTTAGAAATTCTTGCACTATACAATTGGCTCCAATTTCTCTCCTAATTATCATAGAAACTCCATTTAAGTGTTTACAGAAAGTAAACAGGTTGCCCTTTCTTATCATATGTAACATGATTAAATTTTTAAAATTTTTAATTTAAAGTTCATCATTTTAAACTTTTAAAGTTTTAAATTTCAAAAAGTATATTTTTAAATTTTTTAAAAAAATTATATGTCATTCTTCTATTTATTGTTAACAATATCTGAAAGTTTCATTCTGGGATTACCATGGGTTTTCGAGTAATAAATTAAAAGAAAATTGCTATCATCTCGATTTAATAACACCAAAAGAAAATTTTTGTATTTTAAAATAAAATTACACTTTTAACTTAATATAAGAATTTTGAGAGAGAACAAAAAATCCTAATAATGTTTTTCAACACTCTCATTAGGGGTACACACAAGGCAATCTCTCCCCCCCCCCCCAAAAAAAAAAAAAAGAATTTTAGAAAATAGAATTTTACTAAAACAATTATTTGTTTTTAAAATTTCAAGAGCAGTTGAGTCCAAATTTGTTTTTGCTGGGGGTGCTTTCAAAGTAAGAAAGGAGGCGTGCCTCCCCTTGTAAATAAGAATTTTCAGAATTTGTCTAACAAAATTTCATTTCTCTTTTTTATTAGTAATTTTAAAAAATCATTATGTTTCATAAAATGCTTCCACTATTACAATGAGTTACAACTATTCCTTTAATTGTCAATTTTTAAATAATATTTTCAGGTTAAAAAAATAGAAATAATAATTACAGTAAGATGTTATTTTTATGTTGCATGCATATTCTTAAAAGTATTAAGTAAATATTTCAAGTGTTACCTTTAATTGATGTGTATTTTTAATTTCATCATGATCTTATTGCAAACCGTATCCTTTTGAGATCAATCCTCTCAAACTCTGTTGAAATTCTTCATAGAAAATTTTTAAAAGAGCCTTGACCTTTTTATAAATGTGTAGGGTTTCAAATTATGAGATCTCGCGGTCATTCCATGTCAAATAAACAAACCCACAACTTGACTAAAAATAAATTTGGACTCAACTGTTCTTGAATTTTTAAAATGTTAAAAAATTTTAACATTTATAAAAAGGTCAAGGCTTCTTTAAAACTTGGCTATGAAGAATTTCAACAGAGTTTGAGAGGATTAATGTTAAAAGATACGGATTGCAATAAGATCATGATGAAATTAAAAAATGAACTTATATTTACTCATTTCATAACGGCAATTTGTATTGCTTCCAAAGATGTATAGAAAAGGATTTTTTTTTACAACTTCTGGTTAGCACTATCCATTTCTTGCTTTGAGAGGTTATAAACTTTTCCTGTTGGAAAACAATATATAAAAAGAAGAAGAGAGGTGGAAAAAAGTTTTATGAAAAAAATGTCATTATGATTTATTTATTTAGTTTAATATCAAGCAATCTTTTAATTTAAAGGTAACCTTTGCTAATTTTTGGTGTTTTGCTCATGTGTTCCGGATGTTTATTCACATACAGATGAAATTAAAGTAAACTTTCTCCATCCACATAATCTATCTCCATCATTTTACTACCCATAAATTATATGATAAAAAAATGCTATTTGCATCCAATAAATTTGAGAAAAAACTCACACAATGGTTTACTTTCTTTTTTATTTTACGTTGTGCATAATCTGCAAGTTGTAAGTTTTTCTTACTACATTCAAATTTAAAACTAATTTTTTTTTAAAATACACATTAATTAAAGGTAACACTTGAAATATTTACTTAATAGTTAAGAATATGCATGCAACATAAAAATAACATCTTAACTGTAACTATTATTTCATTTTTTTTTAACCTGAAAATGGTATTATTTAAAAATTGACAATTAAAGGAATAGTTGTAGCTCATTGGCATAGTGGAAGCATTTTATGAAACATAATGATTTTTAAAAATTACTAATAGAAAAGAGAAATGGAATTTTGTTAGACAAATTCTGAAAATTCTTATTTACAAGGGGATGCACACCTCCTTTCTTACTTTGAAAGCACCCCCAATAAAACCCCCAGCAAAAACAAATTTGGACTCAACTGCTCTTGAAATTTTAAAAACAAATAATTGTTTTAGTAAAATTCTATTTTCTAAAATTCTTTTTTTTTTTTTTTTTGGGGGGGGGGGGGGGGAGACATTGCCTTGTGTGTACCCCCAATGAGAGTGTTGAAAAACATTATTAGGATTTTTTGTTCTCTCTCAAAATTCTTATATTAAGTTAAACGTGTAATTTTATTTTAAAATACAAAAATTTTCTTTTGGTATTAAATCGAGATGATAGCAATTTTCTTTTAATTTATTACTCGAAAACCCATGGTAATCCCAGAATGAAACTTTCAGATATTGTTAACAATAAATAGAAGAATGACATATAATTTTTTTTTTAAATTTAAAAATATACTTTTTGAAATTTAAAATTTTATAAATTTGAAATGATGAACTTTAAATTAAAAATTTTTTAAATTTAGTCATGTTACATATGATAAGTAAGGGCAACCTGTTTACTTTCTGTAGACACTTAAATGGAGTTTCTATGATAATTAGGAGAGAAATTGGAGCCAATTGTATAGTGCAAGAATTTCTAAAATTTCATGAATTTCACAAACTTTAAAATTAAATATTTCAAAAACTAATAGTGATATGGACTAGAAATTTCACATTTATTTTTTTCTCTGTAGATACTACTATCATACCAAATTTCATAGAATTCTGAGGGGGTCAGGTTGAAAATCCCAATTTTTTCGTTGATTTGACATGGAATGACCCTATTTCTAAATGTGTTAATATAAATAATTATATGAATTACTTTATACATGATTAGGATTAGAAGTGTTACTAAAACTATTCCTTATCCTTTATTCAATGAATAATCCTAAGTTATTTAAATATTTTTTAAAAAATTCTAAATATGTGTATAAATAAATTTTCTGCATAAATATTACATATAAACCACATCTGTTTTATAAATATTTCCTGGGTAAGTAAATTAATAATTTGAAAATAAAATAATGATTTGCTATTATCAATACACTTAAAATTTTATAATATACTCTTCATTGTATTATGTTAATAGTTTCCATTTAATTATTCAAAGCAAGGGCAGTTTATTTTGGTGACAGTTTCTGTACTTATAAAACAACCCCCCTTTTCTTGGTTCCAAGTTCATAGCTGTATGCAGCAACATGGTGTTAATCCTTTGTGGAATGTCTTTTGAAAGGCAAATAGATAGCAAACCTGTTTTTTCTTTGTATTCTAAAGTATGCACCTGGGTGGCCAATGGTCAGAAGTGTGCAATCAGTTTACTTAGTGATAAGATAGCTTGTTTACAGCAAAATAATATTGTCAGTTTGGAAAATTTTTCCGAAACTAGCTAAGGACACTTTAGTCTTTCTTAAAACTAAGCTAAGCTATTTTAAAGTAGTACTTAAAAACTGAATAATACAGTTATATGACCAAATTTTTTTAAAAATTATTATTAAATCTGTTCTGTACATAATTAAAATCACGGATAAAGGTGGAGGCCAAAAAATACTATATGAAATTATTTTATTTGTGTGAAAGAAGGAAATAAAATTTACCGAAGATGCAAAAAGTGTGCACATACCATGGCCAATAGAGTGGATAGAATGAAAGTACATTCAACAAAATGCAATAGTGGAGAACAAGAGAAAAAACAAGGCAAAGTAAATGAGGAACAAAGAGTGCATATGGAAACTGATGATAGAAGTCTAAAGAAAAGTCATGAATTATTTGAAGTAAATTAATGTACATCTCGAGTTGCAGGTGTTAAAATAGTTTGTTTACAGCAAAACAACATATCTGATAACATAGTAAAAACTGCACCCAACATGAAAAAAGAGCTGGATCTACAACTTGTTTTTTTGGCAGTTGCAATATCCCTCTTAATGTTGTTGAACAAAATGAATTTCTCAAGCTCATAAATTTGCTACGCCCTGGTTATAAACCTCCTACCAGAAAAGCATTATCTGGCAGTCTCTTAGATGAAGTCACTGAAGAGTTAGAAAAGCAAATGAAATCAGAACTTCAAGTAAAGGAATACACATTAGTTGAAGATGGATGGAGTAATATCCATAATGAAGCAGTTATAGCTTCTTGCCTGCATGCTGTGGGAAAAGTTAAAAACAGCAGTATTTCACCAGAACTTCTACAGCTGATGGTGCATTTGCATTCTTGTCCTTGCAGTTCAATATCAATAGAAAGAATCTTTTCCAATTTTGGATCTATCCAAACAAAGTTACGTAATAAACTTGGATTACAAAAAGCTGCAAAACTAGTATTTTGTTACCGCATGCTCCGGGGTAAAAAGGAATTAGAATGGGACTAGGTAAAAATGTAATTGTGTAAAACTGAAAATATTTGTTTTATTTACTTGTAATTTCACAGATTAACTTAAACAAATGTATTTTCATTTTTAAAAACTAAATAGGTTGATAATTCTTTTTTTCATAAATACTTTTTTTTTTCAATTTTTATAGTAGCTTATTTAGTTATTTTCTATTCAGTACAGCTTGAACCAAACTCAAGTTTGGGGGTTGTCTTGTCAACAAAATAATAGTTTGCATTGTCCAAAGGTTTATTCTAGTGTATTAAGTCAAAAATTATGATAGTTGTACAAGTATTTTTGTTACAAAAGTGGTTTTAGGACAAAATTTTAGGTTTTTGACACTTAGTGTCAAAAACTATGTCAAAAAGGGGTTTTTGACATGACGGTTAAAACCGGATAAAACCACCAACTGTCGAAAACTTGCCAACTCTGCCTAGGATTCTACTGTAATTGCTTTTTGAAAAATATGCTTAGTATTTTTCATTTGTATTATAACTGTTTCGGCTGAGACAATGAAGAATATTTATCTATTTCAAAAAGTTAAAATTATTTATTAAAAGGATACATTTTCACCTTCGTTCTGTGTTAGGAACTCCTGATGGAGACATCGATTCTAGACCCAATTTTGTAAGTTAGATGCTAGTTATAAGATATAAAAATAACTGGAAAGGGAATTATAAGTATCCTGATTTTGGGTATTTACCCAGGCCAGGGGTAAATTCACATTTATAAATACCCTACCTACTGGGTATTTACTAGGGATGTAACAACTAATCCGCTGTTTTGCCAAATATTGAACAAGTATTTGGTTGAATTATTGTGCCTGACTATTGCTACATATTCAGCTGAATAATTTAAGAAAAAAAAAGGGGAAAATATTTTTTAACATGCATTTTTAAATAATATTGCATAGTTAATACTTCAATGTGTTAGTTTCATATTATAAAATATTCTAAGTTATAGAATTTTAAGCTGAATGAAACATAATCTGATGTATTTAATAATATTACAGAAATGCATACTTTTCTATACTTGGCTCGGTTTTCTTCTTTTCTTTGTGGGGTGGGGGTAAGGGGAATCTTTACAGATCCTCAATTACAAACATAATTATTTAACTTTGTGATAGATATCTTTTTCCATAAACAAGATTTTTTTTTTAGTTTTACAGATAATGTACTCGTGTGTGTGTGTGTGTGTGTGTGTGTGTGTGTTTCAGTTCCTAGAAATAATATTAAATGAATTTTAATTAGCCATTATTTAAGTATTTAATTTGAAAAGCAACATTTTATTTAAAATTAAATATTTAATATTCGACCGCTGAATATTCGGTATTTGACTATTCGGCCAAATCACTATTATTCGTTACAACTTTAGTATTTGCATGACCCACATCTGTAGTCTTGAGAAGAAAATTTAGTATTTGCTGCTGTAGCAATGCTAGATTTTGAACAAAAATTATCTTCAGGTCATGAAACATATTATAAATTCAATCGTTTAAAATATTTTACATTACAGTGTTTCACTAGAACATGAGAATCTCATTTTTTTTTTTTTCTCGTTAAAAAATTATGCTGAGAAATTCATGCACCTTATGAATCGGTTTCATTCTGCACCGAATTCTCGCATTTGAGCACTTTTTCAAAAAAAAAAAAAAAAAAAAATGTGCATGCTTCCGTTTTTCAGTTGTAAGTTTTAACAAAAAGTGTAATAGTGGATTTTCAAGAACTAAAGTATGGAAGAAAAAAAAGTGTCCTGGGAAAACGGTTGTTCTTCAACGGGTTATTTTTATTGCATGCAACTGGGCCTGATTTACAGACTTGTAGGCCCAGTTACATGCAATAAAAACAACTAAAAATCATTAATATCCTCATATTTATGATTTTTAGTTAAAATGCAATGTACTCACTGGATGTTTGCCAAAACTACATCTATAGTGAGCCTCACCTAGTTTTTCAAAAATCTCGCTCAGTTTCGAGGAAAGGGTGAGCAATTATCACCCATATTTTTTTCGTAATGAAAACTGTTATATATATTCTAAACTTTTATGCAAATTTTGAATTATGAATGTTTAACAATTCAGATATAAATAAATTCATAACTCTGAGTTTTTTTCTTGCAGGATAATGTTGCTCATGTTGTTGATAAGATTACAAATCTCCTGGCATCTGAAAGCACAAGGTTGGTGCCTCTATTTTATCAAATTGCTATTATTTATTCATTACTAACTGCATACATGTCTTCACACGGAAAGAACAAAGTGTTTTTCTTACTCATATAAGTGAAATTAGTTCCATCTTTAGGAATTCTGGAAAATTCTTTTGACTCAACAACTTTGTCTTACTGATACTTACTTGAGAATATATATAGCTAAACGATATCATAAAAACTATATCAGCATGACTTAAAAGCAAAAAGAAGATAAAAGGTGTTTACAAGCAAATCTTTTAACTTTCAAAATGCGTCACTTCTACAGGATAAAATTTTGTCTTCAGTTCCTGAAGTGTTAACGATGCGCTTCTGATTGCGCGCACGAATACTTTAGTAAAACTTTACCAAAAAAATCTTAAAATATTGTTCATATCATAGATATATCTTGAAATACATGTGCATGAAACATTTCGTTGTTTCGAATACGTTTTGGTAATCATGGCTGTCATAAAAGTAAACAGTAGTGACATAATTTTTTTGGTAAAGCACATTAACTCCATTGAGCTTCTGCAATTTCAAATTCATGACCTCAAAATGATATGAAATTCAAAACCTGGAATCCGACTGAATGAAATACTCACTTTTAAAAGGTATAATCTTTTCATAATCTCCAAATGAAATTGTGCTTGGAATACAGGTAAATTTGTGATAGAAGAAACTAAACAAATGTAGAACTATAAAAAAACACCAAAAAATCTTTAAAACAAAAATACAGTTGGACCTTGTTATCCCAACACCTTCTTTTT
Source organism: Cheiracanthium punctorium (assembly GCA_038373885.1). NCBI lineage: Eukaryota > Metazoa > Arthropoda > Arachnida > Araneae > Cheiracanthiidae > Cheiracanthium > Cheiracanthium punctorium. The sequence continues at coordinate 131,579 of JAWZYV010012746.1, read as the reverse complement.
ATGTCACTCCGCTTATGACAGTTTTTAAAAATCCTGATTTTGTTTGTATGACTTTAATGTAAATAAACTGAATTTTTAGTCACTAAATAATATTCAACTTCAGCTATTCTGACAGTTGAAGAAATTGGGAAAATGACAGTTTAGGAAAAAGCCATTTTACAAGCAAGGAAATTGGTACATAAAAAATTTCTTAACAGAAGGATCAGCAATTGGCTGTCAGTCTGAGAATATTGTCGAAATGTTCCAATGATCCTCACAGCTGAAAATGCGTATGAAAGAAACAGACTCAAAATGTACTGACCAATCGCAATGAATTTCTGAAATTGCAAAAGATCAAAGTGAAACAAACAGAAATTTCTTCTGACTTGAAGAGTGAAAGTGGCACAGAACTGGAACAAAATAAGCCTCCCACTAGGCCACTAGGGAATGCAATCCCGTTCCCGTGGGATCTGGATTGCCTGCACAAATGTTTGTGGGCCTAGTCTCATGAGATTGAAACTGAAATAAATTATTTTATTGCAATTTACGCCACCTTCCCAATTATCAATTGATCAAAAATTTTTGCATATTTATGTATCTTATTTAACAATATATGAATCAAGTCACAAATTTTAATTTACAGTTTTAATTTTAAAAATTATCTTCCAATGGGAGTCTGGATTAAGCATTGTGATTTAAATTTTTTGCTAACTTCCCAATCTCCAAATGAACAGAAATATTTCATGACTGATTTATCTCTTAGCAAACAATCACGAACTAATTATAAAAAGTTTTCATTTCAGGTTTTAATTTTTTTAATTCATGCTTTTAATTATTTTATTAAAATTAAATAAAGACCAGAAAACGAATCATTGGACTTGTCCGACTTTTTACATTCCTTTTTTAGCAACTAAGAAAATAATGGTAAGTATGTTAATGTGTATACCTATCTAAATAATAAGTCCTCTCCATAACAATTCCGGAATCGACTCATTGAGTGCTTTTGCCACCATATTGAAATTTTGATAAAAACAACATTTTTATCTCTAACAAAAAGCAAAACTTTTTATACAGTTCGAAAGATCTCTAAAAATTAACCTATTTTTTAATTTGCAGCTACTTTCAACTCTAAATATCAACCAAATTATACTCCTTGAAAAGTAAACAGAGAAGCAAAAATGATTCATTCCTTGATTCTCTGAAAAAAAAAAATCACGGAAGATAACCTCTTCCGTAGATCGATTAAATGACGTCATGTACTGGCGAAAATACTCATTTTGTGTGACATGCAATGCAAGGACAGTTTAATTTAATATTTAAGTTCTATTTAACTGATAGATTTTGGGAAGATTTATTGAGAATGTGTAAAATTTTGTTTGCACAACACTTAAACACCTATTTGTAGGAACTTTTTTTTTAGAAATTGGCAACACTCTTTGAGATGAGAAAAACAACGTATTTGTAGTTGTTGTATTTAGGTAAGCTATTTTATTAATTATCCAATAAGATAAAGTATTATTATTAAAGTTAAACTTTACTGTGCTTAAAATCTTAACTTTCCTATTTTTCTCTATTGAAATCAATTTTTTAGAGAATTAAATTTTAATTCCACAGGATCAACAAATCTCAATCCCGAAATCCTCCAAACTACTCAATTGCATTTTTATTATGTAATCAAACTTTGCAATTTATTGGGATGTTTTTGGGGATAGTCTCCTGAAATTGCTAGAGATTTAGATGAGCCTGTATAAGGAGGGTGCACTCAAGAGTTCGATGCTATTCCATGATATTTCATGTCCAATGTAGGGATGTAACGGATGTTAATCTTGCCCGATTCTGAATATCCGAAGCTTCTTTGGTTGCCGGATACGTATATCTGGCACTAAACATGTACTTAGTTATTAAGTGTGTTTTTTCATTTTTTTAAAATAATGACATCAAAAAAATAAATTGCAAACATGCTTCACACATCATTAAAGTATTTTTTAATAATTGACTTATATGTAAAGACATTTAGTTTTTGTAAATTATATGTACATAAAGTATGTATTTTATGTGTACACTACTGGCAGAAGCAAATAAATTTTAACCATGACTTTTGATAAGATACATATGATAGATAAATTATTTTTTTTCCAAACATAGGTTTAATGCCTTTTTTTTCTGTTTTAATCATTTAAAATTAATTTACATTAAGTCATTTTTAGTTTTATTTTAAGTTAAATTACTTTTAGAGATTAATAAATAAAAAAATGAATCCCTTTTAAACATTTATAATGAAATTATAATTCTTTCTTTTGTAGTTTTATACAGGTATTGAACAGATTTTTTAAGGTTATGCATTAAATTTCTTTAATCAGAAATATTTTTTTAAACTAAAAGTTAAAAAATAAAAATAGATCTGTTTAATTGTTTTGCTTCTACAATATATGAGCATTCTTTCACAGTACAAAAACTTATATGGCACCATAAGGGAAAAAAATCTGGAGTGACTCCACTCGACTTTCCGAACACTTAATATGATCATTACCCAGCATTTAAATAAATTTTAATCAATGAATAATTCAAACATATATACCAAATTGAAACTCAACCGAATGCGCCGTTTAAACGCTTGCGCACTTTCAAGAATTTCTCCCCATATGCCATTATGCCATAATATAAAAGAAATTTTTGTCGTAGCTCTGTAGAAAAACTATAAGTCTTATACACACCAAAATCAATACTGGTCTTAAGATGGTTATTTGTAACATATATACCCAATTTCAGCTCAATCGAAGGCACCGTTTAAATGCTAGCGCACTCTCAAGAATTTCCCCCAATAGTTCAGAATGAAAAGAAATCTTTGTCGTAGCCCTGTAGGAAAACTATAAGTCCTATAGACAGCAAAATCAATACCGGTCTTGAAACAGTGGTTTATAACATATATACCCAATTTGAGCTCAATCAAATCTACCATTTAAACGCTAGTGCACTTTCAAGAAATTCCCCTCATAGGCCATAATGTAAGAGAAATCTTTGTCGTAGCCCTGTAGAAAAACTATAAGTCCGATACACACCAAAATCAATACCGGTCTTAGTATGGTGGTTTATAACATATATACCCAATTTGAGCTCAATCGAATATACCGTTTAAACGCTAGCGCACTTTCAAGAAATTCCCCCCATAGGCCATAATGTAAAGAAATCTTTGTCATAGATAACCTTTGTCGTAGCCCTGTAGGAAAACTATAAGTCCTATACACACCAAAATCAATACCGGTCTTGCGACGGTGGTTTATGACATATATATCCAATTTGAGCTCAATCGAATGCTCCGTTCAGGAGCTATCGTGTTCACTCACACACACACACGTACACACATGCATACATACATCTCTTAAAAATAGCATAAATGGATTCAGAAGCCCTCAAAACGTGTAAAAACACCAAAATCTCAAAGTCGAATTTTTTCATGATTACAATACTTTCCTTACATGGTACATGTTCGGAAAGTAAAAAGGGAGGGGGGTGGCAAATTAATTTTAAATAATCCTTTCAAACATTAGTTTCTAAACTTTAGGAAAATTTAACCTTTTTACTCTTGATTTCCACATGCTGCGCACACACACACACACCAAAAAAAATAAGATTAGTCAAGGTACTTTATGTTTGGACTAATAATCATACACAATACTGTAGTAGTAACTAAAACCGATTTTAAACTAATAAAACACCATGTTACAACATGGCTGTCTCCACAAGCAGACATGTTATAATTTTCATTAATAAATATTTCACGAACACATTTTAAATGTACATCTTTTAAGTAGACTTAACATAACAAATCAATTGAAACTTGCAGAAAATCATCGAATTTAAATAACTAAATTCATTAAGAAATAAATATGTAAAATAAGGGTTAATTTTTAGTCATTAGGTATTGGAGACTTCAATAAAGGAATGTTCAGTGAAAGATTGTCATTTACAAAAAGGATGAAGATTGAAAATTTCTCCCTGACTCTATAAATAAATTTTGAAGACATCATAATTGTCGTTTTATGTTAATTCTTGGATTTCAGGAGCAGATTAAAAATATTGGAGAAACTCCGTGGGGAGAGAATGTAAAATTACATTATTTGTGGGATTACCATGAGAGAAACTGCATGTACTGAATGCACATACTTTTTGAATGATTCTTCACATTGCTTATAATTGAACTTCTCCCATAAACAGCAGTCTACAGCTGAAAAGGATGAGATCACCTCCAAATTTGCACATTAACACTACATGAGATGTGCTTACACAGTGCTTATAATTGAACTTCTCCCTTAAACAGCAGTGTACAGCTGAAAAAGATGAGATCACCTCCAAATTTGCACATGAACACTACATGAGATGTGCTTAAGTTTTTTTTTTTTTTTTCTTCTTTTTGGTTTATAAAATGTTTGCTAAGCAGCACTTTGCAGCATTAAATCAGCTCTAAATACAAGCCTAAGTTATAAATGTGCTCAAAAACTACTGAACAAATGTTGAAATTGTGTGTTTATTTTGAATGATCCATTTCCAGTGTTAAATTTGCTGTTTTTTTGTGTTTAATAGCAATTTGCACATTTTTAAATTGAGCTTTTTAATCAAAATTCCCTAATCATGTCTCGTGTATCTATATAAATAAAACGAACTGTAAAATGTGAGTTAGTTTGTCTATGTCTTGCGTAGCTTCCAGACGGGCGATCGTAGACCTACCACATTTTGTAAGGAAATTCTCCAGGGCAGGTCCCGACTTACCTCAAAGCGATTTTTTTAAAAATTCGAATTATTTTAGTTGATATTGATAAAAATGTGTCGCAAAAGGCTAATTTTTGCTCTCTCCATTTTGTAATTGTAACCCCTGCTGCGGAAAAAGTGAGGATTAAGCAAAAGCATATCTAGGTTGCCATATTTGGCAAGTTTATTAATGATTCAGACTCTTGAAGTAAAAATAAAAGAATAATTTTTTTTTTGTTTACATTATTTATAAGGCTATTTTTTAATTGAAATATTGTGCATGTAAAATCAGAGCAGGACTGAAATGTTTTATACTCGGAAGAAAAATAGGATTTGGAAATTTTCTGAGACTAAAATGTGCAACTTTTTACTTTGACGAAAAATAAAATGGTTGATATATGATTTTGAGAAGATGATTCTAGCACTGGCATAATTTAATGAAAGCGTATTTTTAATTTAATATAAATTTGCAAGAAACCCACTGTATCATGTGACTGATGCTCTAACATCGTTAAATGCTAAAATAATTTTTATCATCATTTTATCGTCTGCTACTTGGATTGTGAATGCACCTGAATAAGTTTTTAAAGCTTTCATTCAGTTCAAATTGTGCATTTTTCTGAACAGCTTTTCTCCCATCTATTTCTAATGTATTACATCCAGAAAAAGGATGTTAGAAATATCAATTTTAATTTTGTTTAATCACACTCATGAATAATGATATACTTTCCAACTTAATGGAATACCCATGGATTATAATACGCTTTTAATATATAGCACTTTTAGTGCATATTTAAAATCGGAAAGTGTTTCAGGTTTTCTTACTTTTTTTTTTTTTTTTCCCGCTTCCATTTTCTGATAAAGGGCAATATATCCAGAAACTCTTTAGAATTAATACAGGATGAAAATAACTTGTACTTTTTTTGTAGGTTTTTATCATTTAATCATCTTATTTTTGTAACCGGGCAGCCCATTATGAAGCATCACATCTGGGCACTGGCTTCGAAGGGGCGTCATTTCGAACTCAAAAACTAAACAGAGCATAAAAGGGAGCGTCTTTTTTACGTTAGCAGGGGGCACCAGTTACCCTATGACCGCTCCTGTTTGTAACCATCTTAATTTTAAATTCCATTGAGAATCTGAGAGATTTCTGTGCCAAGAAAGCCAGTGAGAAACAGGATTCTCTCCGAACGAGATTTATTAAGATAGTGAACCAACTAGTCGCCAGAGGCGGCTAGTAGTCTCAAAGACAAATTTGGTTACTATCTGTTCACCCGTTTTAGTGGTTGAATGCGAATCCTGTATATAGGGGAAGTTTAATGATATCAAATATAATTTTCCGTCCTGTCCCATGCATATTATAGGTAGAACTTTAGTAGTATATCTGGATATCCCGATGACTGACGGTATTTCGGATATTGAAAAATCAGCCGGATACTTGCTGTATATCCGTTACATCCCTAGTCCAATGTTATTCCATAATAAAATGAACTTTTGATAACATTTTGCTGTTGTTTACTGTTTAATTTGATGTTTATTATTTTCAATTCATAAGACATTATTTCGTAACTCTTAAAGTGTTTTATCACTACTATTTTTAAATTGATCATTGAAAAACTGCTTTTAATATCTTCTGTGTTGACTATCTCAACTCTAATTTAACTCTCCAAAAGCATCTAAATAATGATAAAAATATTGTCATTATTTAGGTGCTTTTGGATGTGCCTTACTTATTGTCACACTGTATCTCAATCCCTGTCAAATTCTGCTCCACAAAAGGGCTCACTGGAACAACTGAGTACCTTTTGAAAATTAACTTTTGACAGTTGTTAAAAATCAATCTTTCGATGAGATTTTTTTCTTATCGAGAGCCATTGGAAAGTGGTTTAAATCAACATCTATTTATTTTCATATCCGAGACTTTTTATGATGAAAGTTTGAAATTTTCTCCTTCAACTAATTAATGTGTGGGGGCTCATTTAACAAATTGAGAATTTTTTCGTACAGGAGCCATATAAAAATTAAAATTTTACATCTATTTTGATTAAATTTTTGAAAAATCATAATCAATACCATAAAATTCTGTACTTTTTTTTAATTTAATGTCTGTGTCCATGATTAATATTTAGAAATAAAAACCTGGGTCCTTGTTTTGAAGACATCCTGTCTCCAAAACAAGGGTCAATGGGTCAATGGAAGGGTCAATGCTGATGAAAATTAAGTCTGTTTTGGACCCAATTTTTGGTTTCCAATTGGGTTTCCAAAAATACAGTCAATTTTAAAACAGCCCTCCATTGGCATTTTACCCATCATTTTAATCTATTTTATCAATCATTTTAACAACAAAAAAAGGATTTTTACTAAAAAATTTGTTTGAAAATTCACAAAAATAAGTGTTAAAATCAGGGTTGCCAGATTTGCTGCACAGGTAGCTCTCCATTTTCCCCACCGCGTTTTTTTTTTTGTTGTTGATAAAATGGCTTTTTTTTAAGATAAAACTTTGATTTGCATCATTTTAAAAGAAATATCTGAATAATAATTTAATTTACTGTAGAAGCTTTTAATTTCTTACAAAATTTGAAAGTTCTATTTCAATTAAAGATTATTTTTATCACTATTGAAACTATAAATCCTAATTCCATTCTGTTGCTTTTATGAAAAATAAAAATCTTTGTTTTCTACCAGTCGTAATACTGTTATAAGTTACTTTTAGTAATTTTGGTTGGATTTTGTGTCATCGAATTTTCTATGACAAAACAAACAATATTCTATATATAATAGTAGTTGTTTAAGGATAATATGTAACCGTAAGGATATAAAGCTGTAGAAATGCATCAGTTAATTTTTTTTGAAAGGAAAAGATGTTGATGCAATCATGATATCGATATTTCTTCATTAGAATATTTAGAAATAAAACAACCATGCAAGTATGTGATTATAATTTCTTGGCTGCATAATAAAAGCAGGCCTGGTGAATAAATTAGGCATTAGGTGAATAAATTAGGTTAGTGCAATGCACTAACTATGGAAATTAGATGTCACCAGATTAATAAATCAGTACCACAAAATAAAGAATTGCACACATTATGGAATGAAAGGAATTATAACTTAACTCTGTGTTATTCATTAACTATCTAAATATTGAAAAGAAATGTGCAGGTAGGTTTCTGCCATTCGTATTTTATATTGTTTTAGAAAAAAAAAATAATTTGAGGAATTATATATAAAGTTATTGCTAACATTTTCTATCATATATTATTTTTAAATCACTGGAATTTCTTTATTACTTTTTTTTACAATAAATTACATTAATGTAATTTCTTAAATTACAAAATAAGATGATAAACCTTTGTCTAAGACAATAAAATTTATCCATATGCTTTGTTTTTACGACGCCCACTCAAAAATGTTTCAAGTAAAAACCAAATTTCTCACTTCAGTTTAGTAAGTAACTGAATAGTTTCCGACTTTTGCACAGCTCAAAATTAAGATTATTGTTGTTTGTGGATATATTTTAATGGTATGTCACTTAAGTTTCTATTACTTATAATTTACTAAGCTAATAATTATTTATTCAAAAGAATACACAGTGAAAGTTTTTAGAAGCAAATTTATTCATTCATTTATTTTTATTTATTTATTTTTTGGAGGGCAGTGCCAAGTTCTCTTTGTGAGTTAAACCCTAATTTTATGTTTGTCTATGGTTTGAAGTTTGTATTTCCATATGTGCAAATTTTCAAATTCAAGTAACAAAAATTTTAATTTTGCCCAATAAAACCCAGGTTTTTTCACCCCAAACCCAGGGTTTTTTAATAAAACTTGCCCGGGTTGGGCTTTTTACAAAAAATCCCAGGTATTTTTACAACCCTGGTTGAAATTCACGAAATTAATTATTGAAATTCACAAAAATAAGCAATTTTCACACAATTGGAACCCTGGAAAAAATTCTTGGATTGACCCCTAGTATATATGTACACATAATGTATAAATTGCATGATTTAAGTGTCTGTAAACACATTTATCCTGAATAACTTATTTAAAAAAATTTTAGGTTACAAGGACTGACACTTTTAGAAATGGCATTGAAAGAACCTTCTGCTGAGTTTTTGCAAGGTCGTTGGCTAATGCTTCTCTTAGACCACTTAAAAGTAAGTATTTTATGCATGTAATTCAAATATAAACACAAATAAAGTAACGTAATTTAAACTCCTTTTTCTCTTGAAAAATAATTTAATTAAAAGAAGTTTGATATGTATTTGAAATGAGTATAAGGCAACATAGATGCTGCTGCATTGTGTGTTTAGTCCTATGGGGGGGGGGGGGAGAAGAACCCTCTCACCAACCCCTCTCACCAATCCAAAGAATTGGAAGATCCAATTAATTGAAATGCATTAAAATTCACAAAATGTTGACTAATGACTAGAAAAAATTTCTTTGGAGTAATAAACTCAAAATCAGATTGCTTCGAAATGATACCAGACATTATATTTGTTGTCCAAAAGGCACCAGAATGGATGCCTGGTACCGAAGTCCTACTATAGTAAAGCACAAAAACAGTGTAGTAGTGATCTGTAAAGCTTTTCATCATAATGGCATTGTCACCCTTGTACACCTCAGTGAGATTATGGATCAAAATGTTTAAAAATATTTTAGAAAATCAACTACAACCTTATTTTTCTTAAGATGCCTGTGCATACCTGCCAACTTTTACGGATTATCCGTAAAATATACGGATTTTAGTGTTAATTTACTGATGTACGGATATGACGAGTCATTTTACGGATTGTTTGGCGATTTTCGAAGTTCTCAATTTTTTTCAGTGTAATCTTTTTCCATCCGTCCAGAGAATATAAACTTTCCCTTCAACACTCGTTTATTTAAATGTCCAATGCCGTAAGAATTAAAATTGATTCCTATTTTGATTATAAATGTAATTTTTTACCTCGCCTCTCTCGAAGAAACCAATAAATAAATTTTTAAAAAAAGCAGCATTGAATAGAGCAGGTTCAGATTTTCAGTTCAATCCTTTTCCATCCCCCTTGAAAGTAAATATTTTTCCTTTAGTACTCTTTCATTTAAAGCTCCAATTTCGTAATAATAAAAAGTTATTCCTATTTTAAATTTAAATTTTTAAACCCCCCCCCCCCTCCGGAAATCTGTCAGGAAGGGAAAAAAAACTTCACTAAGTACAGCAGGTTCAGTTGTGAATGAAAATGATGTTAAAAATTAAATTAAAGAGCATTTTGACAATAAATAAACTTAGTTTAACAAGTAGTAACAAGAGCACTAGTTATTAACAAAAAATGAACTTAGTTTTACTGATGTGAGGTGGAAATTTACTGAAATGAGCACAAGATTTTACTGATGTTTATTTTCCCAGGTTGGCAAGTATGCCTGTGGACAAAAGTTTCAATATAATGATTCAAAACACACCTACAAAATGGTGTACTACTTAGAAAATTAAAATTTTGTGTGGCCGAATCAGTCACATGATATCAGTCCAGTGAACAAACACCCTTTCGCACTCATCACAACCTGATTACAGGCTGATCACAGCCTTTGAACACCTTTGGGAACATATCAAAAGAAAAGTCAGGAAACAGAAGCATTCTTTGTAGGCTCTTTCGAGCTCATCTTAGCATCATTCGAGCAAAAAACCCCACAGAAAACATACGATGAATACAGAAAAACATTAAAATATGCTTGACTATATTCGTTGAAAAATCCTGACAAATAAAGCAATATATGAAATAAATTAGGAGCAATTTCTTACACGCTGGGACAAGACTGTAAAAGTTATACACCACATGTTTATATCTCCCTTAAATTAAAAAAAAGAGTGGCTTTGATGTAAGCAATGAAAAACTCAAAAAAAATTCCCATCACCACCAGAGTCCAGTTTTCTCACGTGCCTTAAAAAGGCCATATTGAAAAATAAGGCACCCTCAAGTAGGCCTTATTTTTACCCTGAAAGCCTTAAATTATCTTTTTCCTGTGATTTTTGAGATTTTTTTTTTTTTTCATACAAACAAGGGAGGAAGGGGATCGTATAAGAAGCTAGCCAAGTTGTCTGCATGCTGCTCTCCCTTTGGAGATGGAGAAAAGGGGGCAGGGGAGATATTTTCTTTCTTTACGCTGCACTTTCTTGTTTGATGATTCATTCACCTTTTGCCATAGTTAAGGAGGGAGGGGAAAAGAGTGATATGGGATAAATACACAACATAATTATAACTCATTAAATCAGTGATTGTTTTAAAAGAAGCCTCCTTCAACCTCCTTTTCTCTTAAAGATTGTATTATTTTCAAAAAAACAGCCACAAAAGTACCTATTTTTTATTCCAGAAAATTGTATAAAAATAAGTGTATGTAGAATATGTGCAGACATTTTGATATAAAAAAAATTTCCTTGCATAAGAATTGAAATACTCTAATCTTTCTGGTGCACAACTTTTGAACTCTCCTGCCCGGAAATATCACTGGAGGGAGAAGGAAGCGGTTAATACTTTAAACTAAATGAAATGTAAAATAGTTGAGGGCATTGGAACATTTATTTCGTACTCCGAATATCCTAGCTTGTCTTCACTTCATATAGGTTGAGGAGGTGTGACAGCTTTGACACTTTGCCGCACTGACAGCTGTGACAGCTCCCCCTTTCTGAGCAGGAGGCAACACTCTACCTTCTTGAAGCTTAACTGCATCAGACCCTAATGCTGCAGGCGATTTTTGTGGTCAAGCAGATGACTTCAGAGAAACGTGCAGAATGCATATTTGTTTCTCTTGTGTGATTTCAGAAGCCTTGCAACGGACATTTTGCATGTGATGCCACCTGGCGGTGTTCGATATGCCACATGCGTGATCTTATGGTGGTGTATAGTTTTGGTTTCAGCTTGTTTGGACCTAAGGGATTATTTAACACTTTCTTCTAGAAATATACCTTTGCAAAAGAAGCTAGAATATTAGTCATTAACAAAATAGCTTTTTATAAATTAATTTTGTCTTCATTCTGAGATTTCATTTAAAATCTTAAATAATAATTAAATACTAAAAATAATTAAAACGATCGTACTTTTAGAAGGTGTGGGAGATTTTTAATGAATATTTATAGTATTTTAAACACAGAAAACTCTCAATTATTATGTATTATTTATACAGTGTTTGCAATAATGTTATAATTTTAGAATGTTAATATTCTTTTTATTAACAAAATTTTGAAGCAAAATTCAATATCGTCTTCTACACCATCTGTTTAAATATTAAAAAGACAGTAACTCATTCCGAGCCATTGATAATGAGAAACAGTAATTATAAAATGGATACTCAATGCATTTCAATAGGAGCTGACGGATGTAAATACCGCCAGCAGACGAATTTTACCCTTGAACTCAGAAACCATGCAAAATGTCCATTGCATATTCAGAAAATACTCCGCACTGTTGAAACATTTTGATAAAGAATTTATATATTTTCTTTCAGAGCATTATGAATTCTTTCAATAAATATGTACGTCGTTGTTTTCAAAGAGGGCTTTTCTTTATTCAACCCAAATGAAAGTTGTTTTTATTTAAAAAAAAAAAAAAAAAAACTTGCATCAAATTAGTGGCATCTCCTAACTTCAGATTCATATAAAAAAAGAAAAAATATATTTGCCCTACGAAAGTCTTGGAAAAATGGCAAAACTAGAAAGCTGTGTATGTTTACCTGAAGTACTGTGTATGCAAAACATGTGTGCTGGGGGAAAAGGGTGTGTGATATTGTGCTGAATACCCAATACCCTTCTTGTGGTTAACCTGTTCACTCCAATTGTTTACAATAACAGGGTGTCCACTGGCGACTGAAAAGGCGACTTTTGCTACAAATTTAAGGTGACGGACAACTTTTTGAAAAAAAAAAAAAAAAAAAAAAACCCTGTCATTTTTCATGCTGTTTTCGGGTGTTTGGCTGCATGTACCTTACTCCAGGCGACTAATTTAAGTCAGATTTCAGTTTTTCTTAGTTGTATTATTAAAAAAAATGCTTTGTTATATAACTATGCTTTTTAATTTATCATTTCATTCATTCATTCTTAAATGACGCTAAATGGCGTATGTTTATTTTTTAGCTACAAAATCATGTAAAAAGGCTACTACTTTGGGAACTAAAATTAAAATGGCTACTAAACTGGTGACATTTTTTATGTTAGTGAGATAACTACTGATACTATTTTTGCCTCCTTAACATTGGTGGCCACTGTGCAATAATGGTTAATCTTCCCTTCTGTGCCCAGCGTTGCTTCCGTGGTGACTCTTACGCTTTGCGTAGTGGATATTTAGTGATAGTTTCTGAAAAACAATGCTGAAAAGAGAAGGGAATCTTTACCATTACATTTTTGCAATGTTTGAAAAATTTAAAATGAAAAAATCATGGCTCGCCAGTTAAAAAATTTGTGACTGTTACTGAGATTAGAATTTACAATACCTATATATGTATGTATGTATAATTAGTTTTGTCTGCACATTACTTGGAATTCAAAAATTTTGTAATTTCTATCCATTTCAAATGCATCTGTTAATGTGAATCCACCTTTAAAAAAAAAAAAAAAAAAAAAAAGTGTCGTTCTGTCCATGACGTTTTGTTTGTTTGTTTGTTTGTTTGTTTGTTTGTTTGTTCGCACATCAGGTAAAAATGACTGTAGCAGCTGAAATAAAATTTGATGCAGTGATAGGTGGTCATTCAGTCTCACCGTGGCACAGTGGTTCTGTCACTGAAAACAGTAGACGGCCGAAGTGTGGTCTCGGTTCAGGTCCCATCGCACAACTGTAGATCTAATGGTCTGGAGTTTTGGAAGGTTTTCTTCAGATGTAATGTGAATACACGTTAGATGACGAGAGCCACGCAAACAAGCCATTAGACATGTCTCTTCTCTAAATCACAAGATTTGTATTCAAACCTGCTGTCAATTTGCTGTAGAGCGACTGATTTGGATTTTTGGTTATTTTAATTCTGAAAAAATGCAAGAAAATTGTCCAGTCACTTATAGAGGGTTGTGTGGTCTCTTCTAGAGAATCTTTTAACATTAAGTAGATAGGTTAAAAAAATTGGTCTTTCAGGGAGGGGGTTACGTAATAGAAGTGGTCGCACATCGAAGTTTCACTGTACATCAAAATTTCGCTGTGAAATGTCCCGTACATAACACATGAATACTGCAAAATGACTCATGTGTGCTTATATGTATATATGTACAGTTTTGGAATGCTTGTATAAGCTTCTTACATACCTTGTGACATATCGAAAAGTTTTAACTAATTTTTTTCTTATGCAATCACACGTTTGATGAATGATATTTATAGACTGTATAGTGTAAAATTATTTAAAAAATCAGTTGATGTTTTTAATTTACCTGTTTTTTATAATTTATTAGATATTATAGGATATTCCCTGCTAAGTTTCAAAATAAAACTATTCTAAAGTCAGTTTTAAAAATGAATTAAAAACCTTTTTGTTTATTTATTCTACTTGAATTATTAATTGTTCAGATCATGCATTTTGACTTGTGAAATGTTAGCATACAGTAGATTGTATTTACATTACATTTCTATAACAAAACTATTGTTAACTATGATTGGGAGTGACAGATTATGAATGAGATAATCATTTTGAAAAAGCTATTTTTATTGTATTATCAGTTTGAATGTATTTGAAAAATAGAACAATTTTTTTTTTCATAATATTTTAGGATCACAATAATTCAACTATTGTTAAAGAACATGCTTGCAGAATTTTGTGTGTGCTGTTGCCATTATTTTATAAAGATCCTGCATCTTCACAAGTAGATCTTATAAAATTCTTTAAAGATTTGTTTCACCTTTTGATTGCAGATATTGATGAAAATGCTGAGGTAATATTTTAAATACATTGTTTACTTTCTTTTTGTAACTATTATATTACATAAAACTTGATCTGTATTTTTATGTATGTATATACTAATGTGATCAAAAGTATCCAAAATGCATAATGTTTTAAAGTGCATATATTTATAGTGTATAGTCTTCAAACTTACCAAACCTTTTGTATGACATCTGGCAGCAGTCAAGAGTGTTCCATGTTATCATTTCACAACAAATTTGTATTCTTTATGAGATAAAAGCTCTCACTATGCTGATTTTCTAAAATGCAATTTGGGAAATATTACACATTAAAATTTGTCTTCACAATGGAATTGCTGCCACAAAAACATTTGACATGTTGTAAAAAGCATTTAAAGACCACCTACATTTCCGTCTACAAGGTTTAATAAATTGTGGAAGTCACAAAAAAAAGCAGGAGAAATGGGAAGAAAGTCACAGAAGTCAAGAAAAATTAATACACAGCATTGAGGTCACAGAATTTCTCAAAAATTGTAAAATTAATTTTGTTATTTAACATTGGTTTTGTTTTCAGACATGTATTTGCACTTACATGTGCAAAGATGAGGTATTTCCAACAATCACATAAAGAACGAATTGCAAAATGTATATTGGTAAGACTAATTATGTTTTCATTAATGTTGAAGGCTTTTGAAAAATCTAATTCACTTGGGGAATAGGATTAACTGAAGTTTAGCTGAACTGAAATCAAAATTGTGGTTAGTGCCAAACATTACTGGGACGATAACCAAAAAATATCGATTCCTCAATCAAGAAGTAGCTCAGTTTGTATTCTGTTGACTGTTGTCCAAAATAGTCACTTTCACAAGCTTGTTTTCATTTCAGTACAGTTGACTAAAAGTATATAAGCTGTAGAATCTGTGTTCTGTATTTAATTTTAGATTTAATGTATTGGTCTCTCTTAATACTATACAAGTGAAAAATAATTGTAGGAAATGGGATTTATAAAATGCATTTCGTTCAATATGAAATGCATTATTAACTAAACTAGTCAATAAAATTAACTATTGCTTTTATATTTCTATAGGCGACTGCAATAACAACACTCATTCCTGCATACATTAATTAATGATACGCAGAAACAATTGTTTGTGATATGTTCATTTTTGAATTCAAGAACCTGTTAAATTCTCAGTAAATAATGTTAACAGCTCAATAAAAGTATTAATTAGCATATCGACGAGAAAACAGCCAACCCAGCTCTGCGATTTCACAAGCAATTGGTGAAATATTTTTCACCCCTCGGCTTTATCAGTTGTTAATTGAAGGTCCAACTAACTTTGCTTAATTGAAATAATTTTTGTTGAATGTAATTCTAAAACTAATTTAGTTGAACAGAATTTATTCAAATTTAACTAACAACTACTTTAGTTGTTTTGTTTTACTAATTTTTTAGCTAATGATGCACAACTCAGGTGCTTCATATGGCAGCTTCGACATAAGATAAGTGCTACATTTGAACAAAATAAGTTTAAATGTTACATATTTGAATGTTATACGTTGTTGAGGTGAATTAGTATTTCTTTGATTTTGGGAATGCAGGGTTCCCATTAGAAAAAAAAAAAATTGGGGGAGATTTCTCACCCATCCAAAAATTTTGAGTGAGATTTCTGAAAGTTAAGTGAGAACATAAATATTGTTTAACATCATTTTATTTATTTATAGTACAATTTCAATAACACCAATTTTTCCGTTCATTAAAAAATTTTACAGCTTGATCATATGGAAAACTTTCTAAATTGATATTTCTATCAGCTATTCTAATAAGATTGCTTAAATTTGCATTTGAATTGTTAAGGGATATTCAAAGTTAATGAATATTCAAATTTATTCAAAGATTCACATCCAGTTGAACTAAGCAAAAGAATTATTAACTATAATATTTTATCTAGTATAATAAAATTATATAAAATAACTTAATATTTATACAATATATTTATATAAATATTAAACTATATTATACTACAAAGTTGGTCAGATACAAATATGTGTGACAAAGTTAAAACAGATATAGTTACCCTGCAAACACGCACAGGTTCTCTGAACGTTCAGAAGACTTTTTCTGAACGCTAATAGACGTTCAGAGAACCTGTGTGTGTTTGCTGGGAAGTTCAAATTCTTACTATAGTATAAGCTAGATTATCCGGCATTTAACTGGAAAATTTCAGCTTCTTTTTTTTGGGGGGGTGTCTTCTTAAAAGATTAACTCTTGCTGTGAACAACAACTAAACTTAGAATGGAAGGGGGGGGGGTGTCCCAAATTTCAAACTGCCAGAGGTTATCAATAATTCCATGAATCGTGGTGGTATATAAAAAAACAAAATGAAATGCTCTCAAAACTCATATACGATGGGCACACACACAAAAACAAAACATTTTACAGCTGGCAAGCAGGAGGAGAAAAATCAACACGTCAGCTCAGGGCCGATAGCATTAATTAATATTCTCCCCCTGCATTCGGATGATTAACAGCGTTATCTCTGAACAGAAACTCAAGAGAGGAAGGGGGGGGGGGGCTTCATTGCGGCCGCGGCACGCTCGTTATCCGACAGTAGTAGAGTAAAAAAAAATTTTTGTATTTGTAAACTGACATTTTTAAACTTTCAAACAGTGTGCGAGAATCTCGTGCAGGTGGCGAATATTTTGCAGCGTGAGAATACATCGCGTTGTAATATTTTTTGCGCGAGATTTAAGAAATTTATGAGAGATTCTCGCACTCTAGCAGGAACCCTGGAATGTATTTGTAGTAAAATCTTGTTACAACAAACTTCATTTTTATGAGTATTTCAAATTGACAAATAATACATTTCCATTAAAAGAAAATTAAGTAGCGTCGCCTTTTTATTCTGGCATAATTAAGATAAGTTTAAGGGATTTTTTTTTAACTTAATAAGGATTTCTATCATGAGTTCCTATATCTTGGATGCAATAATAAGCTTTTGTAAAGTTCTTGCGTTTAGTTAATGGTAGCCGTGGTAGGGTTTTGATTTAAATGCAATCGTTTTATTTTGTTTGCTAAATTGCCTATTAGATAGAAAAGATAACAAAATACAGTTAAACCTGTGTATATCGATACTGTCTATAACAGCAAACCTCCTTATAACAATAATTTCTTTGGTCCCGATGGAATTCCTATTTTGTCCACCGCGGACTAAGAAGGGAATTTTTGCTATTAATTTAAAGATAAGGTGACTCGGGCAACTTTTTTGGATAAAAAAACTTATTCTATTTTCAAGTTTTTGGCTACTTGTACCTTACTCCAGGCAACAAATTTGAAAATTTGATTTTGTTTTTTGTCAGCGACCTTTCCTTTTTAAAGTTGCGATTGGTCGTTCATCAAACATTCTAATCTGTTTTTTTAATCATGCTATAAAAATAAATGTACTATATGCTCGTTTATATAACATGAAGTTTAATTTATCATTTCATTCATTCCTTTTTAAACTAAGCTAAATAGTGCATGTTTATTTCTTAACTACAAACTCATGCTACTATTTTGGCAACTAAAATTAAGAAAATGTTTGCTAAACTGGCAACTTTTTCATGCGGGGGAGACAAACTAATGAAACTATTTTTGCCTCCTGACATTTTTGGACACCTTGTATTTACTTAAATCTATTTTGAACCTGTCTACAGTGATATTCACATTTTACAAGCACCTGTCCATGATGATAACTTTTTACTATTACAAAAAGTTTTATAAATACCTGACAATGCTAACAGTGGTCCAGAATATATGATAATAAAAGATTGCAGAATCGGAGTGGGAAAAAGTAAGCCTTTTCAGTCATAAAGTGCCTTGTTCCTCTTGTTTTGATTTGTTAAAGCCTTTAATCTTATGGTGTGGCATAAAAAATTGGGGTTGTAGAAAAGTTTCTTTTTTTGTAATGTATCTGCCGAGTGTCTGCTCCTTTCCCTTCCGACCTGAGGAGAGGGTTAAAACCGTTCGCTGAAGCTTCAGGTCGTAAAATATCTCATTTGAGAAACAATCTGTCATTCAGAAGAGTAGTCATAACAATAAGTTATTTCCTACTGTAAATGATGCTTTACAGTATTTTATAAATGCTGTAAGTAATTAATAAACACCACTTGGTTATTTTTTCAGGTTTTCAAAACACATTCATCCAAACTTAATGCTGGCTGCACGGAAAGTTCAAGACAAGGGCAGTTCTGGAAGCGTGGGGTAACCCCCTCCCTCTATCTCCTGCCCTTCGATATACTAAAAAGAATAGGAAAGAATTGATTCATTGGCAGGGTTGTCCAGTAGTCCGGAAATGTACCTGAATATTTTGCACAATACCCAAAATACTACTTGAAAATATAGAATTTCCGGGCAGTATCGGGGCCAAATTGATGAGAGCTCTGCTATAGAACAATTTTAGGAAGAGAAAGGGGTGGGAACTGTCAATACAAAATTTGTGTCTGTTTTGCGGCCGCTCCACAAAAATGAAATCACCGACGATTGACAGAATGAAAGTCTTTCATTGACTGCACTTGCCCTGGGATTTTCATTTTCACTGTACTAAGCACTCAGCAAAAGCCCAATTGACAGTGCAAAAATGCGCGGTGGGGAGGGCCATTGAGACAATTTTAATTCATCGATTGGTAAATTAACAATTTGTGCAAGAGTTTCAAATTCTTTCCAATCCCTGAAGTGTCCAGAGTTATTTTATAATTATGTAATTACAAATACTATGCAACAATAATTATTAAGACTTCTTACCTCTTTAGAAAATCCCTTGTCACTGCGCATGATAGGAAATACTATCTTGTCGTCCCTCCACGACCCCCCTTTTTTTTTAAACTATGTCGCACACTTGCAATTTTTTTTTTCTCGGACACGTCCAGATTATTTCCAAATACTAAATTATGCATAAACAGTGCTACAACTAGAGATCACATCGCCCGGGAAAACCTTTGTTTTGGAGCTTCCTTCTTCTCATTTCCATTTTGACGTAACAGCACTATGCTGGGGCAAGTGTCCCGTTTCCCCTCCTCTAGTTGCAGGACTAGCATACATACAGGGAGAGAAAAATTGCAGATGACACTGAATACAATAAAATTTGAATCTAAAACGGAATGTTTTTGGTCTTTTTCAGATCCGAAAATTTGCGTGATAAATTTGTTGGCAAAACCGGATTCCCGTTATTTTAAGATTACAAAATTTAATTTTTCTATGTTTGTTTTTGTTGAAATAAAACATAATGGCGGCCTTACACAACTTTTGTAAAGCGTGATTAGGAAAAATGGCGTGATACAACACGCCTTGATTATATAAGTTTTTTAAAGCCCTATTTGTTTACTTTAAATTTGTGTAATGTCCACAATTGCACTTGAGATTAGCTTGTTGCTTTACAGATTTTTCTGCGGAATTCTGCAGTTTTGTTTATTTTAAGGTTACTGAATATTGCATTCATCCCTTATTTAAATTTGAAATAAGAATAGAATAAAATTGATTCTTATTTCAAATTTAAATTATTTTTTGACCACTTTTTAAAATGTAAAATAGTAAAGAAAAAATTTCATTGAATATCCCAGGTTCAAATATGAATGAAAATTATACAAAATGATAGTAATGTTAATGAAATTGAAACGAAGGCTGTTTTGATTAGGAAAAATAAAATATTTGTGAAAGCAAACAACTTAATTCTTCCTTTTCACGTGTAATTTTAGTGTTTTTTATGTATTACAAAATTGCTTTTCCCCCCCTTACCTAATGTGCTTAAAATCATATAAATTTTGTGTCCAGTATGAATTTTTTCTTTTTTGTTTAAGAACTATATATTAAGTGCATGTTATATGTAAATTTCAATATTTTATACTATTTAAACTATTCAAATAGACAAAACTGAAGTCTTTCATGTGTTTATTTTATGAGAAAATATTAAGATACTGTTCGTATGCTATTTATAAAAATCATTTAAAATGTCATTTACATGTTAAGCAGAAATCATAAAAAAAATTATGTCTGCCAAATAGTTGTATATTGAACTGACAGTAGTTCAATATGCCAATTGCGTATTGTTTTTCACCTTTGGAATTTTCAAAAGTTGACAAGTATGTATCTTCAAAACTTGAGAAAAGTATATTTACATCGCTAAATGGAGAAAAAAAGAAAGAAAATGGCTGATTTTACTTTAAATTCTTTTATTTTTAATGCATTTTTTAATATTTGACTGTAAAATAAAATAAGAAATTTTTGGTTATTCATTTCAAAAGCTCGAGTACTCAAACTGTTATTACAGTGTGTACGTTGCAATTGTAGTAATTTAAAATAAATTTTAATCAAGATGCTTTTTATATAAAACTTTTTAAAGAAATAAATTTGTGTAAAATATTTTTAAATTTTACTATTGTCGGCAATTAATTACTTTTAAAGTATTATATATTATCATAATCTTTAGGTAATATTTTATATTGTTTTATTGAGTAACTCCCGCAGCTTAATGTTATACAAAAATATTCAACAATATATATTAATAGTGTTAAATTTAAAAGTATAATTTTTCTTCATTCTATCAGTATTATGCAGGGGTGCAGAAAATATTTTCACTCTCAACATCTCCCTCAATCCATATAAAAATTTCCCCGAAATTTTATGATATCACAAAAGCAAATTATGATATTGCATAAGTTCTGTAATAAGCAGTGATCGGGATAATGCCTCTAGATTCGTATTTCATGCTTTAGAAATTCAAAATATACCTAAAAAATTTCGGTATGTGTATTTTTACGCATTGCTTTTCCATATAAAATTAGGTATATTTTGATAAATAATTATGATTTGCTGATTTTAAATTTAAAAAATCCAATTATTGCACTAGTTTTTGTTGAACTGACATTTATGTACCTAGACATATAATCAGTTATTATTTATGTGTCAAATGCAATTTAATTATGTATTTGAATATTTAGCACAATCGTTCATTGCTTTAATTACGCCTTTGCAAAAGAAAATACGCTTCGTATTTGTTTTGGTCAAGAAATCAAGCTTACTTTATGTGGTAGACACCTTGTATAACAATATTTTATTTACAACTCTACAATATCGTTCTACGAAGGTTTCACTGTAGAAGTTCTTGTATTATAGTCTGTAATATAAAAGTTCGATGAATCTTTTATCTGAAATACAAATGTGTAATGTGCTCTGAAAGGACTGAATTATTGAATTAAGAATGATTTTTGTTTTTAATCTATTTTATTAAGAAACTAGCGGCTACCCGCGACTTCGTCCGTGTCGGCTTTAGAATTAGGTCCAGAGAGAAACGAAGCATGTGTGAATAACAAATATGTTTGCGACTAAAGAAACTGCATTTAAATATTGTTTGCCTTTTTACTTATTTTAAATGAAGTATAATGCATGGTAGTGTACTTCATTTAAAGCAAGAGAGTATGCAGAATTACTAAATTTAGATTTTTTTTCAGGCATTTGGCGAATAGAGACAGCTGCGACAGTATTTTCGAACTGTTTTGAGTGTTCCTGTAAAGGAACTATTTATGCTACATGCATGAATTTTAGCCTATAATACTCTAGAATAGTGTAGCTTACTATCAGTGAAAAAAGTTTTGGAATCGGTTCAGTACTTACAGAGATACACATAGACCGTAATGTAGTTCTTATGAGTATCCCTGTAAAAGAACTATTTGTGATATATGCTTAAAAGGTACCCTATAACACTCAGGGTCCCACCAGTGTCTAGGACGTTCTGCTCTCAAAACTGGAATGCGGGAGGTGCCAGGTTCAAACCCCGATCACGCCTGTCGACCTAGCCACTCGCAGTTTTCAGTGTTTCTTTCCAAAACCTCGCGAAAATACGTGCTAGGATCCCTTAGAAAATTCCACACAGAGGAATTCCCCATATAGGCCTAGGACTCTAGTGCAGTCAATCGGTCTTAATCCACGAACAAACAAACAATAATACTCAGGAATAATGTAACTTTCAATCAGTGAAAAAAGTTTTAAAATCGGTTTAGTAGCTAGAAAATTTCTATAGAGCGCAATGCATTAGCATTATTTTGAGTGTCTTTGTAAAAGAATTATTTATGCAATATGCTTGAAAGGTTGCCTGCAGGGGCGTAGCCAGGGGGGGGGGGTTAGGGGGGTCATAACCCCCCCATGAGGAATTTTTTGCCATACAAAATGTATATTCTTCACTCCTTTATCACACGCATGTATGCATATATGTGAGTTGCAGTAGTCGTAACACCACCCCCCCCCCCCCCCATGAAAATTTTCTGGCTACGCCCCTGGTTGCCTGTATGCTAATCCAGGGCATAAGCTATCTTCATTACAAATTTTTCCAACCATTTTTGTGTGATTCAGTCAAAAACATCCAAACACATAAACGTAGACATTTATATTATTGGTAGGATTTGGAAATTTATGAACTTTAAGAAACACATCTGGACTTTTCTTTTATCTTGCGTATTATCCCGGCGGTCATTCCCGCCAAACTGTTTTTTCGTCAAATGAGTTGCCAAACTGTTGCCAATCGTATTCAAAACCATTAATAATTTCATGTGCCCGTCATTTATTTCGGCAAAAAATCACTCGTCTTGGCGGACCGCCGGGATAATACCTAAGTACACTTTTCTTTACTTATTCTTTTTAATTTGGCATAAAATCAACATAATTTCCATACCAATTTATGTTTTCCAAATGCATGTGATTTTTGC
Source organism: Cheiracanthium punctorium (assembly GCA_038373885.1). NCBI lineage: Eukaryota > Metazoa > Arthropoda > Arachnida > Araneae > Cheiracanthiidae > Cheiracanthium > Cheiracanthium punctorium. The sequence continues at coordinate 108,276 of JAWZYV010012746.1, read as the reverse complement.
AAATAGAATTTCTGCTGTATTTCAAAAGCATAAATCATCTTGTGCGGCGATAAAACGGTTTTTAATTAGTAGTTAGAAAAGTACTTAAATTTTAAAATTCTGAGCCTCAGGTACACTTTACCGAAGTCATGGGCCCAGTCATGCTCAAATTTTCAAAGCTCTGCTTTCTGTAGATTTGTCTGGAGAACATTCATTTTTATTATTATAGATAGATAGATTTGGCATAAAACTGGCATAATTTCCGTATTATTTAATGTTTTTCAGATGCACGTGCTTCTTCATTGAAGTAATAGAATTCTTGTTAGCTCAAAGCATGAATCACTTGATACGGGCGAAACTCGCCAAGCATGGCAATGTAAAAACGGTTTTTAATTAATAATTAAAAAGTAATTAAAAATCTAAAATTCTAAGTAGCCTATAACCTTCTCCAGGGTCCCATCTATATCTAAAACCAAAATTCATAATTTATTCAGCGGTTTAGGCGTGAAAGCGTCATAAACAAACAAACAAACTCACTTTCACATTTATAATATTAGTTAGGATATAATGAATATATTATTATTTGATTTCCTTTTAATCACATTTTAATGAGTTAAAAATAATTTTCTGTATGAAAATTATTGACATCTCTCTGCTGATGTATAGTATAATAAAATTAATTATGTTTATCTTCTAAATTTAGTGGACTGAATCTGCTTGCAAATGTCTGCTTGCATGTTTACAAAACTTTCCTCATCTGTCAGAAAATGATAAGGTATGTATTGTTTAAACTCTTCAATTTATTGTGTGTATATGTGGTACTATAAGATCAATACTAGATACAACCTCTTGAAAGCAGCTTGCCTTCTTGGCTTGGAGCTGCTATTGCTCTGAGAAGATTTAGACCCCATCTACAGCAATATAGTAAAAAATTTAAAGTACATGCCATTATACAGTTATTTGGCAAAGGCATAAAATAGAACAATAAATTTTATTGGCATTACAAAGTCCAGAACATTGTCTATCATGCCATAGTTTTTCATAAAAGGCAGGAGATAGCCATTTATCTTATGAAGCACATTGTAGGTGGCCAGCATTGCTGCCTAAAAAGTGGGGTCTCTTAATTTTTATCAAATTGCAGATGATATATCCTCAGCTGGATCACCCCTAGAGGTATGTTCGAACATGAGGAAATTGGACCCAATATATATTTTACATGCAACACCAGCTCCCTTTAGCGTACATGGTCCCACAGTAATCCAGTCTTAAAGGAGTTGTCACCCTAACAAGTGCTGATCTTATTAAGCTCTTCTTGACTTTCAGTGTTCTGATGGGAACTGAATCTCAACTGACTGAGTCGCTGTGGTGAGCCTTTATGCATACTACCCCTTAAACTATTGAAGCATTAGTAATTCAAAATTATGTAATGCTGGAAAGTTATTCAGAAACTTTTAAAAGACCCACATTTTTTGGAAAACTGTGAGGTTCTTAAAAAAATAAAAATAATAATAGTTAAAGACCTGAAATGTCTTGCAAGATCTTTAAATTTTGTGTGTGTGTGTGTGTAAAAACACATACTATGCATATGTAGTTAGTAACAGATTTGTATACATTTAATTTACCCAGTATCTAGTATTCGTTTGGCGAATTTCGTCGAATGCCCTATAGACGACTGCCGATTTTGGTGATGTATTGCAGACAAAAAATTCCATTTCTCCTGATCTAGAACACCAATATACTTTTTTGTGGGCTTATTTTAAAGCTTATGGAATGGACCAGTTTTTGGGGCATTTGACCGTTTATAGCTAAAAGGGTGTTTGCAGAATTGCCGGTTACAGTTTTTGGCTACAATTCAAATTTTAACTTTGCCAATGTTTCAGCGCTTCTAGCTCATGGATATCCTGATGTAAATGGTGCCACCTCATAGGATTTTTTCTGCCCTTTCTAAATATGTGCTTATTTTGAACGTAGATCTTTCAGAAACCTCACAATTTTTTTTCAGACGGTATAACAAAAAACAGAATTTCTTCTATCCACCATAACTTGGAGACAGTTAGAGATAGGACAGGGTTTCTAGGGCGTTTTATGTTCCACATGGGCTGCTCTTTCACCCATTTTTGTTAGGCAGATTATCTCAAATTCACCCTGTATTATAATTGGGTTATGCCTTAATATTATATTTTCTTAAAGGTAACAAAAGCTTTCTATGACGATTAAATTTTTAAATTTTTGTGTTTCAGGATAAACTTCTGAATGTAATTTTGAAACAAGTAATGTGTTGTGTTTCTTCTAAAACGTTTGAGGTAATATATATTTTTAAGTATGCATTATCAATACTGTTTAAGATTTCTTTTCAATTAAAATTATTGTTTATTTGTTAATGTGAGTACTTAATAAAATGTTAATGAATCCTTAATGAAATTTTATGTTAATATACACTTCTGTCTTGTTTTCATGGATTATGGGGGCTTTGGAATCTCTGCTTTATAGCATTTTGTACTAACCTGAAATCCAGGTTAGATCAATTGCGGCAGTACATGCCAAGTGTGTTCATTTTTACCACAGACTCCTGAATAGTTCATTTTTATCTCATTCAGAAGCCAATAGATGGCAGCACTACCAATCGTTAGGCAGTCTTTGGTTGGTCTCAGGATCAAACCCTCAACCTTTTGGCGGTGAGACCGACGCCTCTCTCAACTAATAGACAAAGGCCCTTGTGTTATTATACTTAGTGCTTAACATATGTGGTAACTTAATGCAGTTAAAGAGCTCAATCATCCTTACTGTTTCTAGTGTAAATTCAATCACTAGTGTATTTTAGAAAATTACAAAAAAAAAAAAAAAAAAAAAAAAAAAATTGGTGGGATATTAGTTTTTTAATGCTGTTTCTGTAAACAGAGAGAATTTTTTTAATGTCCAGTCTTCAAGATGTGCTAATTGCATTAATTTAGGTTTCGATAAAATTTCACATTATTGTACCTGCTGGGGACCACTCCTAGTTATTTTCTACTAACAGTGCTTAAAAAAAACCCTATAGCATGCTTTCATTGAAATGAGTTTGAATAGTGATTATTATTAATTCAGAATATTGTTAGATTTTTGGCATGCACAAAGTTAAAAATGTTCCAAATGTGACTTGATATAAGTGCAAAAGACTGGCGTGATGGGTACAGGATTTTTAGGGGGCCTTGTTAAAAAGTAAAATTGAAATAATGCTATAGGGTAGCATTTTGCTTTATTGTACATTTTGTTACATTGATAAGCAAATTTTTTTTAAATGCCCCCCCCCCCCCACACACACACACACCCAAAAAAAAAATACCATATCTACCACTTTACACCAATGTCAAACCATTTTCATTACTTTTTTGAGACATGGCACATGTAAAATTAATTTATAAATGCTGACCTCAAATAATTTTCAACATCTCTTCAAAATTAGACTTTAAAAGTTATATATATATTTTAATATATTACTAAATAAAAACATCATGAGAATAGGCATAAAGAGCCGTTGCAAAAGCAAATCGGGCAGGTCAATAGAAAAAAGTTCCCATCACCATCTCAGAATTTCATGATTTTCTTTTATTGCATTGCCTTACCCAAAGAAAGAACAAATCTGGAATATTTTTGATTTACCTCTTTTAGTTTTGGAGTTTTCAAGTGTACCAGTAAATTCCAAAATGTCACCCACCGTCTCGGAATTCTTTGAAAATTTTTATAAATGTAGCCATTAGTGTTCTAACTAACAATATGAAATTTTACTTCAATATCTCTAATACTTTTTAAGATAAAAATTATTAAAATAATGGAAATGTGACCATAAATGGCGTTTTTGCAAGCAATTATTTTAATGGTGCTTTTTCAGATAAAAAATCATAACTTTCTTTATTTTCAATATATCAAATTAAAATTTATACCAAAATGTTCACAAATGTTTGGAGATTATAGAAAAAAATAATTTGATAGTCCTGTTTAGCACTGGAATCCCCCAAAAATTCATAAACTTTGTTTTTTTCAAAAAAGTTTCATAAAAACAATAATTTTGCAAAAGCTGTTTCAGATAATGGTGTAGCTCTTAACAAAGCAAACTATTTTTTTTATTTACATGTAAATGCATAAACTAAGATAGTCTTATATATAATAAAATCCGAGAGTAAACATTGTATGTAGCTATGTAGGTAGGTAAGTTTGTGACCACCAATCTTCTTGCGCGCGTCTCTCGATCGCATTGCGCAGAGACGGTTGGTCACAGACCCACCGAAGTTTGCATATGGCTTCACTAGGACAGATCCTAACACGTCTCGGAGCGATTTTTTCTAAATTCGAATTAGAAAATGTTTTATTTTATGTTTTGTCCGATTTTTAGCGATTTTTCTCGCTTAATACGTAATAACGTCGGTAATTGCACTCGCAGTAAAACGAAATTTACATCATCGGATAGAGGAGAAAATTTTCTTTTAAAAATTGTTTGTTCGGACTGTTTAACATAATTTGCAGATTTTTGGGAATTTTTCAAATAAAATTAAATTTGACGCTGACTTTCGTGAAATACTTTTAAAATTGCTGCATCTTGAATTCTATCTGTCATAACTTTTTTATATTTTGTCAAATGACGGAGCATACATTTCGCCCTCTTTTAAAAGAAAAACCAGAGGAAAATATAAATTAGGAGTTTTTTTACGAATTTTTAAGTAAAGAAGGATTTTCATTTCAATCGCAGCAGCTTAAAATTTTCGGTATGATATCTTGTGGTTTGGTTGTCTTGGAGACAGTAACAATGATTAAAATTGCCAGTTGAAAAAACAAATAAAATTATTTAAAAATAATTAGTTTTCACATGTGAAATGTGCGCCACTTTGACGTCACGAGTTTAAAACCCCTTTCGAAACTCAATCAGAATAACGGACTCACAAGCAAAACATACGCCGCGCATGTGAAATAATTCTATATTTTACTTTACGTTGCCAGAAAAATAATTGAATGCTGTTTTTTCACAAGTGAATATCCAGCATTATTTTAAATTGTGATTTTAAACGGGACACGTTTTCGAATCGCAAGAAATATTTTGCGGTGCTAAACAGGGCCTGATTATGGCAAACAGGGACCCCGGGCATTAATGAATTTGGAGGCCTCCATCTATGAAATTTGTTTTATTTTTCATAAAATATGTTTATAAAAAAGAATATTTCAGAACAACATTTGAAATTGGGGCCATTTCTAGCCGGAGGCACTGGCCAAAGTCCCGATTTTTCTGTGAGCTAATAGGGCCCTGGGGCTAAATACGCCAATTTGACAATAATTAAGCATACAAATGTATGGAGAGCTGTTTTAGTGGCAACCGTAAAGTGAAATGATTATCGTTTATACTAGTGCGTAAATTGCAAAAGTCACCAAAGAATAAAAGACTGCATTCGTGGCAAATATCTAAGCCGTTTATTTTAATTAAGTATTAACGACTGAAAAACGAATATATATTGTATTGGTATCAGTAAAATAGTATAAGTAATAGTTAGTAGATATGCTAGGGCAATATTGATCAAAGCACAGTATTCCGCATTAATAAATATTTCGTGAAACTAAGTCTTCTATTTATTTTTCAACAACCATCTTACATCACAGCTAAGTAATTCTACATCACGTTAATATATCCTGTGGTAGTTTCAACAGAAAAGATTGTAACTGAACTTTTTTTCTTGGAGATTCTGTTTGGTCACGTGTAGTTATAATCACATTTTGGGAAAATGTTCTCTTCTTGCCTTGCAAAGAGCGGGTACACAACTATTTAATTATAAAATAAAACGGTTCTGCACATCATGTAGTATCTAAAGTATTAATGGCATAACTTAAATCTAAAAAAGAGTATGATGCAGAAATGAGACATTTTGAATATTAGGAATTTTCACTGCGAACCGTCACACTTTTCTTTTCTAATTGCGAATGACACCGACATAGTTTTTGGCATCATAATATTAACAATGGTCTCAGGTCAGTACTTATACTAACTTTACAAATAACTAATGAGTAACTTTACGCCAAGAGTCAAATCATTTTGCTTATTTTTAGATCCCAAATCACTGGAATCAATTCGAACTATACATGTAAGAAAAAGTTTCGTTCCCTACCGTGCAGAGAACGGGTCGGTCCGCAGCTAGTTTAAAATAAAAACGGTGGGTATTTGAGTCCTAATAGGTTAATTTAATTAAAAACCAAATATTTTGAAGATTTTTCTTAAAATGTTATGCTGCATGCAAATGTTATTATAAAATAATTTTTTATTTCTTTAATTTAAAAAAGTGCTTATTTTATTTAAAAGTTAATAATGAGATAAGTTATTTTACTTAAAATTTAAATTATTTTAAAATTAAATTTTTTTAAAAAACAAAACCTGAAATACATATAGTTAACATGCGTCAAAATTTTTCTAGCTTTTTTTATTGTCAACTACAAATTAATACTTTAGTTAAAAAACAAATATTTTCCTTAAAAAATTTAGCTGTACGCAATTAAACGTGTAAAAAAAGGATTTATTTAATTAATACTTTCTTAATTAAAAAAATTTAGACAAAATTTGTACAGTATTGGACCCTTTATCCGGAATTCCGAAAACCGGAAAGTTCCAAAAACCGGCACTTTCCACAATTTCTTTTTCTTTTTCTTTTTTTTTTTTTAAGGCTCACTGATCTAGATATCATTTTTTTTTTTTCCACTACGTAAAATCTCGACTATTCGGCATTCAAGTAACCGGAAAATTTCGGCTTCTAATTGTACGGTCTAATATGATCTAATTGTACGGTCTCGTTTTTTAAATTTTGTTTCGTAATAGTGGGCATTTTCTTAACGTATTTTCGTAATTAAAGCTGAAAATTCGAGCTGCTTTATGGGGAGCTCCAATTATGGAAGCCAATACTTCCGACAGAGATTTCACTAGTTCTATGCATATTTTTTCAATTAGTATTTTTTCTTCAATATTTAACCATATTTTAAAAGGGCTGCAAATGATTTTAATTGTCATCACAATGATGTTACCAAGGGAGCGAGCGAGGTATATTGTTTTTGGCCATCACGTAAGCTATAAGCCGTCTTTGTAATCCATATGCGGAGGCGAGCGTGCATAGCGGCGGGAGCGGGGACCATGGTTCTCTCCCGTAGGGATGGTTCTGCATATCTGACAGAATACCTGGATACCGCGATTCGCAGCATTAAAGTTTTATTTTACAATAAGTTTTGATAAATTTAATTATTTTTATTTTAAAATCTATTATGAATGCCTTACTATTTACATAATTATATGCAGTAATTATCATAAAAGCTACTTGTACTTAAAGACCGGTTCTTTTTTAATTGTACTGTGCACAAAGGGTTAATTTTTCGGCAGCGACCCGAAAACCGGAAAATTCCATAAACCGGAATGAGGTCGGTCCCGAGGTTGCCGGATAAAAGGTCCCATACTGTACATTAATTAGAAGATGTGTGCTGAAGATTTTTGAACATTTCTTTGAATCACTGACTACAAATTAAATAAGAAACATACTAACTTGTTTTAGAATAAAATGAAAATATTAATTATTATGAATAATTGGGACACTTACGTTCAGTATTTTTCCAGAAAAAAAAAAATAGTCCCTTTCCTTCAATCAATCAGTTTCAATGGAGATTCACTTATGTTTTATAATGATACATTAACATCTTCTAAAGCTTCTTGTTTTGAAATTGACAATTTCAAATTTGTGACAGTTTCACCACTGCCAGTTAATACTTTGTCATCAAGCTCAGAAATAAGTTTACCTTCTTCCTACAAAAACTACATAGTTTTTGTCCAGGAATCGATTTTTTACAGTTTGACAATTTGTTAATACCTCAGATAAATTTAAATTAATGGTTCTCAAACATTTTTTTTTCTTTTTCTTTTATGGCACTAAACAGGTCAAAACATGATGTTTGAAGTATTTCAAATTTACTCAAATAAAATAATTTGTGATGTTCACAAATATTAAGTAAAAGCTCAGATTGTACATTACTTCTCAAACTTATTCAGTTCAAGTCTGAAGGGCTTAATTATGCAGTACTTGATTCTACTTGAGTATGTCTTTTTATGGCATTCAGTTCCATTTTCTTAGCCAATACTACAGCCCGTTTCAAAATGTTCTGCTGTCATATTAAATGGAACTGATATTCAGTGGTAGCACAAAAAAAGAAAAAAAAAAACATTCTAATTTAGAGTCTTTCAATTTGATAAACAAAAATGAGCTCACTTATCAAGCTGAATAATTTAGCTTTAGATTATTGGTTTAACTCTTTTTAAAATAATTTCAACAATCCCAGAGAACATCAAAAACAATTCCAAATTACTCAAAGAACATCTTCACTTAACCAAAGAAAGGCAAAACTGATTCCAATTCTCAAAGCATCTGACCAAGAAAGAGATATTCACACCTGCAGACAAGAGGATGACTCATTGGAAGAGGGAGTGGACCTCACCCCTTTAAGGCCATTTTCCACATCGAGAGGGAGCCGCTCGCTGCTTGGCCAATTATCACTTGTAAGGAATAAATTTTTCGCACTGCAAAGAATGAGGGAGATACTCTGGACAAAAGGTAATTGGGGACCGTGGATAATATTGCGGTTTCACACCCCCATCTATTGTTCTGTAGAGGACAGTCCATGTGTACCCGACATAAGACGCAGCCAAATATCCCCATTCAAATACATTGTAGCCGCAGCAATCACTGGGTGTGGGCAATGGCCTTTACTATCTTACACTACACAGTATCTCCCCCTGCATCTTCTCATATTACACTAGCTCCTTATCCTCACAACAAACAGAAAGCATGGGATCTGATCCAGTTACAGTCCAAAAGCCTGTTGACTGAAAAGAGATTACTGTCATAGTTCTTTTAAACTTAGTTCTGTAAAAATAAACAAAATTAGGATAAAAAACAAAACAGTTTTTAAAATTGTTTTAATTATAAATTAATATAAATTTTATTTATCAATAAATAATTGTTTTATATATAAACAATATACAGATATGCCTTCTTCATGCCTCAGGCAATTTACCCCCATCCCCTAAAAAAAAAAAAAAAAAAAAAAAAAAAAAAAAAATTGCCTAAGACAACATTTAAATTTTGAAAATTTTCCAACCATACAGCACATAAATTGAACTAAATTTCTTTTTTCTGCATGTTTCATTACTGTTAGAACAAACTGTTCCTAAAAGTGCATAATACAACCCTGAAGAGAAATTCTAAAAACTTTGAATCTGTAAATTAGGACAACTTAGTTGCATAAAAATAACTTAAAAAGTTTCATCATTTCTGGGGAAAAAAAAAAAAAAAAAAGCCTTTCCACTTTTTCTCCTCAACCCCCATTTTTTTATTATTTGTTATTGACATACTCTTTTTTTCTTTTTGCTTGAACTGATTTAAAAAATACTAATTTAAACATTAATACACTATTTTAACTTGATTTCCTATGACATTAAAAAATTTCAATTAAAAATAAATAAAAAAGAAGTTTTTACCTGACCGGTGAGGAGATTCCTATTATAAACAAAGCATTGTCTACATTAAAAAAATAAAATTAACAGTTACATTACTGATTAAAATAAGTCAGAATGAGTGTAATTTAACTTGTAGTTGACAATAAAAAAATGAAAAACTTCCAAGTTTTGACACATGTTTACTTTATGTATATTCAGTTTTAAAAAGTGTTACATTTTAAAAATAAAAAAAAATTAAATTTTAAGTAAAATAACTTTAACTCATTAATTAGTCATAATAATTAATATTTTCATTTTATTCTTATTTAATTTGTAGTCAGTGATTCAAAGAAATGTTCAAAAATCTTCAGCACACATCTTCTAATTAATGTACAAATTTTGTCTAAATTTTTTTAATTAAGAAAGTATTAATTAAATAAATCCTTTTTTTTACACATTTAATTGCGTACAGTTAAATTTTTTAAGAAAAATGTTTGTTTTTTAACCAAAGTATTAATTTGTAGTTGACAATAAAAAAAGCTAGAAAAATTTTGATGCATGTTAACTATATGTATTTCCGATTTTTTTTTTTTTTTTAAATCTTAATTTTAAAATAATTTAAATTTTAAGTAAAATAACTTAACTCATTATTAACTTTTAAATAAAATAAGCACTTTTTTAAATTAAATAAATTATTTTATAATAACATTTGCATGGAGCATAACCTTTTAAGAAAAATCTTCAAAATATTTGGTTTTTAATTAAATTAACCTATTAGGACTCAAATACCCACCGTTTTTATTTTAAATTATCTTACTTTATGCATTTACATGTAAGTAAAAAAAATAGTTTGCTTTGTTAAGAGCTACACAATTTTCTGAAACAGCTTTTGCAAAATTATTGTTTTTATGAAATTTTTTTGAAAAAAAAAACAAAGTTTGTGAATTTTTGGGGGGTTCCAGTTTTAAACAGGACTATCAAATTAATTTTTTCTATAATCTCCAAACATTTGTGAACATTTTGGTATGAATTTCAATTTAATATATTGAAAATAAAGAAAGTTATGATTTTTTATCTGAAAAAGCACCATTAAAATAATTGCTTGCAAAAACACCATTTGTGGTCACTTTTCCATTATTTTAATAATTTTTATCTTAAAAAGTATTAGAGATATTGAAGTAAAATTTCATATTGTTAGTTAGAACACTAATGGCTACATTTATAAAAATTTTCAAAGAATTCCGAGACGGTGGGTGACATGGCATGGTTGATTTGAAATAGAATGACCCGAAGTTAAAATTAATTTAATTTTATTTTTTAATTACATTGGACATTAAATGAAAAAAGAAAGATTAAAAAAAATTTCGGCGACAGCTGGCATCGAATCCTCCAACATCAGTATCGCAACCTAATGTGCTTCCGTTCTACGTCACGGGGACTCTGATTATTTTGCATGAAAAAAAGTATTTAAGCTGCAACTGCTTATTTTCGAATGTTCGGAGCGTGATTTCTTGAGAACGCCTGCAAGTTGTGTCCTAAAATTTGCACCAGTGATTGTATGTCTTATGAACTATATTTGCACCAAATTTTTTTCAAATCGGTGATTCCAAGGTCGTGCCCTCTCCTTGTCAGTCGAAAAGTAATTACATTTTTCTCACTTAGGAGACATCCCCTTATTGCTTGGTGACAAATTTCAAAATTTTCAAATTGATGATGTACCTCAGAAACTATTCCACATAGAGACACATGATTTGTTTTATCAATTTTCTTAGGCAAAGAGCAACATTCTTTTAAAGTTTAAGAAAGGAGGGACCGTATAAAAATCAAATTTCGTATTTTAATGTATGCAATCCACAGTAAAAAATGCCATATCTGAAAGCTACTCTTAATTTGAAACTTTTCTAACTGGAAGTATGTTTCGATCATTTATGGTTTAAAAAAATAATCACCTTAACATCTATTTTGAATCACCTGGTATTTAGGAGTGAAAATAATAAATAAGATGACTTTTTAAAACATGCATTATCATTTTCTGTTTGCCAATTTTTCTTGTGGCCCCCTGCAAATGCTGTGTACCCCTTGTGTCCCACCATTTGAGAACTGCTGGTCTAAAATAAAAGTTTGATTTTGGCACGCACACAGCAAAAAAAAAAAAAAAAAAAAAAAGTATTCATGGCTGCCAGATATGCCATTCATGATTTTTTACATGCTCTCAAACAAACTTTAAAGGGCTACATTTCAGAAAATAATTGATTAATGAAGTAAAATATGGTGAATGTTCTGAGATTCATGTATAGAATAAACCCACAAAGTTCCATCAAAATCTGCTGATCTTGGGTGTCAAATTACATTTTGGCTGGATGATTTGACATTGAATGTCCCACTATTATTATTTATTTTTTAATAGGCTTTTAATATTTTTTAAGGCTATAAATTCTTTTTAAATCAAAGGTATAAAGCTGTTTTGTTCTTGTTACTCATATTATAAAATCCTGTTTTATATGCTTATTTATTTCATGTGTATGTGATATTATTGTCATTATTTAGGTTTTAGCTGAGTGCTTTAGTGAAATACCTAATTGCATAAAATGTAGAAGTCAGGAACAATATAAAGAAATGTGGAAATCACATTACTTACTTACTCTGAACAGTACATTTGATGTTTTACGTTCACTTCTTTCAAACTTAATGGATGGTATGTTGTTTTATATTTCTTTATTAAAATAGGACATTGATGCTTATTTTATTTATATATAGCAGTTTTAACTTGTTGAATATTTCTTTCTTCTACAATTTTCAATAATATAATCAATTTGAAAATAATTAGGTTTGAAAATTTAAAATAAAAAATCTTGCCCCACCAGTTAGAAAATTCGTGACTGTTACTGAAATTAGGAAATTATAATACCTGTATATGTAAGTATATATATGTATAATTAGAATTTTGTCTGTACATTACTTGGGATTAAAAATTTTTGCGATTTCTATCCATTTCAAATGCATGTGTTAACGAGGATCCACCTTTTAAAAAAAAAGATAAATGTCTGTCTGTCATTCTATTCGCTATGCTTTTTTGTTCGCACATCACATGAAAAAGACTATAGCAGATGAAATAAAATTTGATGCAGTGATAGGTGGTCCTTCTGCCTCACCATGGTGCAGTGGTTATGTCACTGAAAAGGGTAGACGGCTGAAGTGTGAAGGTCTCTGTTCTGGTCCCATCGTGCCGCTGTCAATCAAACAGTCAAGTTTAGGAAGGTTTTCTTCAGATGTAACGGGAATACACATTAGAACCCCTTAGAAAGGCTTCCTACCGAGGCACCCCTCATTCTTGGCAGATCGCCCTAGGGTAGCGTTGCCATAATAAGAAAAAAAGTGGTCATTCAACTTGAATATGTTTCAAAAGTTTGATCAGATTTTGAGATTTTGTGGAATTTTGTTCAAAATGAGTAAATTTTTGTTTATGCATCACATAGAAATGACTGAAGCGAAAAAAATAAAATTTGTATGCTGATAGGTAGTTACTCAACTTTTTCATGTTGAAGGTCTAGGTGCGACTGCAGGGGTCACAGACCGGCATCAATTTAAAAAAGCTGCTACAAACTGCTACATATGTGGTAAATTGCGCATTTCTGCACCAAGTTATCTATTAACAATGTTTTTCTAACACTTCCACGGCAGCTGCGAAGCTACAACCAATTAGAGGAGAGTGTTTCTAGAGTGCCGGTGAAGTGTTCCGATGTCACACTTCACCGGCAATTTCGTTAGAGCATCTCAGATGGAGCATGGCAAGATCGCGTGTAGGTAACCTACTGTCTAAGTGGGGCAGTGCAGACCTCAAGCTCAAGCCAGTCCGAGTCCGAACGCAAGTGAAGAATAAACTGTACGGACTTCGGTCAAAGGAAAAGCGATTGAATGTTGATGGGAACTTAGCACTACCACGGTTTTTCCATGGCTATGTTACGTCTCTTCGAAAAGTGAGTACTTATTTTTTATTGCTGAGCATATGAATATGAAGCAAAAACAGAATATTAATTACATACCTGCCAACTCACACTTTTTTTTTTGAAGACTCCCATTAATATGTTTAAGTATCAAATTTAAAAAAATGTATTGATTTTTACCATCATAACGGGAAAACGTGCAATATCGCCAATTTCATATGCAATCTTTTCCCATCCTTCGTGCAAATAATCAGATTTTATTTCATTGCATGCATGTCATTATAATAATGTTTGTATCATAAAAATTACTACATATTATAACACTACATTATATTACTACGCATTACACATATTACACCTATTATATTACTACGTATCATAAAAATAACTACATATTACTACATAAAAATTACTACATATAACATATAATTACTACATATCATAAAAATTACTTCATATTTTTTGATAAATGCGATTATTCATACTTTTTTTAATGAGTTATACGATTTTACTTGAAATGCCCATTTTTTAATACTTTTTAATGAATTTTGAAGTTTTTATATTCTAATAAAATTATGCCACATATTTTCTTTTAAAGAATAATCTGTTAAAATTTATCATTAATGATTTTCCACAGTTTTGTATATTTTAAAATTACCGAATTTTCGGCTTCTACTTTTCAGATTGACTAATTCTGTGTTCTGCAGGAAAAATTTCATTGAGTATAGTATGCTCCATCATCTTAATTTCAATCCTTTTCATTCTGTCTTTAAATCAAATATTTTTCCTTTTGTATATTTTTATTTGAACCTCCAATACCATAAGAGTAAAAATTGATTAGTATTATTTCACCTTTGATTTATTTAACTTTTTATTTTATTTTATTTTAATCTTATATCATAAAATCCGAGAGTAAACATTGTATGTAGCTATGTAGGTAGGTTTGTGACCTCCGATCTTCTTGCGCGCGTCTCTCGATCGCATTGCGCCGGCACGGTTGGTCGCAGACCTACCGGATTTTGCATACGGCTTCACTAGGACAGATCCTAATACGCCTCGGAGCGATTTTTTCTAAATTCGAATTAGAAAATGTTTTATTTTATGTTTTGTCCGATTTTTAGTGATTTTTCTTGCATAATACGTAATAATGCCAGTAATTGCACTCGCAGTAAAACGAAATTTACATCATCGGATAGAGGAGAAAATTTTCTTTTAAAAATTGTTTGTTCGGACTGTGTAACATAATTTTCAGATTTTTGGGAATTTTTCAAATAAAATTAAATTTGATGCTGACTTTCGTAAAATATTTTTAAAATTGCTGCATCTTGAATTCTATCCATCATAACTTTTTTATATTTTGTTAAATGACGGACCCCAAAGCAGAATGTTTTGCAATGTTCTCTCAACTAGCCAAAAATGTTCTGCAGGAAATATACTTTAATATACAAAGGGCTATTATGTTAGATATTAGTAAGCGTAACCTATATCTAAAATATTAAATGAAATTAGAGAAACTTTGTGTAATTATCAAAGTAACAAGGAAATGAAACATTAACCGAACAGATATATATATATGTAGAGAAAATATTTCTAACTAAAGCTTAAAATTCCCGGTCGCCAGTCACCAGGTGGCGATTAAACTTAAAAAACTGGCGATTTACGACTTTCTGACTACCGGTCAGCCGAATTCTATCGTTTGTTAACTCAGGTTTCGCACTAGACTGAGGGATTGTGCGATTCTTGCAATGCCACACATAATCCCCCTCAAAACAAACAAACAACAACAACAACAAAAAAAAAAAAACAGTAGCGGGCTTTTCCTGTGTGCTGGGTTGTTCAATTTTGATGAAGCAGCTAAATATTTAATGGGATAAAGAATCAAATATCATTAAATTCTATTGTTATCAAAATCATTTGTGTATTATATTGCTAATTTTGATATTTATAATCTGAGCTCATTCTAGTTAAATGAGTATGGAGAAAAAGAACTTGCAGAATTCTGTACAGTTTTTAATAAAATATATTGAATTTTTCGATTTTTCAGAAGAGATAATCAGGCCAATAATTATCATACGCTATCAATGTTAATTTTTATATAAGTAAGGTTAAATATTCTTAATTGCAACAAAAACCATAAAATATTCAAATGTTGCATTCGCAAAATGTCGTAATTCTCAAGATTTTCAGACCGATGTTTCGAAATCGCATAAATTTTCGGACCCGTTTATAGTACTTTTGCATTTCTAAATGCATCCATAATTACTTAAAGCATAGTATTATCTATAATAATTATGAATAAACTGTAATAGGAAGACCAGTTTAACAAAACAATCGTTCACAGCATAAACTTGCAAGAGCGCGAAACATCCGGAGCATCGTTACTGCTTTTGCTATGGTGGTAAAATCTGAAATTATGAATATTTATTAAATAATTTGCAACCGTGTAGTTACTAAACATAACTTCTGACATTGCAGTATCAAGATCGACAGGCGGAATTGCTTAATCTCCCTTTCCCTTTCTAAGTATGCGCGCATATTTGTTTGAAAATCCTGATTGCGTTTTCTTGTTGTGTCAGCAGAAAACAAACATCGGAGAGGCACCTATAAGGTCAGCTCATAGCTCACGAAAGATGAAATAAAAAAGCTATTTAATAAACATCATATTCAGAAGAGGGTAAATTATTTGCAAAAATGCATTTTAACGGGTTGCATGTATGAAGGTCTAATTTTACTACCTGTAATTTTGAAGTGGCCATTTTAATCGATTGTATTTTTGTAAAGGAGCCGTTTTAAACCAATTTTTTTAAAGGGGTCGCACATAACAATTCTCAGTTTTATATGTTCCTATAATTTTTAAAAATTATAGGAGTGTTACACTCAAAGCAAGAGACTTTGTCTCGAGCAGACATATTTACCGGGGGAAAAAACTTAGCTAGAAAATGAATGTGAATGATATTGCAAGTGATAAGTGCTGTCCGTTCTCCACGTGTGGGGTCCAAAAAGGTGGTGCTCTCCCAGAAGGAGATGATCAGGTGCCTTTTGGGTGATAATTCACTTTTGACTAATTGCTGCCGTGTCATCTCCCCTCCACCCCCCACAAAGGAATATATTCTTTCTATGCCTGGATGCAGGAGAGGAAATGGTATCCCTCCAGATTGTTGTCTGGCTTTTGAGTTTGACTTTCTGTTTAAAGTGATTGATTTCTCCCCTCTCTCTCCCTTTTCAGTCCTCATCCGTAATTGTTCTGCAGCGGAGCTCTTTGTTCTGTGACGCACGTCGCCGATTTCGGCATGTTCTGCGTTGGGGATGACAGAGCATACATTTCACCCTCTTTTAAAAGAAAAACCAGAGGAAAATATAAATGAGGAGATTTTTTACGAATTTTTAAGTAAAGAAGGATTTTCATTTCAATCGCAGCAGCTTAAAATTTTCGGTATGATATCTTGCGGTTTGGTTGTCTTGGAGACAGTAACAATGATTAAAATTGCCAGTTGAAAAAACAAATAAAATTATTTAAAAATAATTAGTTTTCACATGTGAAATGTGCGCCTCTTTGACGTCACGAGTTTAAAACCCCTTTCGAAACTCAATCAGAATAACGGACTCACAAGCAAAACATACGCTGCGCATGTGAAATAATTCTATATTTTATTTTACGTTGCCAGAAAAATAATTGAATGCTGTTTTTTCACAAGTGAATATCCAGCATTATTTTAAATTGTGATTTTAAACGGGACACGTTTTCGAATCGCAAGAAATATTTTGCGGTGCTAAACAGGGCCTGATTATGGCAAACAGGGACCCCGGGCATTAATGAATTTGGAGGCCTCCATCTATGAAATTTGTTTTATTTTTCATAAAATATATGTTTATAAAAAGGAATATTTCAGAACAACATTTGTAATTGGGGGCCATTTCAAGCCGGAGGCACTGGGCAAAGTCCCGATTTGCGCGTGAGATACTAGGGCCCTGGTGCCAAATACGCCAATCTGACAATAATGAAGCATACAAATGTATGGAGAGCTGTTTTAGTGGCAACCATAAAGTGAAAGATTATCGTTTATACTAATGCATAAATTGCAAAAGTCACCAAAGACTAAAAGACTACATTCGTGACAAATATCTAAGCTGTTTCTTTAAATTAAGTATTAACGACTGAAAAACGAAAATATATTGTATTGGTATCAGTAAAAGATAGTTTAAGTAATAGTTAGTAGATATGCTGGGGCAATATTGATCAAAGCACAGTATTCCGCATTAATAAATATTTCGTGAAACTAAGTCTTCTATTTATTTTTCAACAGCCGTATTACATCACTGATAACAAAACATTAAGTAATTGTACGTCGCGTTAATATATCCCGTGGTAGTTTCAACAGAATAGACTGTAACAGAACTTTCTTTTTTCTTGGAGATTCTGTTTTGTCACAAGTAGTTATGATCGCATTTTAGGAAAATGTTCTCTTCTTGCCTTGTGAAGAGCGGATGCACTATTTAATTATAAAATAAAACGGTTCTCCACATCATGTAGTATCTAAGGTATTAATGGCATAACTTAAATCTAAAAAAGAGTATGATGCAGAAATGAGACATTTTGAATATTAGGAATTATCACTGCGAACCGTCACACTTTTCTTTTCTAATTGCGAATGACACCGACATAGTTTTTGGCGTCATAATATTAACAATGGTCTCGGGTCAGTACTTATACTAACTTTACAAATAACTAATGAGTAACTTTACGCCAAGAGTCAAATCATTTTGCTTATTTTTAGATCCCAAATCACTGGAATCAATTGGAACTATACATGTAAGAAAAAGTTTCGTTCCTTACCGTGGGGAGAACGGGTACGCAGCTAGTAGAGTAGAAAAATTTTGTTGAAGAGGGCAGGTTCAAATGTGAATGAAAATTATACAAAACTAACTGCGTGCCCGTTCTCCGCATGGTAGGGAATGAAACTTTTTCTTACATGTATAATTTGATTTGATTCCAGTGATTTGGAATCTTAAAATAAGCAAAATGATTTGACTCTTCGGGTAAAGTTACTCATTACTTATTCGTAAAGTTAGTATAAGTACTGACCTGTGACCATTATTAATATTATGACTCAAAAAACTATGTCGGTGTCATTCACGATCAGAAAAGAAACGCGTGACGGTTTTCAGTAAAAATTCCTTATTTTCAAAATGTCTCATTTCTGCATCATACTCTTTTTTAGATTTAAGTTACACCACCTTAGATATTGCATGATGTGGAGAACCGTTTTATTTTATAATTAAATAGTTCTGTACCAGCTCTTCGCAAAGCAAAAGAAGAACATTTTCCTAAAATGTGATCAAAACTACTTGTGACAAAACAGAATCTCCAAGAAAAAAGAAAGTTCTGTTACAGTCTGTTCTGCTGAAACTACCACGGGATATATTAACGCGACGTACAATTACTTAATGTTTAGTTAGCTGTGATGTAATACGGCTGTTGAAAAATTAATAAGACTTATTTTCACAAAATATTTATTAATGCGGTATATTGTGCTTTGATCAATATCGCCTTATAATTTCTACTTACTATTAATTATACTATATTTTACTGATACCAATACAATATATTGTCGTTTTGCAACCGGTAATGCTTCATTTAAACAAACGGTTTAGATATTTGCCAGAAATGTAGGCTTTTACTCTTTGGTGATTCTTTGCAATTTATGCATTAGCATAAACGATAATCATTTCACTTTATGGTTGCCACTAAATCAGCTCTCCATAAATTTTTACGCATAATTCTTGTCAGATTGGTATATTTAGAACCAGGGCCCTATTATCGCACGGGCAAATCAGGACTTTGCCCAGGGGCCTCCGGCTCGAAATGGCCTCCAATTTCAAATGTTGTTCTTTTTTTACAAAAAAAAAATTATGAAAAATAAAACTAATTTCATACATGGGGGGGCCCCCAAATTCATCAATGCCTGGGGACCCCCTCTTTGTCATAATCAGGCCCTGTTTAACACCGCAATATATTTCCTGCTATTCGAAAACGTGACCCGTTTAAAATCTCAATTGAAAATAATGCTGGATAATTCACTGGTGAAAAAACAGCATTCAATTATTTTTCTGGCAACGTAAAGTAAAATATAGAATTATTTCATGCGTGGCGTATGTTTTGCTTGTGAGTCCGTTATTCTGATTAAGTTTCGAAAGAGGTTTTAAACTTGTAACATCAAAATCACGCACATTAATGCAAAAACTCAGCTATTTTAAAGTAATTTTATTTTTTTTCAACTGGCAATTTTAATCATTGTTACCGTCTCCAAGACAACCAACCGCAAGATATACCGAAATTTTTAAGCTGCTGTTATTGAAAAGAAAATAATTCCTTACTTAAAAATTCGTAAAAAATCTCCTAATCTATATTTTCCTCTGGTTTTTCTTTTAAAAGAGGGCGAAGTGTATGCTCCGTCATTTGACAAAATATAAAATATAAAGTTATGATGGATAGTATTCAGGATGCAGCAATTTAAAAAATATTTTACGAAAGTCAGCATCAAATTTAATTTTATTTGAAAAATTCCCAAAAATCTGAAAATGATGTTACACAGTTCAAACAAATAGTTTTTAAAAGAAAATTTTCTCCTCTATCCGATGATGTAAATTTCGTTTTCGTGTGAGTGTAATTACCGGCGTTATTACGTATTAAGCGAGAAAAATCGCTAAAAATCTGACAAAACATAAAATAAAACATTTTCTAATTCGAATTTCGAAAAAATCGCTCCGAGGCATGTTAGGATCTGTCCTAGCGAAGCCGTATGCAAAATTCGGTAGGTCTGCAGCAAACCGTCTCGGCGCAATGCGATCGAGAGACGCGCGCAAAAAGATCGGTGGTCACAAACCTACCTACCTACATACATAGCTACATACAATGTTTACTCTCGGATTTTATTATATAAGATGATAATAATAATGAAAATATAACAAAGAATGTTTTGATTAAGAAATAATTGTTAACAAAAGCAAGTAAAGATTAAACTTAGCATGTTTAATTATTTATTTTAAAAAAAGTTTGATGTCTTTTTACAATAGTGCCTTATAAGTTATAACTGCTTTTTTCTTACCTAATCTGTTTGTATAAAATTGTGTGTTTAGTTTGAATGCTTTTTAAAATGAAAGTTATTAAATTAAACTTTAATACTTTAATACTTTTTTTTGTAGAAATGTACCTTAAGTGTATGTGTTATGCCAATATATTTTTAATATTTTATCTAATTGTATTAGCCGAATATGTTTTTTTTGACTGATCATTTCCCATAAAAAACCTGACTCATGATACATTCATGGCCAGGTTTTTTCTAATTATCTTGATGAAAAATTTCAGGGCCACTCTATATTCGGGCTAATATAGCATTTAAGTTACGCAAATTGTAAAAACTTAAGAAGTGTCTCATCAGTTTATTTGATGAAACATTTGAATGCTGTTTAACAAAAATTATTAAGTATCTTTTGAGTACTATCTGGCAAAAGCTAAATGATTAAAAATGATGTTTGCGTTGTTTGGGGGGATAAAAATGCTGTTGAACTCGGCTATCGTGACCTCCATTCTAGTTATAACTCTCTTATAACGTTAAAATATTCATCACCACTTGCCATAGAGTACAAGCCCACTCTATCGATGTAACGTAACTCATTATAGTCATAAATAATTACCCAATCATTTCAGGGAAGTTGTAAGCTTTTCGCATGTAACTCTTTTGTTTAGGTGTGTGTGTGTGTGTGTGGGGGGGGTGCCTTTAGCCCCCTGCGTGGCTGTGCCTATGTATGGGAGCATGGAATATGTGGAAGTAGGACAGATCTTGGGACTAGTAGGGTAAATAATGCACCAAGTGATAAATTGTTTCAAAACAGTTTTGGTTTTTAAATCATTTTTCACATAAGTTTTGGATGCAGCATAACTGTGTATTTGAATATAATTTTAAATAATCACATAAATGTATAAATTTGTTTGATTTAAATTACTCTACAGCTTTTTTTCTGGTAATTTTTTAGGCAGATGTTCTGTATTTAATCCTGATGTGCTGAATGAAACTGATGCAAATGGAGATATTATAGTAAAATGGTGTAAATCTGGTCCTAAAAAGAATGAAGCATTTTGTTTTATATGCAACAAAACTATTAACTCTGCTCACCACGGTATCACTGCAGTTAAGACATGCCTCAAATAAAACCCTTATTGAATATTGTGCAAAAGTTCATGATAAAGATGGCGTTGTAAAAAAAAAAAAAAAAAAAAAAAAAACTCAAATGCAAATAATGTCCAGCTTTAATGTTAGTACTAACATGCAGTGGCGCACACAAGGGGGGGGGGGGCAGGGGGTCTGGACCCCCCTCATCGGCTTTGAAATTTGTTTTCGATTGATTATTATCCTATATCTATAGTAAATAAAATAATTCCAATAAAAGGTAGCAATAGTTTCAGTTCTAATAAATAAAAAAAGAAATTTTTTTTCTCGTTTTCCTTGACTTTCAAAAACGAACTGAAAGCGAACATAAAAACACCATCTTGCTCTCAAAGCTGAACAACTATTACTTTCCTTCCTATTGTACTGTGTAGCATATTCTTAGGGAACTGGGTGGGGCGAGTTTTGATGAATTCCATCTAATGAAAACGAGCTCTTTCATCACTGATTTTTAACAATCTGGAACATCCCTAAAAGTTGGACCCCCCCCCAGCCAAAAATCCTGTGTGCGTGCCTGCTAACATGCATGCAGATAAAGTTTGCACTGCAGAGACTTTGTTCTGCATAACTGTTGCTGCACACAACCTCCTGTATGCTTTTGCTAATACCGCTACTTGTGTATTTCCAAAGATGTTTTCAGATAGTGAAGTTGCTAAAGATTTCAAATGTAAAAGTACAAAATTATCTTATATTATTTCTGATGAGTTAGGACCATATTTAAAGCAGAAGCTTATTAAAGAAATAGTCACCACTCAGGTCTACGTATTCTGTGCAAATGATGAGACTCCAATTCCAGAAAGATTATTGTGAGATATTTTTCTGAACGGAAAGAACAAGTTGTAGCTCAGCATTGGGAAACTTGGCATATTGGATGTGCTACATCAGATAATTTAATTTCATGTGTTCAGGAATCTCTTCGGTGTCTACCAAATAATAAGCTTTAAACTATATTTACTGATGGTCCTAATGCATACCCTCCAACTGCTACGGATTATCCGTAGTTTATACGGATAAGTAGCATGAACTACGGAGCTACGGATGGTACGAAAAAACTACGGAATTGAGCAAATGTTTACTTTTTTTAGGGCATTTTGTCTGCACGTAGGTGCGGTTTGCAACCCTAGCTGCTTTGTTGTGAGTCAACACTCCTGTGTGTCGGCGCCGATCGTGAAAGAAGGGAATTCAACATTCTCCCTCGGCGCCGGCAGCCGTGAGCGAACTTGGGTCGGCGAAAGTGTGGTGAGCGTGGGAGGGGGGGGGGGGGGATGCCGTTAGCTGCTCCTTCTCTTGTTACGTCACGTCTCCTCTCCCATTTCCGGCCACCCTATCTTGCTCCGTCCTGTGTTTGGATCTAAGCTTAGCTCTTTTGTGGAATGGTCCTAAAAAGAATGAAGCATTTTGTTTTATATGCAACAAAACTATTAACTCTGCTCACCACGGTATCACTGCAGTTAAGACATGCCTCAAATAAAACCCTTATTGAATATTGTGCAAAAGTTCATGATAAAGATGGCGTTGTAAAAAAAAAAAAAAAAAAAAAAAAACTCAAATGCAAATAATGTCCAGCTTTAATGTTAGTACTAACATGCAGTGGCGCACACAAGGGGGGGGGCAGGGGGTCTGGACCCCCCTCATCGGCTTTGAAATTTGTTTTCGATTGATTATTATCCTATATCTATAGTAAATAAAATAATTCCAATAAAAGGTAGCAATAGTTTCAGTTCTAATAAATAAAAAAAGAAATTTTTTTTCTCGTTTTCCTTGACTTTCAAAAACGAACTGAAAGCGAACATAAAAACACCATCTTGCTCTCAAAGCTGAACAACTATTACTTTCCTTCCTATTGTACTGTGTAGCATATTCTTAGGGAACTGGGTGGGGCGAGTTTTGATGAATTCCATCTAATGAAAACGAGCTCTCTTTCATCACTGATTTTTAACAATCTGGAACATCCCTAAAAGTTGGACCCCCCCCCCCCCCCCAAGCCAAAAATCCTGTGTGCGTGCCTGCTAACATGCATGCAGATAAAGTTTGCACTGCAGAGACTTTGTTCTGCATAACTGTTGCTGCACACAACCTCCTGTATGCTTTTGCTAATACCGCTACTTATGTATTTCCAAAGATGTTTTCAGATAGTGAAGTTGCTAAAGATTTCAAATGTAAAAGTACAAAATTATCTTATATTATTTCTGATGAGTTAGGACCATATTTAAAGCAGAAGCTTATTAAAGAAATAGTCACCACTCAGGTCTACGTATTCTGTGCAAATGATGAGACTCCAATTCCAGAAAGATTATTGTGAGATATTTTTCTGAACGGAAAGAACAAGTTGTAGCTCAGCATTGGGAAACTTGGCATATTGGATGTGCTACATCAGATAATTTAATTTCATGTGTTCAGGAATCTCTTCGGTGTCTACCAAATAATAAGGTTTAAACTATATTTACTGATGGTCCTAATGTGACAAAATCTTTTAGGAAAAATATGTCAGACATGCATCCTCCTTATTGAATGCAGGTGAGTGTTTGCTTCATAAAGTACATAATAGTTTTGCATATGGACAGAGATCTTCTGGTGAAGAAATTGAAAATTTAGTCATTGATATTTAAAATTTTTTTTAAAGATCTTCAGCTCAAAGTGCAAAACTAAAAGAGCTTCAGGTAAAACTAGGTTTCCCAGAAGCTGTCTTCCTGAGGCATGTTAATAGTCGATGGCTGACATTGCAAACTTCGATTGCACGCATCATAGTACAGTTTCCAGTTTTGCAGGAGTATTTAAAAAAAATATATATATACGGATTCAAAGTGTGATAGTCAGCTTTTGCATAAAATAAATCAAGCATTTACTGATGCCACCTTATTGCCAAAACCACTTTTTCTGCAGAATGTTGCTAAAATATTTGCAAGGTTTTTCACCATATTTCAGTCGGAGACACCGCTTATTCATATCCTGTATGATGAGATGATGCGGATTGTAAAGACAATTATGGGTAGGTTTCTAAAGAAGGAATGTTTCCAGCAACAATATAAACACTTGAAAAAGGGGACAATTGGTGCATTGTGGATATTGGCACAGATACGGAGAAAGCTCTGGAATCTTTAAAGGAGAAAGGGGAAAAAAAAATCAATTTGATTGAGTGCCTGTGCATTTTATATTGCTTGTACAAAATATCTTTTAAAACATTTGCCACTAAATAATAAAATACTAGAAAGGCTTAAATGCTTGCAGCCTTCCAATCTTCTCAAAGAAGAATTGTTAGTATATATAAAATTGATTGCTGCACAGTAGTGCTGTAAAAGTAACGACAAAATGAGTATCCGTATGTATTTGTTACTTAGATGTTCGCTATTCGTTACTAAGTATTCGTTACTCGTTACTTTCGTTACTACTAATAGAATGGGTAATAGGGTGTTATATGTGCCCCATAACAACACATCCGGGACAGTGTTGTTATGGGTATATGCCGCCCATACATAAACCCATAACAAAACCTAACCCAAAAGAATTTTTTTTAGCGAAGTTGTACAAAGTTGTATTTACAGCTTATTTTCTCTGATTTACAGATTGTTTTTATACACATTTATGGTTTTATACAATGCTAAATTATCCGAATTACTGAGTACACATAGAAATCTTCCAAAGACATATGCCATTCTTTTTTTTCTCAACCCCCCCTTTTTTAAATTCTGAACGCTGGTTTAACCTGTTCACTCTTATCATAAAAAGTGTAAAGGAAAGCTTGTGACTCGTGTTTTTTTCTGGGAGCGGGTTCTCGAATACTGAGATCCAGGGATTGGGCCATATATATTAAATTCACAGGGCAGGGGATCTCAGTATGATATCAACTACTTTGCGTCTCTACAAGCATAATATCTTTATTATTTGTGAGTTCATATTTCATATCAAAAACTTCTTTTGCTGGACGATTTTTCGAAGTAAATTAAAAATTACCATATTTTAAATTAAAATTGTTTAATTCAGTGAGAATTATCTATTTTTAAGATATTTCCAGTTCTATTTCTGCACTTTTGGGATGAAAGGGGTTAGCCCCTTCTGTGGGTGCATATATGAGAGCATTCTTTAAACAAAAATTATCACTCCTTTCATACAGAAAGAATGGTTGCACCGGACTATGCGTATTCCATGAGTTCATGGAATAAAATGTACCATAAAATAGGGCAGATGGCCCCCTAAACGCCGACATTTTAGAAACATACTGAACTTTATTGAATTATTTTAATACCAGTGGCTTACGCAGGAGTGGGCATAGAAATCCCGGGTAGCTCCCAATTTTTTATATATTTTTTAAACAATTACTTAAAAAATGTGTTTAGGTTTCCATGCTAAATATTTTTTTTAGTTCCAAATAATATTTTAAATAATAAAAATGTGTGAATTCGTTTACTTTATAAAAAAATATTTTTTTAAAGGTGTATTTAAATAATTTGTTATTTATTACTCATATTTCGATTCTAGCTAAAAAAAAGAAAAAGTTAAGTTCGCAATCCTGCTTCGGAACCACCCTGAAAGAAAGAATTCTGATTGCACCACTATTTAGTACTAAAATGTTAGTAAGCCTGAAATTAGCACCCCTTACTAACATGCTTCTCTTATATGTATTGCTCCTCTACAATTATAAGAACACCCCCTTCCCCCCCTGCAAAAAAAAGTTCAACTGCGCATAAGAACGCACTATACACCGGATCCTATCCCCCCATTGTACGACCCATATCAATAGAGCAGCAGATAGTATATCCATCTCCATAACTGTAACGAAACATACGGATTCTTCCAAACCTTATCAAAACGATACCATTCGGCTCGGCACAAACGAATTGCAACCAGAACATACTACTCATCAAATACCGAAACTGATTTTTCCCTTCAAACAGCGAGAATCCATAATACTTCCGGTATCTAGTAACGGAACGGAACATACTATTACTCAAATACCGAAATTCATTTTCTCCCTCCGGCAGTCTTGTATTCGAAGTTCGAACCTGGTCGATCCGAAATGCACACTCGAAAGTCATTTTCCCCCTTGAAACCGCGATCCGATATCCAGTAACAAACAGAAGATATTAGTACTCGATTACTGGAACCCGTTACCCCCCTAGTTCGCCTCGCCTGGAAGTCTGTATTCGAAGTTCGAAGCTGCTCGATCTGAAACAGCTTCGGATCGAGTAACGAGTAACGATATCAACCTAAAAGTAACAATTCGTTACTTCGAGTCTGAGTGATTATCCGTATCTTAGTACCGAATACATGCGGTTTGCTTCAGCTCTACTGCACAGTGGCCTAATGTAATTCCGAAGGCCGAAATCTCCGAGCTTTCTGATGAATTTATCAGACTCCAAGGGGAAAATATTCCTCAATCAGATCATTACAGCATTTCAGAAAATGAAACTACATTGGAGGATTGCATTTCGGATGAATGTACTGAAGATACAGGTGCTAGTTTATCATCAGACACTGGTACAGTTTCTGAACTAATAGATAGATACTGGGCAAAAATTTTTAAAATACAAGATGTATCTGGAGCGTTTAAGTATAAAAGCCATGGCAAATTAATAAAGGCTTTATTATCTCTTCCTCATGGGAATGCTGATGTAGACAGAGGATTTAGCATCAACAATCCTGTAATAGATAGTAGGAGTTTGCTGAGCTGGGAAAGTGTTAATGCCCTTAGGTAAATTAAGTCCCATATTAGATACGATTGTGATAATGTACAAAATTTTGAAGTGAATAGAAATGTATTAAAATATGTCAAAATGTCTCGCCAACGTAAATGTGAAAGAACTGAAGCATTTAAAAATAGAAATAAGGAGAAAAACAGAGGAGGAGGAAATGGATGAAAAATTAATTTGTGACAAAAAAAAAAAACTTGGCAGAGAAACTTAAAAGAACACGCCGAGAAAGTAATAGCTGAAGGGAAAAAAGAAAAAGATCTGACAACTGTGGACAGTGGCTTGATTTTTTTACAAGAGGCGAAATCAAGATTAAATGAAATTCTTGATTTACAAGAGAAGAATACAAAAGAAACTTAAATCTAATGCAAAAAAGAAGAAAGTTTAACAGTGCTTTACTGTTAGACTCTGTACTAATACTGTGTGTTGCTTGATATATATACAGGGGCGTAGCCTTAGGGGGGGGGTCATAACCCTCCCCATGAGAAATTTTTTGCCATACAAAATGCATATTCCTCACTACATTATCACACACAAGCATACATATATATGAGTTGTAGTCGTAAACACCCCCCCCCCCCCCATGAAAAATTTCTGGCTACACGCCTGTATATATATATTTCATTAAAAAAATCTAGTTTGTCCTATTTCTTTTTATTAGTTTTAAAACTAAAAATACTTTCTTTCTTAAAAAAAAAATACCATATGAAATATATTTACTATTACAAGTGTAGGTTTTTCCAGTGTGACATTTTTGCTCTTAAAAATGTTTCTTACAACAAAAGTAGGTTTTTCTTTTGCTTTGAAAATTAATATTTTCTGCTGCAAAAGTAAGTTTCTCTGTTTCAAGAATGAATATTTCTTGCTACCAAAATTAGTTTTTTTTGCTCCAAGAATTAATGCTTACTGCTACAAAAGTAAGTTTCTCTGCTCCAAAAATTAATATTCCTTGCTCCAAAAATTCATTTTACCTGCTACAAAACTTTGTAGGTGACTGTGACCCCTGGACTAGTATGCGGGGAAATCTACTGCGTAATATTGTACTCTCTATTGCTAAAACATTACTGGTATTATAATAAATTAACTAACCAAATGTTTCCAGTTTATCTGCCGTATAATCTTTTTTTTTCAATTGTACTCAAATAAGAGGAATTTTTCTTTTTATAAGAATACTTTTATAGAATAAATGAAAGTTAAGTATGTGACTGCAACTTTTATGTGGAGAAAAATTTTTGACGATTTTTTCTGCTTCAAAACAGGGGTGCGACCATTACACGAGTAAACACTGTGTAGGCATCGATGTTTTCTGTAATTTTCAGATTTTGTGAAAATGTATTCAAAATATAATTTTTTTTTCTCACATCACGTAATAACGACTAAAATAAATAAAATGAAATTCAGTAATATGGTAGGTGATCACTCAACTTTAACTATAAACTTGAATATTTTTTAAATTGTGTAGATTTTGAGATTTTTGAAAATTATTTGCGCATCACTTGAAAACAGCTCGAACAATTGGTTGAAACTCAACATGGTAGAAACTACATAGAAGTTGTCACTTTATTATCGTCTTTATACTCCTACAATGCATACCTAAGTTCAAACTTTACAAAGGTCTGCAGTTTGTTATGAAAAGCATGAACTTAGGTGATTGAACCACGCTCACTCACGTGTGTGTGTATATATATTATATACATATATATGTCAATTCAGGTTATAGTGAACCTCTGGGGACCAGCAACGGGTACTTCATCTTCAGCTTAGTGGCATAACCAGAATTTCTTCAAGCTAGAAATTCATTTTTCTGATTACTTATATACATCCATACACATATTATACCATAAACTCCGGATATAGTGAACTTTCGGCTACACTGAACGCAAACCATTAGTCCCGATTCACATGCAGTATTTCTGTTCACTAAAACCGAAGTGTACCCATAGTGAACTTTGGATATAGTGGATGAAATTTGCTGGTCCCCAGAGGTTCACTATAACCAGAGTTGACTGCATATATATATATATGTACATAATATATACACACACACGTGAGTGAGCTTGGTTCAGTCATCCAAGTTCATGCTTTTCTTAATAAATTACTTTTCTAAACAAAACTAATTTCAATTGATGCATTTATATCCACAGAGGGGGGCACATGTCTTTGTGGACTTGTAAAGAGAACCACTTTCACTCTTCCAAAGGTCTGCTTACCCGGAAAAGCAGTTTATGCAATAAATGAGTGTCCTAAGAAAAGTATTAATTTCAAGAGTGTTTAATCATGATCTATAATAATAAAAATGAATGTTTGTAAATCTGTCTGCCTGTATGTGTGCGGTCTTCAGACAAACCTACTGCATGCAGAACTCTGAAAATTTGAATATATAAGCCTGTGAGTCTGATAATGTGCACCTGAGAATCAGAATTTTAAAATTTTAATTACTTTTTTAATTATTAATTAAACACCTTTCTAAAACGGAAATTTTCTTACCCTGTGTTACGAACCTGCAGTTCTGGGGTTTAAAATAGTTTAAAATTCATATTCTACGCGTTAAATAGTTAAATTTTGCTTTTTGTTGCATCAATATGGAATGTTCTGGAAATCTTGGGTTCTATAGGTCATGGGTCTTCGAAAACCTAATTTTTGGCGATTTTCCTGTCATTTGGCGTGTTTTTCTTAATGGGGGCTTTTCATGAAATTTTTTATGGTATTTAATACGTTTAATGACCTAACATTTCCTAATTTTCAGAAATTTAAATCAAAAATTGTGGATTTTACAACATAATTTGTTTAATTGGATGAAATATTTAATAACTCCAGCAATTTTAATGCAATTTACAAGATATTTCTGGGAGAAATATGTGACTGCCACGGCAGTGAGTTGTCTTTAATGGTGCGTTTGTAAGTAGGTACCGGAAACTCGGGAACTATAATTTGCACATTCTGTAAGATAATTGCCACCTAGAGTACTAATCTGTGTGAGTTGCAGTTTATGTGCTAAAGTTTGTCTATGATGCTAAATTGGCAACAGAGTTTTCAATTTAAACTCCGCATTTTTACTTCCTTGTGTAGATATTAATTTCTATAGATGGCGAAACATGCTTTAAAAGAAGAAAAAATATACTTTGACTTCTACTTTTCTCCCATGATCCTGTTCAAAAATGTTTTATTTATGTTAGATTTTTTTCTCGCGAGAGAGAGTGTTTAGAATGTAGATTTGAAGCGACGCTGTCGCTATTTCAATTAATTATGTAAAATAAACTTATTTGTGTAAAAAAATGTAAGTAGTTGTTAATATATACATTTCAGTTTAAGAGTTTTTTTTTAATTGCGTCTTGTGTGCTTTTACTTTCGGAGCCAAGCCATTCGAATTTCGCCTGTTATTGATTTGGAAATACGTTGATTTCGAACTGCCCCAGATCGAAGTATTTTTCTTTGTTTTCTTTTTTTTTTTTTTTCACCTTGTACGTAGTATAAGGAAGTAATGTGATCCCAAAAAATTTTGGGGGCCAAATTTCGACGAAAAACCCGATTTTGACACTACCTCTAAATTTAATTTTAAGAATTTTTTCGATGCATCTCATCATAAGCTAGCATACATGATCATATAAACGCGTCTGCAACTCATTTTGACCAGCTGCGAGTCTATTGTGGCCAGTTTTTCCATGCCGTCTGTACGTACGTACGTACGTTCGTATGTATGTAACTCGCATATCTCAAACTATTGGTCGTAGAATGTTGAGATTTGATATTTAGGATTGTTCTATGGTCTAGTAGAGTAATAAAAAGAAAAATTAGTTGTCATTTTAAACAGCTTCGTAGAAAAAAGATTCTGTTTGTTATGCCTCCTACCCCAAATATGTGAGAAAAATGTAATGAATAACCTAATTTTCCTCATCACACTTAGTGTTAAGGAGAGTGGTTATACCCCCAAACCTCCCTTGGATAAGCCACTGCTTCAGATAGTGAAATATATGGTTAAAATTCACTATATTTAAGAAAATATCAGTTGGATGTGCTTCTCTTAAAACTTACTGAATTTCTGAGAAGTGACAAAAATAACTTTTTAACAGTTTTTCAAATTACACTATTATAAGTATTTATATAACTTTAATATAAATACTTATAATAGTGTAATTCAATGCTTAATAAAATGCAATTCGATGCCTGAGTGTGTTCAGATCGATTTTAGAGCTAAAAAAACCCCACCATATTGTGCTGATTTATGGTAATTTTCTCCCTTCCTCCTAGGGTATGGGGTGGTTGCCCCTCCCCCCCCCCCCCACTAAGCCTCCCATTTCCCGTGCCACTGGAAAGTTTCGAGGTAACAGCAAGATGCCCTTGCCCGATGCTTGTTGTTGCTGCTCTGTAATTGCTTTCTTATTTAATGCTTATCTAAGAGTTGTCGTCACCCTTGCCCCCCTCCCCCCCTTGTCAGAAAAAATAAGCAGACCTGGGAACCACTCTGCCTCACCCTTGTTGATTTCGTAAAACTTGTACGGCCTTTTACCAACAATAAATAACTTCTGGAAAGAAAACTCGCTTTCAAAACCTCCCACAGTGAGAAATACCATCAATTTCAATTCATCACTCTTTCCCTCTTTTCTTACTAGACCTGCAAGAATCTATTTGGGAATTTGTCAATTTTCTATCTCTTCTCCAAGATTTAAATTGCTCAAAACTAATTTTAATTAAAACTGGAAGTAAGTTTAAACATTCCTCTATTAACAAATTATTTTATTTTTTAAAAATATTGAATTTCAAAAGTACTTTTGAATATTTATATCTATAATTGGCTGAATTTAACTTTAATTTAACTATGTTTTTATAAGAATGTAAAAAATAATAGATGTTTTTATAAGAAAAAATAATAGGTCTGCCTTTTTATGGTTTTGTAAAAAAAAAAAGCAGAATTTATAGACAATTGTCTGCTGAATAACCTACAGTAATTTTTTTATTAAATTATTTTAAAATATCCTGCGGAGAGGTAGAAAAATTTACCCGTAGGTTAACATGGGACTAATTAATCAATGATGACTGCCGTCCTACAGCCTTAAGGACTTTTGGCACACAGTAGGTAAAGTGGTGTAAGTCATCATTTTCAAAATTAATTTTCTCGCTAACTATTTCATAAGAGACATGGGATTTTTAAAATTAATTTACTTGGACAAAAGTCTACATTTCTCTAAATATAACTGATAGGAAAGGAAGGGCCGTATAAAAATTAAATTTTGTTTTTTAATATGTATACAGCCCCCAGTAAAAAAATGTAACCTGATTTGTAAATCTTAGTTTTAAGTTTTTTTTTTTTTTTTTTTTTGAGAGTGAAATCTGAAATGCTCCAAATTTGACTTGTGGAGACGATGTGTGTGTTTTGCCATCCTTATGCCCCTGTTCTTATGTTATCCATGTCTCTCTGTGACATGAGTGGCTCAAAGACCATGCAAATTATTAAAACACATGAAATGTAGATGCCTATTTTTATTATTTAATTAAAAAAATTTAATATTCATATTTTACATTGTCTTGAAAAGTTCATTCTGTCACTAGCATATGTGCTTACCATTGACATGCCTTTAAAATAATACAAATGAATATACAATAAAATATAAGCAATTAAGCTCTGGTGTTTTTTTTTTTCTAATTAAGTAAATCAATAAAGTATGTTCTATTTTTTATTGTTATTTTATTTTATTTATATCCTTTTCAGAGTTTTAAAATAACTTTATTTTTCAAACTTTTCACATCCCAAATAAGAATTACCCATTTAAATTATGTAGAGGTAAAAATAGTCTTTGGTTTTACGGTTAAATGAAACTGCAACCCAGTTTTTGCTGGACTGTAAATTGGAAAGAGTTTAGAGTTCCTTGAATAATAATTGTTTTAGTTTTCCATTTTTGATGAGAAAGTATTCTGTGAAATGTTACTGCTCTCGTTCTGCCACCTTTTTAAAAATTTTGTCCGTTTTAAAGTTTCCTTTCTTCCTTTTTGAATCAGTTCGAGAATTAAGAAACTGCTGTATAATGTTTAAAGGACTTAAATAACTCATTAGCAATTAGCAATACATTTAAGCTTTGATGAGCTACTAGTGCTGCAGTAAATCAAAAATTGGAATTGAAACAAAAATGTTGTGGCTATATCCAGCATGCTGCATTGTTGTGCTTACAATATCTCATTAATAATATTAAATTTCCATAAAATCTCCCCTATTTTATTTAATCTTTATTGCATGTATGCAGACCCCCCTCCTACTTCTCTCCAAAACGAATTTTAATTTCTGAATTGTTATATTTAATCTGAGATCACTCATGCAAATTATTTTGTACACCCCAGTGGCATAAAAATATGCACAAGTGATCTTGCATTAATCAAAGAATTATCTGTAAAAATAAGTTAACTATATATTTTGAAATCTTTATTTTATTCATGTGTTTTAGCACTATACATAGTTAAATTAATGTAAGAAAGTAGAATTAAAGAGGAGGCAGAAAAATTCTATATTGCGGTTTGTCTTAATGTTGAGTAAACAATAATAAATTGCAGAAAAAAAATTTTTTTTAATTACTTATCTTGCTTTTTTTTGTTCAGAAAACTCTGATATTTATTTATTTTAAGTAAATATAATCCATCATTCTACATCCATTTCATAAAGATAATTTTAAAATATGAATTTAATTAGTTTTGAGGTATGAGAAATCTTTGCCCTCCCCATACAGTTGCATACCTTTTATTAAGTTTGTACTTAGAAGGTAGTGTTTGGGCTCTAGCTTTAAGAGATTTCACATAGTTGACTAAAAGTTTTGAAATACAGGCCTTATTGTAATTTTTACATTATCTAATCGTTTTTGATCAGATTTTTTGAATGTTGCTAGTAAAAAAGTGAAATAACAAATGATACATACATACTTAAAATGCCATAACTATATTTTGCGTTAGTTTATAAATCGGTGCAATTTTCCAGTTGAAAATTTAGGCTTAGCTCTATTTTGCAGTTAATCTTTGAATTCTATTAAATTAACAGAATTTTAGAGAACAAGGCTGGTTGGAATCGTAAGTGAAACCTGCAGTGAAAATTTTGTGTTTGTGGATGCTTATCGCATGTATTTCTATTCAGAATCCCAACTATTATATTTGTCACACAATTGCCTATACTTATTGCATGTATTTCTATGCAGAATCACCCAACTATCACATTTGTTACACCTGTTTGCCTAATAAATCGATCTCTTTATTATAGATGCTGTTGTGGATCTTAGAATGCCCAATATTGATGTATTTGCCTTTGAAGAATTTGAGGAGAACGAATCAAATCTGAAACCAGATTTATTTACTTCACACTACAAGTCTTTATGTCAATTTATAAATCTAAGCAAATGCTTAGCAAAATTGTTAACGTATGTATTTCTTTTTATTATTTCCTTAATGTTATTTATATTGATCCTCCAAAAGGCTGATTTTTTATTTTCAAGTGTTTTCAAAACCTTTGAATGTTTTACAAGACTCTAAACTGCTAGAAATAACTTTCATATTTATAATACTTGATGTCTTCAGTGTTAGCCATGGAAACTGAATGCTCTGGAATGTTTAACAACACTCTCTCAACTGATTAAAAATATTCTGTAAGAAGTACACACATTCATAATGTTAACATTTTTGAGAAAGATGTCTCTCAATTTTCTGTATAAACACTTTAATTTTTAGTGCAAATCTATACTCAGTAGTTGTAGGGTTCCCTTTCTTCTAACATTGTGCCTCCCCAAAATAGGATAACTTACAGTGGTATCCCCCATTTCATATTTCTCAGCATACATACAGTTTTTATTCTTCAATAATAAATATTGAGTCGTCTTTGCTGTAAAATAATGGTATTAGTAAAGTTTGAATAAAAATTTAAGCGAAAAGAGATATGCTTTGGAGTCACATGTTTTTTTTTAAATTTTATTTTATTTTTATTTTATTTATTTATTTATTTATTTTTTTTTTAATTATGCTCTCTGCAAATTAAGAAAAATTGAAAATCGGCAGCCCTTAAGATTGGGATTTTTAACAAAGAGAGGCTTTTTTCTGCTTGATCACAGGGATGAAAATACGGGACTGCTTTTACATATGGAGAAAAACCTCAAAATATGGAACTGTTCCGTATAATAAAGTATGGTTGCTCACTTTAGGTAATCTACCATGGTACTCTA
The DNA here is from genome assembly GCA_038373885.1 of Cheiracanthium punctorium. Lineage (NCBI taxonomy): Eukaryota > Metazoa > Arthropoda > Arachnida > Araneae > Cheiracanthiidae > Cheiracanthium > Cheiracanthium punctorium. Next base: position 72,774 of record JAWZYV010012746.1, on the reverse strand, counting down.
ATTCTTGGTTACAAAACTGCTTTCCCCCCCCCCCCCCCCCCCCCCAAAAAAAAAAAAAAAAAAAAAGATAAAAAAAAAAGATTAAAAAACCTTATGCATTTAGAATTATATAAATTATATGCTTAGTACTCATAAATATAATGAAAGTTGCCAAATCCAATTAAGTTTTTCTTTTATCTTTTTGGAAATACATGTTATGAAAGTATGTGTTGTTTGTTTCACATCAAGTTATTTTTTATTGTTCCAAATTTCACATTATTACCTCTTTTTTTTTAATTTTGGCTCTCATTCATGATATTAACAGAAATCTTCTGTAATGAAAACTATTTTCAGGTCATTTGTGAATATTGGTATTTATTAGTGCAGCCCCCTCTGGCTACGCCCCTGCCTATAATCAATAAATATGATTGCTTTAGTTTAAAACTTCCTTAATTGCAAGCATGTAGATTCTATTGATAAATTTTGTGCAACTTTTGAGTTTGGATTTAAAAGTACTTCTTTTGGGTACTGTGAGACAAGTTATTGGGGTACAGTAGAACAAAAAGCATTCAAAATAGCTGGTGTTATTTTACAAAGGTTTTAATTATTTTGTAGTAGAACTATGTCCAGCTGTATGTAAACCCATGACTTTGGGAGAAACAGAAAGTAGACCAATGACATAATTATAATTTTCAGTAGACTTCCAATCTTATTCCATGATGAAAAGAAATTTGGAAACATTTTGTTATCCTTTGCTGCTTAGTTTAATTTATTTTCTATTCATCAAACATTATTTGGCATTTTAAATGTGTTTCATCATTATGACTATTTTTAAGTCTTGTCATTTAGAAACTCTCTTTATACATATTTTCTATATATGTGCTGTTACTTTGAGTCATGATCTATTATAGTAATAGAGAAAATTACTGCACATAAATGTAATAGGCAAGTAAATTATCACTGAGGAGACTATTTTTTAGTTTTTAGACTACTAAATCAAATATTTTCACTGTGTATCTGTGGTGTCAACCCTGATATCAGACATTTGGGACATGGTTCAGCTTTTGAATGACAATACCTTGTGGCATGTGACTTTTTTAGACAAACAACTACTACAAAAAAGTTTTAATGTTTTATAATATTTTTCTTGATGCATTCATTTCACTAAATTTGGATGCCTTAAATTTAATGCAATCATCTTGTATGTTTTTACCATTATTTGCCATACGTATAACTAAATACAGTACAGGATTCTCTGGATATCGTACTCAGTACAGCTATGGGGTTGCTAAATGGTTTGTTTATTTTTTATTAAAGTTGTGAGAGTTATCTTTGTTTTCATAATTGAGTGCTTTATTATCGGCATTTTCTTCTAAATTAAATTCGAAGTTCTTTAATTTTGTCAAGTTTTCTTTTTAAGAAATGCCATCAAATCTGTAATTTTCTTGTTTCTATTTTCCTTTTTCCATTGAGCGAATTCCAAAGCTAATTCTTTTGGGATTGTTTTTATTAACACTGAAAATAGTTAAAATCCATATGTATTGGTTTGTATTCAGAGACTTTTGAGTTTGCAAATTTGTATTAAACATTCATCATAAAGTTTTCTTAGACCTTTTAGATCATTGGACTTTCAAACGGAATTTAAATTAAGTAATTTATTCATGTAAGTGTCGATAATTAATTTTTTTCCGAACCGACTTTCTGAAATATTCACTGCCATTTTGGAATTTTCTGAGGCTAAGCTCAATCCTTGAATAGCTTTTTCTGCATCAGATATCAGAACAGATTTTAGGTAACTTAATTTCTCTATATTATTCAGTGTTTCATTTTCATGAAATACTGATTTATACTGGGACATAAAGGAAGACAAAAAAAACATATCAATCTCTATCAAAATGTTGGGCTTGATGTTACAACCGAACTTTCAGTGGGTTACTGTTAGTTATTACTATGAATATAAGAAGTGTGTGGCATGTCTGCTTTATTACTTGTGGACTTCATTACCAGTTTTATTGTCTTTATTTTGTAAACGCTTTATTGTAGCTCACAATTTCTTTAACTGTTCTTGATCTTGCACTAATTTTATCAAAAAAATTTTCAATAACTTTATTTTCAATTAGTCAATACTTATTGAGCGCTCACTTGAGCGAAGTTTCACTCACCTTCATCTAAAGTTACATTTGGGGATTTCTTTGCCCCAGCAAATATGACATACTGTAGCCTAAATTCTTTCTTGTTTAAATGTCATTCATCAAATGAAGTCGTAAAGCGTTTTATTCTAGATTATATTAATTAACCCTACATAAATTTAACATTTAGGAATTTTTTTTTATTTTATGCTGATACAACTTTCTGATTTAAATACTCGATTCAATCTCTCAGGCTAGACAGCCTTTCATTCTTTTTTGAATCTGAATGATCTGATCTACATGAAAAAATGTACTTACATAGGGGGCACTGCAATCATGCTTGAAATTTACTCAGCAGAGCTTCAAGTTTCAACATTTCTGTTGAGATAAATAAAACCTTGCATACTAACACACATAAAAAGGTACTTATCGCACTGTTTGTCTATGATGTAGAATATTTTTTTTTTTTTTTTTAAACTAAGACATCAGCTTAAATTTTAGTAGAATAGTTTCCTTTTTGTTTCAAGGGGATGCACGTGCATGCCTCCTTTTTAATTTCGCATTGGAGAAAGTCATAAGAGATGCTGGTATTAATACAAGAGGTACTATATTTAATAAATCAGTATATATTTTTGCATATGCTGATGATGCAGATGTAATTTCAAGATCTGCTGCTGAGCTAAGAGAGGCCTTTATGGCATTGGAGAAGGCAGCTGGGAAATTGAAGCTTAGAGTAAATGTAGAGAAAACAAAATATATATACTGTGGGAAAAAAGAAAACCCAATATTTTTTTAGATTGGCCCATTTAAATTTGAATCCGTGAAAAATTTCACCTATTTGGGTTCTGAGATCAACAATCAAAATGATATTAACCCTGAAATCAGAAAAAAGGATTATTGCCGCAAATCGCTGTTTCTTTGGTTTAAGACCTTTTTTAAGATCCCATCTAATAAAGAAACAACAAAAATTCTGTTGCACAAGGTGTTAATAAGATCAGTTTTAACCTATGCCTCAGAAACATGGACTTTAACGACGACGAGGAAAAAGCACTGGCAATCTTCGAAAGAAAGGTTCTGAGAACTATTTTTGGTGCCGTTTTAGAAAATAATACTTGGAGGAAAAGATATCTTTGAAATCTATAAAATCTATAAAGATGACGACATTATTAAATACATAAAACTGAATAGAATGATATGGGCTTGTCACCTTCTGAGAATGAGTGCTGACAGAACTGCTCTTAAGGTCTTCAATGCCACTCCTTTCTGTAAAAGACCTAGAGGAAGACCTAAGAAAAGATGGAGGGATAGCCTGGATGAGGATTTTGCCAAACTGAAAATAAGAAACTGGAGGTTCATTGCAGGGAAGAGGGTGGAATGGGAAAGACTTCTGAGGAAGGCCAGGGCCCACAAGGGGCTGTCGTGCCATTGTTGATGATGATGAGTTTCCTTTTTGTTAGTAATGATTCCTCTAAAATTATGGAGGTATAAAGTTGTTTTCATGAAAACGTGTGTTTATTATTTTAAAATATGCATTTTTTTTTTTTTTAAATAGGAAGAGAACAAAATATCCTGTTGATGTACCTCTTCGTTATACTTTGCGTTTAATTTCTATACTTTTTAATGTTCCAGAAAAAGTAAGTAGCTTTAATTAGTTTTCATTTTTATATTAAAATAATTTTAAATTGCCATAAAACCAGGGTTGGCAAGTTTTTGGACAATTGATGGTTTTATCCGGTTTTAACTGTCATGTCAAAAACCTAAAATTCTGTCCTAAAATAGTGTAAAACTATTTTTTTGCAATAAAATTGCATATTACCATAGCTGCCATACTCCCGATTTTTCCGGGAGACTCCCGAATTTCAGAACGATCTCCCGAACTCCCGAAAAGTTTATAAATCTCCCGAATTTTTCCAAATTATTCCCATGTTTTATGTACTTATCAATTTTTGAAAAAAAATTACAGAACTTGTTAAATGCTAACGACAGAAACTGAAGAAACTTCGCTAAGACTACTCCAGAGGGCAAAGATTACTTAAGAGTATGGTTACCATAAAAGAACAAAAAAGCAAGGGAAAACAACAGTGATTACCGAACCCAAAGCAAAACATGTCCTAAATCTACGACGTTCTTAGCGGACATAGCAGAGTAACAAGAGGACGATAATGCGCGCCTGGGATGTACGTTTTCACTGCATCTCGCACTGCGCCTAGACTAAAGTCAGCTAGAGTGCAATGTTACTGATTTCTGAGTTCGTAAATTCAAAACTTAGTTCAGAAGGGCAAATTCTTATTTTAGATCCTCGATGTTTCGAAAGGTATCTGATACATAATTATGTACTTGGCGAACTACTACACAACAATAATTATCTATCGAGACCTTTCGCCACTCGAAAACCGTTGTCGGTAAGCTATTGTTACTCACGACGTGTTTTTATTGCTGTTTTGCGCACTTAATGAATCTATAAATTTTTTCCACGGACACGTACCAGCTTAACTGACACTTCTATTGTGGATTATTGAGAAAATGGCAGATGTTAGCGAATATATTAGAAAACGTGGATTGAAAACGAAATGTTTGTGGTCATTTTCGGATCCAAAAATTTGCTTGGTTTTGGAAAAATCGTCGGCCGAACGAGAACTTCCAGACATTTTATGAATGCTAAACTGGAGTTTTTGTTTAAATAAAGCAAGCTGACGGTCTGCACGACAAATAAAACTTGTATAAAAGTGCACCTTTTAGTAATAGTATTTAAAATATAAATCTTGCCGTATTCCTTTAGGTCTTCAACATGCAAAGTAAGTAAAATAATTTATGGTAGTTTAAAATATATTTCATTTCTTAAATAAATAAATTATTAATAATAATTCCAATAAATAAATACTTCGATATTTATAGCTATTAAAACGTACACATCTTAATTTTATGCTGAATAAAAGAATAATGCTTTTTTAAAATCTGAGTTAATGTTAATATACTTTATTTCTTAAATAAATAAATTATTAATAATAATTCCAATAAATAAATACTTCGATATTTATAGCTATTAAAACGTACACATCTTAATTTTATGCTGAATAAAAGAATAATGCTTTTTTAAAATGTGAGTTAATGTATCCGTAAGAAAAAGAAAACCAAAATTTTCGAGTTTTTTTTTTGCATTTTCTTTTTTAAACAGTTACGCGGATTTTACTAAAAATATATACCGGAACTTCGTAAAAAGTTAACTAATGGTAACACCACGGAGGGATTAAAGGGGTTGGGGGGGGGGGTGATCGATTACTCCTCCGCTACAGGAAAAAGAAATTCTATTTTACTTCCATAAAATAGACAAATTTCAACTAACCGCCCATAAAATTGCATTAATCCGTCCTTAGGCAAGACGTATCGCCCCCTTAAATTAATAAAAAGATTACTCTTATTAATCGTTTATGAAAATGCACATAAACAAGCAAAAAAGAAGAAAAGATCATTACTAATTCTCATGGGTCAAGCCACATAATACTTAATTTTAAACAACATTCAATTGATACTCTCTCTGGGTTAAAAGTAACGAAATATAAAATTTAAAAATGCTCTTTATTAAAAATTTGCGCTCGCAATTGAAAAAAAACGAAAGGAATTGAGGCGACACAAGTCATGTTTTAACGTCTCAGCAGAATTCGCTCTCTTGCTTTATTAGCCAGCTCGCCGAGTGAAGACAAGACAATAACAACCTTCGCCATGACGACGCGGCGTCGGTATCTCTGTTTGTGAAGGCCCGTTTTCCCCCGTATTACATAAATTATTTTTTTAAAAAAGCACTATCGGACTGAAATATTTTTAAAATGGTTTCACGAAGCTTGTCCGCACCTGTAACTACATCGATGCTTTAAATGACATAATGGGGGGGAAAAAAAAAATTCAAATGCTCCCTGCATGCCGACGTGCCGTCACTTGAAGTGCATCTATGTGCTTTATTTTCTACAGAAATAAATTTGTTAGCATCGGCTTCACCGGAGCTTGCGCGCTAGCTACAGATCAAAAAGCAAGCCGCGTCCTGGAAAAAAATCCCTTTTTGACATGCATAGTCCGCGGACTATATTAGCTAAATTATGGTAACTAACTATCCCCGATCTCCGGGATCCATGTTTGCCAACTGAACTTCAATCTTTTTGCAGCCTTTTGGTAAATGAATAATTTTAAAAACAAGATGTAAAACAAAGTTTTTAATACTCTATTGTTAAATTAAAATTTAAGGCATTTTAGTAACTCAACTCAACAGAAAAGTATTATTTTCCCCATAATATGTTTATTGATTTCTGAATCATTTTCCCTCAATTTTAAAATCAGGAAAATCGCTATTTCGTTTTATTCTCATGTGCAGGATTTTCTTTGGTAATTATTTTTACAGTTAATTTTAAAAAGAATAATCTTGTGAGTTGGTATTTTGCAGCTAATATAGGAAGGAGCAGAACATATGTCCCTGTCATAAGTTTCACTTCTGTGTGCTGCAAGACTGCTAAGATTCTAAACTTTTACCTAAGAAAATATTTAGAAATTTATTAAAGAATTATTCTTTTTCCAATAAAACAAGAAAACTTCACTTTTATTCTATCATTTGAATGCTTATTTTAAAAAATGCCAATGCCATATATATAATTTTTCATTCCATTTCTGGTATAAAAAAAAAAAAAAAAAAAAAAAAAGATAGGTATTAAAATATATATATTTTTTTTTGAGAATCAATTTTTTATTTTATTTTCATATCAAAAGAATAGTCTGAAATTTGGATGTGAGACTTATGATTTGTTTTGATCTAGGATTTTACGATATTACTTAAGATAATTATTTTAAATAATTATAGCCTGTTTTCTTTTATTAAATATTGTATATCTAAAACCGATTATTAAACATTTACAGTGCATAGATATTTTCTTCAGGATCACACTCAATTTGTTTGTGGTTGAATTTAAGCTCACACATTATTCCCCAGTTCCATGTTTTTGCATTATCAACCTTGTTATATATGCCTGAAAATACGTGCACGTAAATTTTTCAATTTTTTGCTGGAAAATATGTCCACATGTATTTCCTCTTTTTTGCTCTTCAGCTGTTTTCATGCCTGCAAAAATCCAGGGGGGGCAAGTGCCCCCCTGCCCTATGCTGCCGGCGCCCATGAATGCAAATAGTTCAAAAGTATTTCCTGTTAAAAAATTGTTTATTTCTTTAAAAAAGTATCTCATTTTAAAATTGGCTGTGTTAATAAATGTTTTAAGCTATACATTTTTCTTGTATATGTAATTTTCTTGATTACTGATATATTACGCATGTGTACATGGAGTTTTTTCATCGATAACAAGGGTTTTTTAAAGTCTCCATAATTTTTTCGAAAATCTCCCTAATTTTCATTCTCCAAGGTTGGCAGCTATGTATTACAAATTTCCTCATTTCTTACTTTAGCACTTGTGTAAACTGTTGGACAATTTTAGGCAGTACAAACTGCATATTTTGCTCAAAATTTCCAAGCATGGATAATTTTGGTTCAACAAGCTGCTTAAAATACAAAATAATAAGCTACTACTGTAACTATGCAAATATATATACCGTAATTTATGGAAGAAATGCCGCACTTGGCATAAACGCCGTACCCCCGAGAATGAGCTTAGTTAACTAGAAAATCATCAGAAACGCCGCAGCCGCGATCGTTGTTGTTGTTGTTGTTGTTGGTGGGGGGGGGGGGGTGATCGTGGTCAGGAGTCAATGCCAGATAAAATTCAATATTTTCTTAAATAATTTCTTAATTAACAAAAAATATGTTGCATTACTTATTAGACCTAATTTATTAAAAAAGCTATTAAGTTGATCGGATATATTTCGGGAGAAAATAGATAAACGGTAAAAAAATCTCCTTTTTTCTCCCCTTTCCCATAGAATGTTTTAAGTATTTGACACTATTTTACGAAGCTTACGATTTCTATTTTCAACTAATCAAAGATATCAATGTTTATATTCACAAAGGTGAATTTATAGAAATAAAAAATTAACTTCTAAAAAACCTCTTGCATTCGCAAAAAGTTCGGACACACTACCATGCGCCATTAAAATGAAATCAGCGATCAATCGATGTGTGAGAAGAGGCTCCAGTTAAAAGTAAACATTTCCCTCATTATGGCCAGCTCTTGATTATGTAATGAGCTTGCTTCAGCAGATTGTTTGTTTTAAACTGAATGTTGTGTAGTAACTCTTGATGTTTAGTTTTAGATTAACTCTTTTGGGGGGGGGGGTTAAACTCACACCGGGGGCAACATAGACTAAATTCGTCTGAAATTCAGTATTTTAAGAACAATAAAGGTTCATGTGAAAAGCGGGTGCATTTAATAGAGGGTAGTGCACTTTTGCGGTATTTTGCAGAACTTTAACCCTTCAAAATATATATTCGAACCTTCATTAAAATTTAATTATAGTTCTAAAATGTAGATGTAAAAGATTTATTTATTTATTTATTTTTTTTTTTTTTACTTAATTGAAGAGACATCGGTTGGATGTATGAAGCCATCCACTTCAGAGCGCGGGACATGGACCCTTCTCAGGGTGCTCTGATGTATCACTTTCTCCAAAACTGGATCAAACCGCTTTTCTACAGGGTGTCGACAGATCAGGGAAATCATTGAAAAATCAGGGTACTTTATCAATCTGGAAAAATCATGGAAATATCGGGGAATTTTGCAAAAATATTTAAAAATCAGGGAACTTTCATTTTTTGTAGTGAACTAGATCATTTTAAAGGGGGTGAGAGATAAGATGACAGTCATTAATAGTTCTGTTAATTCATTTTTTAAATGAGAAATTTATAAATTTTAAAATGTATCATTCGGTGTAACTGGCTATTATAAAATCCTACAATGTGAGAATTCAGTTAAAACTAGAACTCTGAACAAATGACATTTTAAACTTTAGTTTGTAAAAGAGGACCTTTGTATTCCTTGATGCATATGTATGAAACATTTTTGTAAAGTTCTCATTATTACCAGTCTGTTTTAGCACAGTAATATTATACATATTTCAATGGACCATTCAATCTAAAACGACATAAACAAGAACTAAATTTCAAAAAGTAAAACATTTATCTTAAAAGTGAAACAAATCATACCTTTAAAGTAAAGTAAATAAAAAACTTTGTAAAAAAACACACATTTATTGTACACTATCTTAAATGCTGTATATCTTTAATATTAATATAATGCACATTGCATATCAGTTATGAGGTGAGTTATGTTCCACACAGACACTGAATAAAAAAAAAACTTTCATAGTCGTGCAATTGTCTTTGATCATGTTCTGCGAAAGTTTTGCAATATAATTGTTTGTGTGTTTGAAGGAATGTGGTTAAAGGTACAACTCCTTACATCCTTTATTAGATGTTTTATCTAGGAAAAGTTTCTCCCTTAATAGGAAAATAATGACTGAGGCAGAAAGTTTTCAAAGTTTAGCGAAGTGAAAAATAATATATAATCGAAATTGTGAGTCTTATAAACAAAGCATTTTTGCATTGAAACAAATAGGAATGAATTGTGACTTCACGAAAATGACTTATAAATGTAAAAGTCTTATAATTGAGAAATGTATAAACGGTGCTTTACTGCAATTTAATTTTCTCTTTGTTATACTGAGATACTTTACAGGTTTTAACATTTAGCCTTGTTTTTCAGCATTCTCATAATTTTATTCTCAATTATTATATCTATATATTTTTTTTTTTAGCAATATCATTAGTTTAATTATCATCAGTACTGGTCTGCGAACTATGAAAATTTAAGAAAGTGCAATTTTAGTTTGCTTTGTCAAACTTCTGGTGCCATTTGCCTTTTTTTTTGTGTGTTTGTGTGTCTTAAAATTCCACCTCTCCTTTCTTAGATGTACCTAGAAACAAAATCTAGCTTATTTAAATACAATGACAGTTGAATAAGGTCTAAAATTTTAATTTTTGAGAGATAAATTTCTCTATTATCTACTTGTAAGCGTGACCGGTGCCTAATTTTTTGTGAAAATGCTCTTAAAAATTTCTTTCCAAACTAAATCAAGAATACTATTTTTTGGGTCATTCAGTCTGGGCTGTGGCACCCTTTCGTGTTAAGGTGGCGATGATCGTAAAAAGAAAATGGTTGGTATACATTTTTGTCACATATTACGTGGACAATATTGAAGAACACAAACACTGTGTTGTATTGGAAGAAAGATGCATCGACCTCTGTAGAACGTTTTAAGATGTACCTGTGAGTACCGCATTGATGCTATTGCGGCCTAGTGTGTCGGTGGGCAAAGGCCTGCATCACACGAAGTGATCGGCCACACCACACCAGATGAACAGCCCAACTGCCGAAAATGACCGTTATAAAAAGCTGTTAAGAGTACAAAACGGTAGAAGTAAGGGTTTCTCGTTTGTTCTAGAAAATTCTGGGTGCAACCTGCATGTACTACCACAGCAGAACAGAAAAATTGCAAACATCTCCTTCAGCCAGTGCAGAACACATGAGCGAAGAGCTATTATTTTATTTATTTATTTAATTATTTTAGCAGGCAAGCAGCTGAGAGGAACTAAACATGAAAAGAAGTTGACGTGAGGGCTTTTACAGCTCTTGCAGAGAGGAGAAAAAAACATTCAGATTTAGACAATAAAATTCAAAGTAATTAAAATATAAAAAAAATATGTCCTATGCGATGAAAGAGCAACAGGACACACCTTATAATCACTCTGCCTGAAATCCTATTTGTGCTGAAACATGTTTTACTTTAATTTGCACCGAAGCTTCTGCAAAACCTACTTTTCCAAAAAATACTTTGCTCACTGACAACTGCACAAGTAGCCAGCTCCATAATTCTCAGCAGCTGGTAAGTGCATTTCACAAGGCAGTTCTACCTTTATCTCTTAAAAAGCAATGTCACCAAAGAGGTGAGGAGCCCCATAACAGAAATGGTAGCACAAGTCGCAGTACAAAATAAGCCTTTGCAAACAGAATGGTCAGCAACTGCAAAATCACACACTGAAGACTGCTTTAGAGTTCTGAAGATTATTCGGTGCAAACAAACAAAAAAAATGTAGGTGCTTTTATTATTATTATTATTATTTGCACATGTTAGTAAAAGTTTATCCAGGAAAACACCGAGAGGGTCTCGAACACCATCTTGGATTCTTCATTTAACGTTGTTTGACCAGGTTAGATTTAAACAGGGATGAGATTCTTTAGACTTTAGTCCGATTTTCAGACTTTTTCAGTGTTTCATAAAAATTCAGATTTTTCAAATTTTAAACATTTTCCGAATTTTTTTATTTTTTTAAAGTAAAATTGTATATAAGTAGGATAGATTTAATATCAGTAGCAATTACAATATTTATTGAACTTGAAATTCATAAGTATTATTGCTCAAATGCTGTTCTCACATTCTTTCATATTTTTTCCTTTTTTGTCAATCTCATCCCCTGTTTAAATCTGGACCCATTAATACAGTCTGACCATTCTCTGCATGCAACATTCACCCTGATTGAGTCTAAGGCCCCACCATGACCAAGTGTATAAAGACATTGAGCAAGATAGATGGCTGAAGTGTTAAGGTTCCAAGTTTGTGAGCCTACTGTACTGACATCGACTTAACTGTGTGGAGTTTAGGATGTTTTTCTCCAGATGTAATGTGAATATGCATTAGAACCCCTTAAAAAGTTTCCCTCCTAAGACAGATAGCCCTCGATTAGCTTTGCCTTGCTAATATACAAATATAGTCTCTAAACCCTGGGTTGACAATCTTAATATTTTGTTTGTGTTGTTATGGTCAAGGTATGCATAGGCTATGTGCTTGGAATGGGAGTTGCATTGGTTGGAGGACTTTCTAAGGAGTTTTAATGCGTATTTATGTTACATCTGGGAAAAAAATGAGCAAAACTCCAGATCATTAGATCAACAGCTGCGCGATGGACCCGAACCCAGAACCTCCACACTTCAACTGTGTACTATGCTCAGTGTCAAACCACTTGTTCATGGAGGGGCCATTTTAAATTTTGTCTCCTTCCACTCCCCCTCCTTTAGCATTATTCTACAGTATGTATGTAGTATTTTTTCATTTGTGTACCTACTATTCAAAACTATACTTGATTATTCATTCTTTTATGTGTTTAAAACCTCGTAAACGAACGAATAATCAGTTATCGACATTATAATTAAGATCATGTGAGTACATGGACATATTTACTTTTATTTAAATTGACTATATTTTTATCAAATAATTAAGTTTTATTACTCATTGCTATTAATTAGTCATAATCATTATTAATAAGTAATAAGAGTTGCTCTGTTAAGCAGTTATATTATTGAAAATGAGCTGCTCTCTAAACCTCTTCATCTGCTCGGAAACAATTTTCCTGTTCCCAAAAATGCTCCAAAACTGTTTACAGCAGTTAGCACCCATGATTAGCCATCACAGTCGTCTAATCGCATGATTTACTTCTATACTGTTTGTTTTCATTTCAGGAAATAAAATTAAAAGGGCTCCCCCCACCCCCCCTCCTTTTAGACATTTTAAAAATTTCCTAGGGTTTTACAATCCTCCCCCCCCCCCTTTGAAAGTATCAATAGTGGAGGTTTGACTATTAATATTTTGTTGCATGTATGTGTAATGCAAGTTAATTTTTGTTTCTTCTGCAGAGTTTATTGTATGAAATAAATACTATAGATAAACTGAATTTGTGCAAAACTGATATTTATATTTTATTGCAGATAAAAGCAAGCTCTCTAGAATTACAGTTAAGTGTCTCAACTCTTGCACAGATGCAAGCTGTTGGCTTGCTTCTTTTAGAAGCACTCATGTCAAAGTAAGTGCTCAAAAAATTTGTTAACTTTTTTCATATGTATTATTTTTCAATAAATGTGTTAATTTAGTTTATAAATTTCTATCTTTTTTTATAGTTTAGATTTAATAAAATATTCATCTTTCATTTCATCTGCATTAAACTCTGCATTGAAAGCATCAACGTTCTCTATTAGTGGGGAATCAATAAGGTACCTTATGCTACTTTGATATTTGTATATATTTTTTTAATGCATTCATTTTATGTAAATGCAATTTTGCAAACTGAATATGTTACAATCTTTTATAATTAAATTTTTATTTTAGTGAACTTCGTCTAGCTACATGGAAGCTAGTTGATATGTGGCTTATTAAACAAGGAAATAAGGTTTCAATTGACATTGCAGCAGATTCATTTGACATTCTTGATGAATTATTTAAAGATATTCGTCCAAAAGTTGAAGAGAGAAAAGATTCATTCCAGGTTTTTAACCAGTTTTTGTTCTAAACTATTTTTATTCTTGTTTAGTTACAACACAAAAGTATTTTGCTTTGTTAAATAATTTGAACTTTAAAATATCATTGATGCAGTCTTGCTCTGTGTCTAGTGTAAGCTTTAAAACTTCATATTTTTTGTTTTTCTTTCTCACTCTCTAAAAATTTTCAGGAAACCACCCAAAAAAAAAAAAAAAAAAAAAAAAAATGGAGCATAAAATTGAAGATTTGGAAACACTCAGTGTTGACTTTAGAAAAAAAGGCCACCGGGGCGGGGAGAATTTCAAAAAGGGCATCCTTTTCTCCAAAAAGGCATTTTGGTGCTTTTTGAGAATGTACAGGTAGATAAACATATATAGAAACTGGTTTGAAACCATCTGATCCCCGAAACTTGAACATGTAGAGTTGTAATATGTGTTCTGACTACAATGCATAGTTAGATTTTTTTCCCAATTTGTCTTAAGTTTTTTCCCCCCTTCTTTTGGAGATAATATCCTGTAGTAGTAAGTGTAAGCGAAATAGGAAAAATGATTTGTTGATAATATTTTGCTCTAAACGTGAGATAAATATGGGAATTAAATCTGTAGATAACTAGAAGTTTCTGATTTAAAAAAAAAAAAAAAAAAAAAAAAAGAAGTTTTAATAAAAGTAATTTTGAAATTTCTGCTTAATTTTTTTTACCCCCAAAATTACGTGACGTACATGTTTATTATTTATAAGAATAGTACATTTATTGAAGAAGGTTTCAAAAATTTTTAGCCAGACATGACTTGTTAGGCAGTAGGGGAAGACAGAGGGAATGTTAATTTATGTTCCTCAATTTTATCACACTATCACTACTGGACCACAATTACTGGATCAGGTTCATAAACGATATTTCACTTATATTGGTACAAACTTTTAAACAGAAAAGGACTGTCAGTGTAAGTAGATTGGGATAGATGTGTTTAGCAGGTAATAAAAATAATAAAATTTCTGCAATGAAGGATGCATAAAATTTAATAATATAAATCAGAATTTTATTTAAATTCTTTCGTTCGCAATAATTATTGAACGAGTACCAAGTAAAGATTTTCAAACTTACCCTTATTACTATTAGACATTTAAAATTACATCAAACAATTTAACTCATCCATCAATTGATAAGTATAGAAATTGGGGAAATTGAATTCAGAACACAGAAGATTGCTAGAAAAAATGACATAGTCATGCAATTTTGTATTATATCCAAAGGTTGGAATGTACAACACCATATCAAATCAAATTACTGAAATATATCCCCCGGGTGGCAAGACAAAGATGGTGGCCGGCAGGACACTTAAAAATAATATGGTGGAAAACTAAAGGACCAAAATGAGAGCAGAATGCTGAAACTTAAAAAAGAATGGGGCGGCAAACTGAAGGACCGCACTGGGCGCCAATAACCCTAGCGCTACACTGCTAAAGCAAAAGATTATTAATATGCTCTTAATTTGGCAAAAGCATAATGTGTTTCAATTACTGTATTCGCAAAACATCGCAAATTGCTTGATTTTAAGATCGATTTAAGTGGATAAAGCCACTGAACTTGGTTGACAGCTGAAATGTTGTAGTTAGTTCCCACGCTCGGGCCCCGGGCCGCACGACTGTCGGTCTGGAGTTTTGGTCAGTTTCATCCAGATGTAAAGTCAATACATGTTAGAACTCCTTAAAATGTCATCCAACCGAGGCATCCCTTTAGGGCATATCCCTTGTCTAGGCTTGCCATAACAAACAAGCAAATCCCGCAGAGTTTTCGAATAGCAAAACGTCGTTTTGCTATGGCATACTTTCTGTATCATTCGTAATTATATATGGTTAGTAAATAACTGTTATACATTAAGAATAATATGTACTAAGAAAGTCGATTAAAAAGAGGTAATCGTTTGGGGATGAAAATAAAAAACAAACTTGTTAGTGTGCAAAACTATTAAAAACAGCAAGAAGCGCAATAACTATATACAGCTGGCAACGAACTCTGGAATAATGATTGTTCGATAATTTGCAACTACATATTTATCAAACGTAGCTACCGATATTTGAGGATTGACAGATGGAATCGGGACTTTTTAGATAACATTAGAAAATTTTGAATTTCCCAACCATATTTTCTTCCCCCAACTCCTAAGTGAGATGCCCACGTAGACGTAGTTCTGCCCTGCGACCAGGCTTCTTTTCTCACTTGAGTCAGCAAAAACAAAACATACTAGAGGGGCCACTTTCGGGTTACTCGGCTTGGGCAAATGAAAACATAGACAATGAGAAAGGCAGTAACAGTATTTCGATCTGAAAAAATAAAATATTTGAAAAAGGCATTTTAATAAATTACACTTTTGGGAAAGATCCGATATCATAGACTGTTTTGGTGAAAAGGCCACTTTCAATTGAACCTATTTTTGTACTCAATCGTGTTTCTGTGAAGGAGCCGTTTTAATTAACGTATTTTCGTGACGGGCCACAAGTGTTATGTAGGGGGGAAAAAAGGTGATTGTTGACTAAGAATAATAAAAATGTAAAAGCAGGAGGGCAGAAAGAGGAGAAATAGGGCTCTAAAAAGACGATAAAAGGCCGCCGGGCGCTGCACTCTGCCAAATCAATCTACTTGAGTCAATACTAGAATCTGTGAAGGTGCTGATTAATGTCAACAAAAAGGAAAGGGATGCTGCAACGTAATAAATGTAAACAGAGGGGAGAGGATGGCACTATGAATGAAATCGGGGCAAGAAGAGCGACAGGCAGAGCACTGTTTTTGGGTGGCAAAAGGGCGGCTTTTTTTTTTTTTTTTAAGGCAAGTACAGGGTGTCGACAGATCAGGGAAATCATGGAAAAATCAGGGTACTTTATCGATCTGGAAAAATCATGGAAGTATCAGGAAATTTTGTAAAAATATTTAAAAATCAGGGAACTTTCATTTTTGCCTAGTAAACTAGATTGTTTTTAGTTGTCAATCAGCGTCTGACTCGCGGCTCCGTTCCGGATCATACGATACTCAACTGAGGAAAACATTTTAGGAATCCGAAAACCAGAATATGATCATACGAGAACATAGAAATATGAATCACGGTTTTGAAAAAACAAGGTGCACATGATAAAGTTTTCGGATTTCGCACAAACTAGTCTTTATATTCAGATGACTAGATGTCGTCTTATTTTTATAGATAGGGCTCATTTTGAAGCCTTTTTACATCTTTTTTTTTAATTTGAAACGATACATCGATAAATAAAATAAGTTATTAGGTGGCCAGTTTATTTTGATCAGTCATCCTTATGCTTAAAATTGAACACTATCTTTAAAAAACGAGGAAACTTTCTGCTATATTGTCTTTTAGTGTTCAGCTAAATTTTATGTTTGGATTTATGAAACTGAACTACAATTTTATTGATATTAAGCATTTTTGTGGTTTTCTATTATTTATTTCCCTATATGAAGCATTCACTTTCATGTGTGCATGATACACAATGGTGATTTACATGAAAGATTATGGTATGTATATAATTAGTTCTGGAAATTTGATAAAGAAAGTCAGGGAAAAATCAGGGAACTTTTTTCCTCAATTTCTGTAGCCACCCTGAAGTAGGGCGGGTAGGGTGCAGCGCCCTTCGAAAAACGTCTAGGATGAACACCGTACATAATGCAAGCTGCTAAAAATCACTGCATTCAATGTCTAGCAGTTCACCAACTTCCATTTTACGAAAAAAAGATCTTAGCTCTGTATTATTACTCCTTAAAATTTATGCTAAGGGTTCTTGCTGACCCTATTTTTTGAATTGTAAGTCCGAACACTTTAATGTTCGCAGACGATAATTTGTGGCAACTGTAGCAAATTTATCTGTTGTAAAATGAATTATGAAGGAAATAAAAATGGAGTTGACGGAGCATTAACACACTATGATTTTGAAGTAGGGTTAAATCAACAAGAATGCCTTCAGTGTCTCAATTAGCATTTAGAAATGAACCTCCATCTTGTGTTACTTTATTCAGATGGTCCACAGAACTAGAGGTCGAAGTTCTCTCCTAAATGAAAAACACACCGGAGGAATCTTGTCAACAGTCCAGAAAATGCCAGTTATACGAAAAATGTTAAGAGGATAAGCTCTGTACTTACCAAATGACATAGAAGGAACTTAACATTGGATCTGCAGCTATACATAAAATTATTCTCTAATAACTGCATATGAAAATATTAGTTAGACATTGAGTCCTCCATAATTTAATAGAACACTAAAGATCATAGTATATCAGAATCTGCATAGAAATACCAAAACTACTTAATGATGGTGGACACCATCTTATTTCTAAAATTGTAACTGTTGATGAAATGCACATACCATTTTTTGGCATACCAACGCGGCACAGGCGCATCATTTCAGCTTTTCATTTGGGGGTGCAAGATTTGCTGCATTAAAATCACAATATGGAATAAATTGTTTGTTAAATTTGAGGGGGGGGGTGACCGCGCCCCTTTTTGCCACCCCTGCAAGGAAGTAAAGTATGGGTCTTTGAAGAAAGTACAAGATTGGTCAAAGCCATCAAGCTGGAGAGACAAAACACAGTTACAACCTACTGGTTCACCTCTAAATACAGGGTTGCCACCAGTCAGGGAGAGCCAGAATAACCTTGGAAAAGGTTGGGGAATTTTATTTTCCTAAAAAAAGTCAGGGAAATTTCTAGGAAAAATCCAAATTTTCGTCCAAAACCTGGAAAATTATCACAACTCAGCATTTCAGGGAGGAGAATCTTCTGTGAAATTCTGTGTTTTATATATATTTTTTAAACAGTACGTAGATTACATTATCATCATAGACAAGCTTTGTATGTCATATCTGCCAACTCAAGTTCAATCTTTTTGCATTTATTTGGCAAATTAGTATTATCTTTTAAGTATTTAATTATTCATATATTTAATGCAATTAAGTACACAAATTCTTATTTCGATTTATTTTTATAAATTTTTTGAATTTTAAACACCAGGCATGAAAGTTTTCAGTCGTTTGACTGATTTCAATCTTTTTCAGCATCATTGATGTATTTGAGATTTAGTGTTTAAATTAATTTAATGAATTTAGTTATACTGAATACAGTGATATAATGAATGTTAGTTAATTTAATAATGAATACATATAAAAGAATAACAGGTAATGTGCCCAGGAGCTGAATTATATCCAGTGTTCTGCAACATAACCTCAAACAGCTGCAATGTTCTGCAGGCATTTTGTCCAAGTCTGTCAGACCATCAGGGATGGAAAATCAGTGCCAATTTCAACATTAAATGCCATCTTGCTACAAAATTGGAAAAATTTCGAATTTTGCGCCAAAACTAAGAGTTTTACATTTTTGTTGCCTTCCTCAAAAAAAAAAAAAAAAAAAAACTCTTAAAAGCAGTATAATTGGAAGTTGGAAAGTCTCAGAATTCGGAAGAAGTTTCGAAAAGTCGGCAACGATGTGCACGAAAGCAACCCCGTTATTGTTAGTTATGGCTAACCCACCAGCTGCACCTGAAAGCTGATCTCGTTGGGAGAGCTGAGCCTCTCCCACTATCCATTGCCAAAATGTGGTCACATGACTTCCGAGATTGGAATTCGCTTTCATGTTCTCGAGCTATGAGAAGAGCCCATCAGTGTTTGGTTTTTATAGAAGCAAGTGAAAGCCCGTGACGTTTGCGAAATGCGCCCCGAAATGTGTTTCTTTCTGCTTGTTAAAATGCTTAAATAATATTTTCAGATACTAATTGAACACCTATTAATTTTCTAATTTAATATGATTGCATTTTAAAAGCAACATTTACTAGAATTTGGCGCAAACCTATGAAACGCGTTTGGTCTTTGATAGAATAGAACTTTTACTTCTGGCTCCATGAAAGCTGTGTAGAGCAAATTTTTCACCTCTCCGGGTACATTGAAGTTTAATGTACAAATTTAGATTGTACGATTAAATGATTAAAAGAAAGAATATCGATTATTCTTTAATTAAATAAAAATATACAAATATAGTTTCACAGTGAGAAATCTCCTGGTGTTCAAATTTTTCTCCATAAACACCTTTCTCACGAAAATTTGATAACTTATTAAAAAGTTTCTGTCGTAACATTTGATTTTAGAAAACTTTGAAAATTTTAGAACTTATCTCGGATTCTTGGAATTCTAGCTATGATTAATAATAAAATTAGGTAATAGCACTTTCGTTTTATGTTTGAACAGACCCACATCACAATTGCACTAATAAAATCATATGATTTGATGCAGGGATCACTCTAGAACCCCAAAAAATTCAATGCTTAATTCTTTATAATGTTTTCGTTAAATAAAAACCGTAGTCTTTTAAATATTCGGCGATAGTTATACATTCTGCAGGGATGAAAGGATGCTCTTTCCTTAGCGAGAAACAAAGCAATGCGTCTGGTAGGAGCCGAAAGCCACATGTTTACAGTGATTTCCCAACTTATTGAAAGATTGAATGTTTTTAAAACTCATACATATTAATGATCTGGGAGTGATAACGCAATCTTGCATTCTTCACTCTGCAGCACTGCTCTTTTGACTGAAATTAATTTAATTTGATACAAACTATCTTTTGAAGCTAATTTAATCAATGTATTATATATTATATTAAAAAAAACCTCCCTCCCTCTTCCAATTTCACTTTTTAGCATATATTAGTAATGCAATTAATTTTACCTGTAAAATGTGAAAAAAAAAAAAAAAAGTTTTTCTTCTTGGGCGTAAATTTCTTTCCACTGCTATTTTGCACGTCGTTAACAGGAGAGTGGAAACTATTTTTAGCTCACGTTTTTTCTCCCCAACGTGGGAGATGGAAGTCCCAAGTGTTTGATATTGTTATCATTATGATGAATGAAATTAAAATCCACCTCACCAATGCACTGGTTTCTGCTGCCCTAAAGACTACTAGCCTATCCGACGTTAGCCCGACTGGCCGATGTCCCGGTTCACTCCTGCCAATTCACCACCACCACTTCGCAGGAGTAGAAAGATGCTGCCAAATGGTTATGAGTTAGGAGCATACATCTGGCAGTAACAATGGGAAAGAAAAGGGCTCCGATAAAATGCAACTCCGAATTGGTAGCGGCCATTTTGTCCCACAAACTTGTAGATGTGTGATTATTACTACAAGTAAGATGCAATATAAATCAAATAAAGTAAAATGTGACTACATTTTGTTTTCATTTATAGAACAGTTTTTTGGCTGATTTACAAAATAAAAAAATAGATCAGAAAAGAGTTTTATTTAAAAAAAAAAAAAAAAAAAGTGTCTGGAGAAATGTTTCAGAATCACTTAGTATATTTGAATAATAAATTAAACATCAGAAATATATGGAAAGAAGTTTATCAACCTAACTTAAATTTTCTATATGTTAACTAGGAAACTTTAGAATAAAATACCAAGTATCTAAAAAAATAAAAATTAAAAAAGGAAGTATCTTTTTGTAATTATGATGAAGCTTTTTAAAAATCACCCGATATTTAAAATATCATTTTGCTACGAAGTTTAACTTATTGAAATTTCTCCTTAAAAACAAACCATTTTCTTCTTTTATTCATAAGCAAACAAGATTAAAATAATTACATTTTTTGCAGCATAAGACATAAAGATACATAAGGCAGGAGTAGTTTCTTCTTAAAATATCGCAAAAGTTTACCGTTTGCTTTTGTATCTCAAATTAAATTAATTTACATAAAACTATTTTTCAAAAATGTTTTTTAAATTATTATTTATAAAAAAAATACTGTAATTAGTCTACAGTTGTCTATGCTATCCGCTGGAAAAAGTAAAATAAAAGAAAGAAATTAAACAGTTGGAGAGATTTTACATTTTTCAGTTTAAAGCATTTTATAAACTGCTACAAATCTACAATTTCTTGCTATAATTATGATCATTATTCTATGCTATAATCATGTGAACCGCTCCAAAAGTGAGATTTTTCTTGCTCCAAGCTGCTCCAATATTGAGATTTTTATGCTCCAAAACTGATTTTTTGATTTTCCATCCCTGGACCACTGCAAAATGCGAAATAGGTATAAAAATTGTGTGAAAAGTGAAGAGAGAGAGCGAAGCATATAGAGGACAATTCGCTTTAATTATTCTGCAGAACACGTCATTTTTATTTCTTCTTTTAAAAGATGAAATATTCTGCAAAGACTGTGATTGTTCTTTGTCGCACATCGCACTTTCTGCTGCCGGGGTAATGTGTTAAATGCATATTAATTTATTTGTCCTGTATGATCCGCAGCTAAGTTCAGTCTTTTTAGTTGTTTCGTGCTTTCATGTCTGAAACATACAAGATCTGTGTCACATCATCGGAAAGTTTGAATGCTAAACTAATCACCACATTAATTCTTTAATTTAAAAAAAGGATATGCATTTGCATTAGATTGACCAAAAGAAAATTATCTGCTTTCTGTGATTTCATTGGCTTAATTAAGCAAGTATTTTGGTTTATTTCTGTGATTTTATTATTTTTATTTTTATAAAATTTGTCTAATTTGAAAAATCCGAATCAAAACTAATTTTGATCTAGACCAGTAAATCTTATATTGATGCCTGTATAGTAAGACTTTGGCTCTGCATATGTGTTGATTTGGTTATCACTAACAGCATCATAACAAATCACCAAAAGTTTGGAATTTTATTGCAGAATAGTCTGGAAAACATATGCTTAACTATGGGCAAGAGGGGGGGGGGGCAATTGCCACTAACCTAAAATTCAAGAAAATTCAAATATAGCCTGTTTGAAAATGATACTGTCTACAATAGGAACATTTTGCCCTTCCAATGTTACATGTTAGTTTACGCCAATGCTTCAAAAAGAGAGGCAACCCTGCAATTGTCTTCCAGAAATTCTTCAGCATGACAATGCATTTTATACGATGAGATTGGCACTGGAATTTCTTGAACAAAAACGCTTCAAAGTGATAGAACATCCATCCTCTTCCTCTATCTTGCTATGTGTGACAATTGGTTATTTTTTAATCTACAGAAAAATTTATGTGGTTACTGTTTTCACTCTGAAGATGAAATTGTTGAGGCTATAAAAGCATATTTTGCATAAATTTTAAGAAATGGATGGCTTGAGGCTTTTAAACTTGCCTACAAAATTTGCCTACAAAAGTGCATTGATGTTGGAGGGAATTATTTTGGAATACTTCCAAAATTTGGTTAGACTTTTACCATTTAGCCCAATGTTTCTCAACATTTTTTGATTGAAGGCACATTGAAAATATCTGAAATTATTTGCAGCTCACCTGAATATATAAAATACATAAGTTGTATGGTGCAAAAATAGATATTTATAAATAATTATGTATTTACAAAAAAAATAAATAAATAAATAAATAAATAAAATAAAAAACAATGAGAAGGCAAATCTGTTTTTGCGTGTGTCTTGCTTCAAACAGCACTTTCGAAAATCAGCAGACATGTTTTCCATGATGTAAAATAAATGTTTCGCACTTCATAGATCAGTGATTGTCTTGTTCAGTGAAAGTGAACAAGACAATCACTGATACAACACCACAGAGGTTGGAATACTAATGATCTATAACTTTCATTTTAATTAATAACATTCTACAAAATTCAAATTTTAATTATTTAACAGTCCTTATTTTATACAGCCTAAAGTGAAATTTAGAGATTGTAACACATTCACTAAATTAACAATCTGGATGTTTCTTTTGACATTTTTTTTCCCCCCTTACAGTCAAATAGCACACAAGGTCATCAAAAATCAAAGAAAATTGCTCCTAAACCCCCCAAAATTAAAAGCTATCATGTGAAGATGAACGATCATTTACTTTGTACAGAAGCCTTGAAAAGTAAGTTTATATCTTGATTAGATGTCATTAAAATTTACAAAAGATTTTATTGCTGAAAATATCAAAATGGGAAATAGCTTTAAAAAGTCTAAAATTTTAAAATTGTGAATATAGCCTGAATGCAACTTAGAGACCATCTTTTTAAATTCAGTGCTTTGAAATGAGGATTTTTTTGGCATATATGTTTCTCTCACTATTTGCATATTAAAAGCAGGCATTCTTTGGGAACTTGTGGTTTTAACTACATATCAATCCATACTTCTTTTCTTTGCTGCTTTCTTCATTAGATGTCATTTTTCTTTTTTGCTCAGAAACCACTTTCATATTTCTAATAGCCAGTGGCAACTTGTACATAATGCCTTGGAACTGCAGCACCCATTACAATTTCAGTTTCTGTATCCTTTCCAAATGCTGGTAGTTCTTAACTCTACTCTAAGAAAGTAGCCATCGCGTAACAATAACAAAAATCTCAACCAAAATATAGAAAATTCTGAAAATATAATTAAAATCTTTCAATCAGCAAGAAACTGTTCTTTGATACAGCACTTGCAAACATTGTGTCCAATTACTCTGTGCGAATGCAAAGTACGGAGTGATAAGGTCGGACATAGGCTGAAAAAGCAGAGAGAACTGGAATTCGGAACTCCAGCCAAGCAGTGTTAGGTCTCTAAAAATTTAGGGGATGAAACAAAGGCAGATAATGTTTCAAACAATTTACTGGTAGCTAGGTCTGGCTTTTTTTTTTTTTTTTTTTTTTTGCCAAGCTCCTTTTACATTTTCAGCAATGAAAATTGTATTTCTCTCTCCTTTCTGAAAGAAGTAGGTCATGGACATTTGAATTAAATAATATGCACCTGCAAAATGTTGAATTTTTGTAAGTGTGTCCATAGTTTTAATATAGTGAGTTCTTCCTCTTTTTTAATATACCTCCAGGAGTTATGAGATTATTTATATTCTCTTGTATTTGCAACCCCCGCTGTGTCCTCTTTGAACAGATGTGGGTTGCTACAGAGGTTCAGAATATGTACCACAAGAACAAGGATTGAGGGAAATTTTTATCCCGAGGCTATTTAAAGGGGAAAAAAATTATGGAGATGCAATTGCTTATCAAAAGAAGCTAGTGATAGTCGCTTAAAGTAGAATAAAAATATGCTTCAGGTTTGGGAAATTTTGGACAAAACAAAATGTATTCTGGGATAATATTGGGCCCTAAACATTTTTGCACCTCTGGGTTGCCGTACAAGTTAATCAAATCTTGTGTGGGGAAAAGAAAAAAGTTGGCGGGAAGCTGTAATTGGCACTTTGCCATTTTTTTACATCAATGTTGTACTTTCATTTATAAATTTATGAAATATTTACCAGGGTGATGAATTGTGCAGCTAAATGCAGACTGTTCATTCGCTTGCTTTTTATCCCTGAATTAAAAATCAGTGTTCATGCTGTATGAAGCTAAGTTTTGAATTGCCATTATGTTACATACAGGGATGTGCCAGCTGCTCCAAATTGTGCCAATCTGCTACAAAAAGATTGTTTTGGGACATTTTTGCTCCAAATTCAGCAAAACTGCTACATTTTTAAATTTTTCCATATATGTTTAAACGTTTGTAAATCTCCCGAATTTTTGCAAAAGTCATTACACATTCTAAGCATTCTAATTTTAATCTTTCTCTATTAATCTTAAAAATGAATATTTTTTCTTTGGCATCCCTTTGTTTAACCTCCAATGCCTTTAGAGTAAAAATTGACCTCTGTTTTAAATTTAATTTTGTATAAATTTGTCATTTTTTGTTACCAAATTTTTTATTAACAATGATGGTAGTTAACCCATTTGTGCCCAGATATTTTTGAGACTTTCTTTGATTTTTGCTAATACCAGCAATAATAGATAAATTTCTGATGTCAACTTCTTGAGCAAGGGATGATTTCTTTTAAAATCATTATGTATAAAAATTGAAATGTCAACATCCTACTGGGTCATGTTAAAATATAATGTGAAGTTGAGGTTCTATACTCGTGAATAAAGGCCAGGAAAAATAAATAACGCTTTTGACTGATAGCGAAAATGCCGTCCCAAAAAAGGGACACTAGGCATAAATGGGTTAATATAGTTTAGTAAATATTGTATTTTTGATTTAAAATAGATATTTTGTATAGCAATGTATAAAATAACTGAATTTTTCATTTATTTCATAAGCTTCTGGCTCTCTTTCCCCCCCCCCCCTCCTCCCCCCCCCCCAAAAAAAAAAACTGGTTTTTGTTATAAGGTAAGAGTTTTTAAGAACCCCCTTAATTTTCATTTTTTTGATTGGCATTCTTTAATGACATTTCTCTTTCCCTCCAAAAATAAATTTTGTATTTCAAAATTGACATTCTTATGCTCCAAAAGTGACTTTTTCTTGCTCCAAATTGCTCCATTAATCTCTTTTCCTTGCTCCAAAAATGTCTTTTTTCTTGCGCCACAAATTGCTCCAAAATTTAATTTCAGCTGGCACATCCCTGTACATATATTTGTAAAATAAGATCTAGCCAACCATTTTTTGTGTAGATTTTTCAGAAAGTTTTTTTTATAAGAGACCACAATCAACTCTGTTAGCCAATATTTTAAGAATATTGCATAATTTTTAATTTGTTTTTTCCTTTTACCTTTTTGATAAGCATGCTATGAAGGGCAATTTATGCATGGAAGAATATTTTAGGTAAATAAGTAGTTATGAAAATGTGGCTAAAATAGTCAAGGAAATTAGGAATGAGGGAGCATTTTTTTTTTTCGCAATTTCTGTATCTCCCCTGTGTATTGATAATATTTTTCAAACCCTGAATTATATTAATATGTTTAACACATATTTGGAGTGTTATATCAATTTAAAGTATTAATGCATTTACTTATACTAACTTTTTTAAATTTTTATTTTTCCTAGTTCTTGAAAATCTTGTTTATACAGGAGAAGCTATAAATAAATCTCAATCTATGGTAAGTATTTTATTTATATTAAATCAACTAAATAAAGTTATTTGCTACAGTTAATGCAGGGTGTCTACAAAACCGGGAATTGTCAGGGAAATTTGCTTTTCTGGGAAAAAATCAGGGAATTTTTAAATTTTTCAGGGAAATTTTCGATCTTCCGGCAAGCGCCTTCCTTCGGCTTACGGGAGGCATCCAAAGTCACATTTCTAGCTCATTGTGGGATGGAAATTGCTGGGCACGCCTATGCAGTGTTGCTGGAAAGTTTTGAACAAAAATCACATGAGGTTGATAGAAAAGTAGCAATACCAGTCACAGTTTGACATCAGATCAAGTGATGCCCTGTAAAATCTTTATGCCGATTTGTCTGGTCGGTCCATTAGTTTTGATGAGTAGTTTTACTAAGGTGACCATATGTCCCCATTTTCCGGGGACAGTCACCAATTTCAGGATATTTTTCAAATTGTCCCATGTTATGTATTAATCGTAATCGTTTGTATTCTGCTATTTTGTTGTATGTTTGTGGCAACAGTAAAGAAAGAACAAGAAAGTGTACGGCTCTCAGCCGATGTCCCACGTCTCAGATAATAAATGTTCTGTGTTTTAATTCTCAACTTATAAGCCTTGGGATCCTTAATAATAATAATTAATACGTTACACCTCAAAACTACTCGGCACCTACACATCAATTTGGCGACTTAGATGTGGATTGATTACGAATCCAGTAAAAAAGAACTCACTTTCGGTTTCGCTATCTGCTCAGCATTGCACCTTTAACCAAGATCAATTGTAAGCGATGGCTACTTTCGGAACTTTAGAAGCTTTTGATGTCTCCAAACCTTCATCGTGGGACTCATATTATGAAAGATTAAAATGTTTTTTTAGAAGCGAATAAAGTAACAGACGATAATCAAAAGCGAGCTGTATTTTTAAGCGGTCTTGTGGTTATGTGGTCCAGACACGTATTCCATTATTTGTTCTTTAGTGTCACCAGATATTCCGACAAGTAAACCATTGAAGGATTTAATTAAAGTGGTTAAAGCTCACTTTTCTCCTAAGCTGTGGGAGATATTTCAGCGATATTTGTTCTACTGCGGGAAACTGTAATGGTGAAACGATTTCAGCGTTTATTTCTGAACTACGGAAACTAGCGAAACACTGTAATTTTGCAGATTCTTTGGATACCATACTACGAGACAGGCTGGTCTGCGGAATAAGAGATGAAAATTTACAGCGAAGATTGTTATCAGAAACTTCCTTAACAGTATCAGGAGCTCTTGAAAAGGCCATTGCATTCAAAACTGCTGGACAAAACGTTAAGGAAATTCGGAACTCTGACTCTGTTGCTGTACGACCAGTAAACATTAAGCCAGGCACTTCACATCCAAAAGTGAGTCAACAAAATAATTTTAGCAAAAGTAACACAAAATATAAAAACTGTTCTGGTTGTGGCTGTAATCACCCAAGAATTCAATGCAAATTTAAAGACTCAGAATACTATTTGTTTAAAAAAAGAGGACACATTTCTAAGGTATGTAGAAGTAAGCTTAATTCTATTCATAAGCCTAATATTAAGAAGAATTTATCAACTAACTCTGCTCATTTAATTGATACGATTGCAGATGTTGAATCTTTACAGTTAAAGGCGTTGGATTTAAAAATTCTCAATTATTCAAAAATTAAAGTAACTGTAAATATTAATGATCATCTTGTTGAAATGGAAGTTGATTCCGGAGCTAAGGTTTCCATTATAGATAAATCAACATTTGATGAAATATTTCCTACTAATATTCCTAAGTTAGATGAATTTCCATTTGAAGTACGAGATTACAACAAGAACGCTGTTCATATTTTGGGCCAATGTAATGTAGATGTTAAATATTCAACATTCGAAGGCAAGCTTCCCATTTTAGTAACAAAAGAGCCCAGAGAGAGTCTTCTAGGCACAAACTGGTTTGCCTCTTTAGGAATAGGCGTCACTGGCATATATTTGATGAATGATGATGATAATCTTGAGCAGGTTATCAGAGAATTCCCTGACGTATTTAAGGAAGAGTTGTGAACATTTAAGGGTCCTCCTATTTCCTTCAAGCTTGATCCTACAGTTAAGCCAATTAAACTTAAGGCTAAAACAGTGCCCTATGTACTAAAACATGAAACCAAAAAAGAATTACAGCGTTTACAAGATCAATGTGCCATTGAAGCTGTGAATGATTCTGTCTGGACAACTCCAGTAGTTCCTATCCTTAAATCTAACAGTGAAATTAGACTATGCTGTGATTATAAATGTACTTTAAACAAAGCATTGGGTCAGTATCCATATCCGGTTCCTGCTGTTAATCAAGTGCTAGCTGAACTTGCTGGAAGCCATTTTTTTTTTAATTAAACTTGATCTCTCACAAGCTTATTTACAATTAACTGTAGATGAAGACAGTGCTTTGGCTCAGACAATAATAACACACAAAGAAGCATTTAAATGCAAACGTTTACAGTTTGGTATTTCATCAGCTCCGGGTATTTTTCAGCAATTCATAAATAAGTTGTTGTCAGGTTTACCAGGTGTGCTGCCTTATTTCGATGATGTGTTAATTAAAGGATCTTCACAAAGAGAACTTACTGACAGATTTAGACAAGTATTGAAAAGATTTTCGGATTCAGGCTTAAGGCTAAATAAAGAAAAGTGTATCATCGGAGCTTCCAGTATTTAATATCTAGGGTTTCATATAGATGAACGTGGAATTAAGCCAGCCGAGGATAAAGTAGAAGCTATTCATAATGTTCCAATTCCTAAATCCAAAGAAGAATTTCAAGCATTCCTAGGACTTTTGAACTTTTACCATTCATTTATCAAGAATAAACCCCCACACTTCTTTTAATGCTTTTTCTGATGCAGTTGGACTGTTTTCTGTAATGTTCAGTGATATCGAAATAGCTAAGAAATGCACACTAGGATGTGCTAAAATGTCCTATTCGATTTGCTATGGGCTGGCTCCATTTTTCAGCATTACGTTACAGAAAGCAGTCGAAAAAGCACCTTTTGTTTTATGTTTTGATGAGGCTTTGAATCGGATTGCCAGAGATGTCAAATTGACATAATCATTAGATGCTGGTGTGTAAAGACAAATAGGGTCAAATAGAATCATGACCTCTAGCTATTATCTAGTCAGTGTTTATCATTTTTTAGTCTGTGTTTGAAGAACTTATCCAGTGTGATTTTACTCTCCAAATTCTGTTTGGTTGCACTTCAACAGAATCTCTACAAATAGGGTATCAACTAGATACTGGATTTCAGTGTTTTTAGGTCCAACTGCAGCAGAACTTTTTGAAAAATTCAAGGAAGCAACTGTAAATTTAGACGTTAAATTATTATTGCAAATTAGCATGGATGGGTCCTATGTAAATTTGAAATTTTTAAGACATGTGAAGGACAAACTCTTACAGAAAGTAATTGAGAGTTACTTGATTTAGGTACTTGTGGACTGCATATTATACATGGAGCTTTTCAATATAGAAATAAGTTTACAAACAAGAAGCTAGATGCTATTTTAAGAGCAATCTGTGGTTTGCTTAAAGACACTCCCGCTAGACGATAAAATTATGCAGTAGAAGATCTTTATAACGTAAACCTCGAAATGCAAGGTTTTGCGTAACATAGATCATTCACTTATATCATTAAATTTCCCTAGTAAACATATTAAAATGTAGCTGCAACACATAAAATAATGCTTAAAAATAATTTTTAAATACAAATACTACTACAAAAATATGTAATTTATTTATTTACAGAAAAAAAAAAATGAAATTGCTAAAAGGATTAAAGTTTGTTAAACAGTATATTGATTTTGATTTGTTCTAGAATTTGCAATCTCTCAGCAAATAACTTTTCTTGCAGCCTGTGAACAGTTAATAATTCTACTTCAGTTACGGTCTTGTGTTTCTAGGAATTTAAAATATTGATCTCTTATGGAAATTTCTTCAGATACTGAAAGTTTTACAACTTTCTCTCCAGCATTTGATTCTGTTTCAGAATTGTTTTCCTCTGGCTTTGAAACAGAGGAAATTATTTCAGCACTGGTCAAATGGTTAACAATTTGACTTATAATCAATTACAAAAAATTCAAAATGTTTTTCTTCATGCAGGTTTCAAACTAAGTATTTCCATTTTGTGCACGATGCTTTAGTTCAGCAGTTTTGATTTTAACTAATGATGGCTTGAATCCAGTTCCAAAATTCAGTTTTAAAATAGTGTTACATTGAGAAAACTCTTCCTCCCCTACTTCTCATAGACTGTTTAAAAGTACTATACTGCTAAGTTGAGACATAAGCATATCATCGGGCAGACAGTGGGTATGTGCCCCCCAACTTTGTTTAGAAAACCAGTCATTTTAAAACCTTTCCTCTTTCAAAACTTAAAGAAACATAGCTATTTTTACTTTAATCTATGTGCATTCCCCACCACCACACACACACACACACACACATGCCTATGATTTGAGAAGCCAAATAACAGTGTACGATTTAATATAAAACAAATCAATGGTGCCAACAAATCAATGGTTTTATTTTGCAAAGAGGAATATTATTAAATAAATAAATGGCTATATAACTCCATAGAAAATACATATTTCCGACGTACGAAATATATTTCGGCTGCCTTTACACGGGCATCTTCAGTCGTTGCATGCTTCCGCATCAGTGGCAGTCCTGCCACACTCTTCCTCCTCCTCGTTCCTGAACTTTCGTATCATGACGTCACTCCATGTTCTATTGATATTGGCATGTGCCATATCGTTGATGCTTCCCTCTGTTGTGGAAATTTCTAAGCTTTCTCGGATATAGGCATATATTTTATTTTTATAATTAGCTATTTTCTTTACGTTCTCAAAATCTATTGTTAGTTTCTTTTGTTGCTAAGCGAGCTAAGGCTGTGTTTTGTTTATTGAATTTAATATCGTTAATATGTTCATTTTTTTCTTTCGTTTATTTTTCTTTTTGTTACACCTATATAGCAACCTTTATGATTAATTTCATTGACAGAAAGATAAATTTTGTATATTCCTGCGGTATCTAACGGGTTAATTTGGTCTTTTTCAGAACGAACACATTGAAAAATAGTTTAATTGGTATTCGAAAATTCTTTTTTGAGGGTTCCATTAGAGATTTTATTTGTGATCCCCCTGCTGAAAGGAATAGCTGTAGTATATTTTAAATTTTCTTTTTGCTATGCATGAGTAAATAATGTGTTTTAATATGTTAATGTTTTGTTCGTAGATGCTGACTTATCATTAAAAAGTCGTACAATTTGCGAGAAGATGCTTTATTACCCTTTTAGTCATTCACTGCTCAAAGGTGAAAAGAGAGAGAGAAACAATGCAATTCTGCTTGCACTCAAAGTAAAACTGAATCAGTGTTCCAAAAAAGACAGCTATTTCACTAATTTCTCTCCCTTTTTTGCCGGTCTTGAGAGTGAAGAGCAAAGCCTAGGGGACTTTTTAAAAAGCAGTAGTAGGGGGACACTACAGAGAAATGCTTTCGACAAAGGCAGGACTGTAGCCCAGGAAAAATTATGAAAGACTGAAATTTTGTACATCACCTACTTAATACATGGGGCACAAGGAACTAACAGTGATTTTTTTTTTTTTTTTTTTATATATATACAGGGACCTTTTTTTAAAGCTTTAATCCCCTGGAAATTTTAATCAATGCCATAAAAATTCTGCACCTGTTTTTCACATAACTTTTGCGATTTGTTGTACATGTCTGTGATAAATATTTAATGAATAAAAGCCTAGGCCGTTGTTTTTGGAACACCCTGTATATACCAACAAGTAATGTTACCTTTTGTAATTAGCAAATAATAGTTGTAAGAATAATTTCCTTGATGCATATTTTAAGAAATCTTTCCTTATTATTTATATAAGCTGTGTTTGTGCATGTTTATTAAACATTAGTTGTGCAAATATTCCAAGTAAAAAAAAATGTGAGTGGGCCGTTCAAAATTTCAAGCTCAATGGCGACTGGCCACTTCCAAATTGTTTGAATCATGACCTCTAGCTATTATGTAGTCAGTGTTTATCATTTTTTAGTCTGTGTTTGAAGAACTTATCCAGTGTGATTTTACTCTCCAAATTCTGTTTGCTTGCACTTCAACAGAATCTCTACAAACAATCTAATGTAGTACTAAGACTACCTTCATTCCCCTCCTCCATGAAATTGGGATTTAAAGTTTTAATACATGCCCTGGCATCCTGTGTTGTCACTTGAACTTTAGGGAGTCGGTTTTATGTGTTTTGCTGCATTTTAAGCAACAATTGCAGCATCATGAGCTACATTATTGAACTGAATGTTGTTGCCTATTGGTAAAAATCTTTGTGATTTCCTTACTGCTGAAGTTAACATTTCCACTTCAGTCAGTATGCTCACATCTCTCTCAAATTGCTTAAAACCATAGCGAGCGAAATAGTGCATACTTAAAAGGTATAACACAAACCATTCCTAAAATCTGTCTGTAAAAGTAATTTTTAGAGCACAATATGTGGCTATCATCACTTAGAATTGACTTTCCTCTGTTCTGCCCTTAGTCTAACGTGCATGTGTGATGTCATTAATCTCTTCGTATTTTCCTTGAATTTACAGTTATTCGCAATAATGCCTATTCCAGAGCTGTCATTCCTATTTTTATGATTTGTTGTTATTGAAATCACTTGAGGCGAGGTTTGTTTTGGCAATATGTGATATAATCTTATAGTGTTCTCCAAGAAAAAACTCATTTCAATAGACCAGTAATATAAAAAGATTAGCAAATTACAGAAGTAGGAATTACTGCTATTGCAAAACATTTGAAATTCAAGAAGCAGATGACATTGTTAGACATTACACATGTTCCCATAAATAAAGCGGGCGGGGGGAGACTACAGTAATAGATAACAGCCATGCATCATGTGCCGAAAGTTTTCATAAACACGGGGTGTCCACCAGTGACTAAAAAGGCGACTTTTTAGGCTACTAATCTAAAGATAAGGTGACTTTTTTAATAAAAAACATCATTTTTATACTATTTTCAAGTTTTTGGCTACTTGCACCTTACTACAGGCAACTAATTTGAACATGAGATTCTGGTTTTTGTCAATTGCCTTTTCTTTTCAAAGTTGCAATTGGTCGTTTGCTAAACATTCTCATCTGTTTTTTTATAATAATCACTAGGGGCCAAGGCCCCCAGACTCGCTACGCTCGCTTTTCGTATGAGGGATTCGGCCCCTAATCAGGCTTATTCGTAAAAAAGACATAATTTCAACAGACAAAACCTGAAGATTGGATCAGATAGATTGTTACTGAGCTAAGCTACACATTGCTTGGTTCTTGCATCTTCATTGGTACATAAAAATTTAAAGTTGAAAATTAATAGTAGACCCCCTACCCCTCATAACACGGAAAATATTTTGTTATAGGAATTCGTGTTGTACTGGTCCTGAGGTATACTCCACCTGGAGTGCAGACTCCGCTTATAATCGCTGGAAAAATTATTTGCACTCCTCAGAAACAGAATGATATTTAATGTTGCCATTCAAAAGTTATATTAATTAGGAGCTAAAGCCTAATAAAATCAGAACATCTGTTTCAGCTGTATTTCTAATAATGTAAAACCTATTGGACACCTTGCGAATTTGCCATCCACGGCGACTTGCGTACATGTAAAGTTAATAAAAGCTACGGAACGGATAGGATAGCTTGCCACCAATGACGACTTTTCATTATTTGGCGATTTACACATGCTCACAATCTATAATTACTGTTCATTTAAGGTTACCGGAAAACCGTTATCCATATTTTCATTTACATAATCGTTTGCAGATTGGCGTACTTAGCACCAAGAATTATACAATTTCGTCGTGCTAGCAAATATCCAAAGTGTACTATAACTGCTATAATGGCATAATTAATGCCGCCAAATATTTCTAATGGTAGCAAATAATCCGCATTTTAATTATTTTTCATTTTCAAGATATTAGTTATTCTGTTTGGGAAAAACGGATAATCGCTCATTCTAAACTCCTGTTGTCTAAGCGAACTTACTATTTGAAAATTGTCAACTTTGTGTAACACATTTTGTGTTGCTTATTTCATATAGTTTTTATTTTGGCGTAAAATGGGCATAATTCTAACTCATGTTTGTAAATTTCACATGATTCTAGATACTTGGAAATGCTTTGTTGCAAAGGAATGAATGATTTTATGCCAAATCTGGCAACCATTCTGTTTATTTTTTCAGTTTTCTATTAATATCTTCTAAAATAATTAAATTTTCGAAATTTAAGTCAGCTTAGCAGGTTCTTCGGAATTTTTCGAATCTGTGGGCACCTTAGTCAAAACTCAAATCCTCACGGTTTAGGAGGAGATAGGCCAACAAGCTTTGACAGCGACAGCGGCCTTTACTTTTTTTTTGAATAGAGAAATACTATAAAAATAAATGTGCTATTTGCTCTGTTATATAACAAAAGGTTTTTTTTATTATTTTATTCATTCCTTCTTAAATGAAGCAGAATGACATATGTTTATTTCTTAACTACAAAATCATGCAAAAATACTACTAAAATTAAGAAAATGACTGCTAAACTGGCGACTTTTTCATGTTGGTGAGGCTACTAATGATACTATTTTTAGCTTCTGACATTGGTGGACACCCTGTAAACATACTTTAAGAAATGTGAATTTTACCTTTTTACTATGGATTTATAGGTATATTTCTATTAATTTTTTTACATACTTACACCACCGATTGCACAAAATTGTTCGTAAATCTTTTGGCAGTCGAAACACTTACAACTGGCAAGAATAA
This sequence comes from Cheiracanthium punctorium, assembly GCA_038373885.1. Taxonomy (NCBI): domain Eukaryota; kingdom Metazoa; phylum Arthropoda; class Arachnida; order Araneae; family Cheiracanthiidae; genus Cheiracanthium; species Cheiracanthium punctorium. Next base: position 37,712 of record JAWZYV010012746.1, on the reverse strand, counting down.
AAGTGATGCTATAGTAAATAAGTAAATGACTATCTAATAAATAAAATAGGGTTATCAGCCCTAATAATAGAGAATTGCATAGCTGCAAGATTATTGGCTCTTTATAGCACATTGGAGAGGATATTGGACCACCCCAAAAAATCTTAAAATATCTAAGAACTAAAAAAACAATTCTGAGTTTATACTGTGTTCTATGGTCCAATCAAGTGGAATTTTTTTTTTTTTTTTTCCCCTTCTAAATAATCAAATAAAATTAGTCTTGTAATTGGATTTATTTCAGTCATTCAGAATTCAGTGCGAATAGGCAGTTAGTCTGATTATCTGCAATCATCTGTATTTGCTGTTTGCTTTATTTGAACACCATTCTCTGTCACTTGACTGATGCAAAAGCTTAAAAATCTCTGAGCAAAATAAACTTTATTTAGATTTCTTATTTTGTTTGAACATTATTTCCTTATTTGTAAACTGGGAAAGAATGTTAGAACAAAAGTTAAATTTAGTTTTCTTTTTAAACTTGTCTGAAGGGAAAAATTTATTATTTTTAACTTATTGACTTCTGTACTTATTCAAATGTATTTAGTATTTTATGTTTTTTCTGTTTCTCCCTATTTAGCAAATCTACGCTAAAATTTTGCAGTTTTCACATTTTATCAGTGTTGCACAGAATTTTCCACCCCCGTATGATGATTCATCATGTAGAAAAAATTTGTATAGTGTTCTCTTAACAATTGTAACTGTTAAAAATCCTGAAAGTACAGATGATGCACAAAATGTGGAGTGTGCTGCTACAGTTTTTAAAAGAGCTATGGCTGATCCTTCTCCTGAAGTAATTCATTTTACTTATTTTTATAAATGTATACTAATTAAATAGTAGCCTACATTTTCATTCCCGCTAGTATAAATATTTGTTATTTAGAATGAAAGAATTACAGTGTACGGTGTTTATTAAACAGATTTCTTTCTTATAACTTATTGCTTTGATCAACCACAAATATTTTTAAATTTAGTCATATGCACCATTTAGCTGTTTAGAAATTCAAATTATTAAAAACCTTTACTACAAATATTTTCTAAATTTATGAATTCAGATAAATATTCACCATATATTGTTATGTCTTCAATTGCGTAGCTAATTTTTCTTGAACAACTTTCAATACTTTTTATGTACAAGAAAAACTCATTTCTAAAATCCCAGAGTGTTGTGTTTGCATAAATCCTATTAGGTATGTATAGTGAAAAGAAATCAAATGCACTCTATTAAAGTAACACAAAACAATATATTCTAGAATAAATCACATTTATTTACAAAAATAATAGCAAAATCTGAGGTAGATACGTTTTCTCCCTCAATTTTAACTTGAACTTAAATCATCAAGGTTAAATACCAAATATGCATATTTAAAATGCTTCTAAATTTGAAAATGTTGCAAAACTAAAGAAATTCTATGTCTCAAAAGAAATGTATATCAATTAATCATTCCAATAATACTCACATTCACGATCAATCAGAACTCTTCCAGAATTTAACTATGCAGAGGAAAAATATCTTTAACTATCATTAAGATTTACTGCAAATATGAAAAATAAATAGTAACATCTAATCATCCAAAAAAAAAAAAAAAGGCTGATTGAAAAATAAATAAATGAATGTATGAAAGTTTAAGAAATTAATCATGTTACGTGCAAAGGAAAATTATGAGCTTACGACATTAGTAAGGCGCAATGTGTATATGGGTGATCATTCAGCATGGAATGGCTGCTGGCACCACATCAGGACATCATCTTCATTTCACTCCATCAATAGTAGAAAGAAATATGCTTCTCACCCCTTCACCTCCTGCTTTTATACCGTCCCCGTATCTTCACAGTTGATGGTTAATCCCATTCAGAGACTCTTTCATGTTCATTTCTTTTCACTTCCTCCATAAGTACGACCTGACTGTCTTTTCTTTCTAAAACTGGCAACCTTTGAACTTATGTAGTGGAGGGGGGAGCAGGGATGAATTATCTTGCGATTGAGGCAAGATGGCGGCATTTTTGTATTTAAAAACTGATGACACAGTTTTGCTGCCACGATTGAATCCATCAGCGGATGAAATGAAATATGCAGGGGTGGGAATTCTGCTCCAATTGTGCCACACCACGCCAAAACTTAAAACCTGCACTATCCTGCTACAGAAGCACTTTATCATACGATTCTGCTCCAAAAGAAAAAAACAGCTACTCTGCTCATTACAAACTGCTTTTTAAAAAAAAGCGCTAACTCGCCGTACGTTTTGTTTCCGCTCTCGCACAACTGACTACCGTAATTTATGGAAGAAACGCCGCACCCACGAAAATGAGCTTAATTAACTAGAAAATCAGAAACGTCGCAGTCACGATCTTCCCCACCTTCACCCCTCCGGGAAAAAAAGAAACATCACACTGGGATATATTTTGGAAGGGGGGGGTGGATAAACAGTAAAAATATCTTTTTTTCTCCTTCTCATATAATGTTTTAAAGTATTTATTGCTATTTTACGAAGCTTACGATTTCCATTTTCAAATAATCAGGTGGTTGTGGGGATGATTCTTCGGGGGATCCCTCACGGCGCGTGGTCTGTGGGGTCCTTTGCAACGGCACTGTATCAAAGAGCAAGATTACAAAGAAATAAATAATCGAACTACTTTGGTACATTATTCGGATGCATATCAAATTACTTTAATAATAAAGTAGTAGAGGCCTCACTGGGGGCTCTTCTCTTATGCCTGGGGCCCTCGTTGATCGCCGACCTGGCCAGTTCGGGCCTGAGAACAATGGACGTTCATTGGAACACAGGGGTGTGGTTAATCAAGGGTAGTGCATTTTTACGGTATTTTAAGAAACTTTAGCCCATCAAAATATATATATTGAAACCTTCATTAAATTGTAATTATAGTTCTGAAATGTAGACATTAAAAGCTTTTTTTTTTTTTTTTTTTTTTTAATTTAAAATATCATAAATGCCACGGTGTTTCTTCCATAAATTACGGTACTATTACGTCACTCTAAAAGAACGTAATTGGCCCAGAACGAACCAATCATAAGAACCGAGAAAAGAGAAAAAATGTCATTGATCATCATTTTATGGCCAGCACTACACTCAAGATAGGATTCCTCAGGGGGGGGAGGTTGTGACCCACCCTTATACCCTCCCCCCCCTTGGCTATGCCACTGTTATGGAGATAAAATGAGAAAAATATTAAAAAAAGTGTATGTGTGTAATCTTTACGTGCGTTTGAAGTAAAACTTCTTTGACGTTTACGACACATATCAATGAAATGATTAAACTTAAAATAAATATCATATTATAATTTAATTATATTTATTATTCATGTACTTAACAAAGATTATATAAATGTTATATTCGTATTATTCATTGGAAATAGGTACTTGGATGTCATCATAATTTTTATGTATGAAACTATAGGTTTGTGGTAATTATAATGTGAAACAAAATTTTAACTCTCCAAACTTGTTAATTTTCTTGAAAATACCGCATCTATCGTTGTACCGAAATGCGTTGTTGATTGAAGACGAGAAGTATTCATAGTTAGATCAAATTTTCTTTTAAAAAATCAAGTAACGACTGAGATTCTTGAGAGGAAAATTAACATTAAAATCTCCAGTAAGAATCATCGGTTATTCATGATAATTACTTAGAATCCAGGAAGTGTCCATGTTGTAGTATTATTCTTTAACTGTTTTCTTATACCATTGTTCCGTCTGGAGTTTGGGTCTAATTGGGGGGGGGTGTCCGTAGTCTAGTATTATACTTTAACTGTGTTCTTTAATTGATGTTTTCCTCTGTTTGTGGGGTTTGAATGAAGGTAGTGTAATTGTTGTTGTGTTTTTCTGTCACAGTGTTCTTAAGCTTTGATTTTGTCTGCTAGTAGGTTTCGAATTATTATTATGTATCCATGTTTTTAAACTGCAGGTTCTGTCCATTGTTTGGGATTGATTGCAGCCAGGGTCCGTTTCTTATGTACTAACATTTCTTAAAATACATCTTTTGGGCAAAATAATAACAGACACGACATACATAATATTTAGGAGTTTAATGGCCTAACGGCCAATGCAACTGGCATTTGACAAATAATATCACTTCACTTCGAAACTATTGCCTATATTCACTACGAAATAGTATTATAAGACAATTATGTAATTGAAACACATCTGAAACCAGTAATTACTATATATCACACTCATAAGTCTATGTATTTAATTTTTTGAAGTTCTGATAATTCAACGATCTCCATTTACTTCGCCTCGATGGAAATATAAACAACCTGAGATGCGCAGTTACCCAGTGTCACAAGTTAGCAGTTACACAATCAAGAAAATAAACGTTAGACCTCTTAAAAATAATTCAATTCAAAAGATATTTCCGGTACTTATGTATTATCCCGACGGTCCGCCAAGACGAACGATTTTTCACCAATATAAATGCCGGACGCATGAAATTATTGATGGCTATGAATACAATTGGCAACAGTTTGCCGGCACATTTTGCGAAAAAATAATTTGGCGAATTTTACAACTAGTTGGCATTTGCAAAACGAGATATTTAAATACATATTTTGTGGGTAACATTGCCATCTCAAGAAAAACTAAATAATGATAATAATAATGCATTTTCAACAATGAAGTTGGCGAAAGGAGCGAGCAGTCGAAAATGTAGGATTTTTCGTGGCTCTTCTTTCTCAGGCGCGCTTGCCATGGAGTATATGACATATACGTTACTTTCGTCAGAAAAAAAAATCTGAGTTACGCTCTAGTCACGACTAAAGAAGTTTTACTTCAAAAATTTTGCAAAAGTTATCATTTTTCATTTAATTTTTAATCTATAGTCTTTATTATTATTCTGGTGTTAAAAATTATCTGTAACTTTGAATGTAGCACCTAATAATATATTAGGTTAAAGTAAGTTTATATTTTTTCATTTTTAAATGCTTATTATTTATTGAATTGGGCTTCTTTCATCTGAGTAATATTCAATGCTCTCAAATTTACTAAAAGCTTGACTGTAGTTATATTTTTCTATCAATAGATTAAGAATGCAATTTGCTCCAATTTGTTGCTTCAGTGCTCCAAATCGTCAACACTGTTGCTCCAAAAAGCTGCTCCAAATCAGCCTTATCCAATTCCCACCCCTGAATATGAAGTTGTAGGATAAAACAGTATGAATATCTTCAACCAACTGAAGGTAAATATAATCCCCATGCAAAAGCCCTTAACGGATTAAAAATTTGACGCAGCATTTTACTTTATAGCTATATTCATTTTAAATATGGGTCTTAAAAATATCAAATTTTGAGTTATGCCCTTCTGTGACTTTTAAAGATTTGTTTTTAAATTCCATTACAGTTACTTTCGTACGATTTACGATTACTTTTCAAAAGATTTATGCATTTAACCAATGCTTTTAATTATGAAATACACTGTCAAATATATCACACTTTCAGAGTCTATATAATGTGTTCAAATGAATTTATTTCAATGTATCTTTTGCGTCACGCTATCCAAAAGGGCAAGTAAAATTTACGTAAATATTTACTTATCTCATAGTATCCAAACTAAGTGAAACAATGTATATGAAAATTTTGTTTGCCTTTTTGGATAGCATGACTCAAAAGATAAGTTATTGAAATAAATTCATTTGAACACATTATATAGACTCTGTGAAAGTGTGATATATTTAACAGTGTATTTATAATTAAAAGCATTGCTTATATGCGTAAATCTTCTTTAGAAAATAAAACAAAAGTAACTGTAATGGAACTTAAAAACAAATCTTTAAAAGTCACAGAAGGGTGTCACTCAAAATTTGATATAATTATTTTTAAAACCCATATTTAAAATTCATATAGCTATAAAGTAAAATGCTGCATCACAAATTTTTAACCCGTTAAGGGTTTTTGCATGGGGATTTACTACTACTAGTTGTCTGCCAGTGGTCGAAATTTGACCATAAAGCATTAAATTTTTTTTATTTGAGCGTGAGTAAAGTTCTTCTGTCAAGGAGTATGTCAGGGGTTTTTGCATGGGGATATCATTACTTTTTAGGAGTAAATTAATTAATGTTTATAATCATTAATAAAATAGAGAATTACTCAAAAAATTGTTTGTAATTCCTTTTTAGAAAACTAACTTCTTACTTCGTTTTTTTTTTTTTTTTTAATCAGTTGATAAATTCATTTTTTTTAAATGTTTAAATAAACTACCAGTTTAAGAATTTGTGCAAAAAACTATTTATTTTTTAAAAAGTTTTGTAATATGAATTTCAATAGAATTACTCCCAAACCTCCCTGAAAAATAAGAAGTTCAAAATAAAATTTCCTTGAGGCTGTCGGTCTAAAAATCAAAACCTACTTCACATCCCTTGAGCAGAAATCAGAATAAACTAATTAACTAAAGGTGTCAGAAAAAGCAGTTGTAACTAAATACATACACGTTTTCTCCAGCGTCACAAGTATTTTCATATGTCCACAAGATCAGCAATGCACATTCTGTAGGTGGAAAAGAGACTGGCCGGGCATATAAAGCTCTGTACTTATTTTAGGATGATTTAAAAAAAAAAAAAAAAAAAAAAAAACTGGGTGTCAATGGTTCCAATAAATTAGAGACTTTAAAATTTTAAGTTAATTGAGCGCTGTTTTGATAGATTTAAACATTTTGATAAATTTACGTCTTGTGCGCGGTCTTTCACCAACTAAGTAATTAATAGAATATTGATATCTGCTTATTGTGTGTTTTATAAATTTAAGGAAAACATTGTTATTAATTTAATTTCAGTTTTTCTCTAACATACACTAAAAGCATATAACTATTTCTGAAAAGGTTGTATTGTGTTATGGTAAACCTACATGAGGAGTATTTCATATTGCCAATGGAATGGGTGGTGCCTTGCGTGGATGACTTTTTAGTGCTTCTGAAGCATATTTATGTTACATCTTGAGGAAAACTGGCCAAAACTAAAATTTTTTAGATTATCAGCCATCCAGTAGACCAGAACAACTGGACCTTTATACTTATGTATCTTATCAACTCGGCTCGGGTGGGCACATCTTGTTTCAGATGCTATCTCCAGCCTTTAACTATTTAATACAAAAGATAGTGCATGTGTAAAGTTAGGTTAATTAATCAAATTTCTATTTGAAAAATATTGAACAAAATTTTAAATCTTGTATTTATAAGAATACAAACTAAGTGAGAAACCTAAGATTTGGAAAAATATTGGTTTTAAAATTCAATAATTACAATAAATTTTATTTATGCATGAAGAGTAAAAGAATTATTAAAATTAGTGAGTATGCAAAATTACTATTTTTTTCCTTTAAATGCTAAATAATTATTGCTAATTAATTATATGAGCTTTCTGAAGAGAAAAAAAATTCATTGAAAAATTAATTACATAATGAATTTTCCAAATAGTTAATAATATTAGAAAAATTAAGACTTAATTTGAATTAGAAATAGCTATCAAAACACTAGAGATCATCAGAATATGACATGAAATACTTAAAGAAAAAGTTAGGAAGGAGCTTTACAAAAAATACTTAAACTAATTATTTTTTAATTCAGTCTTAACTATTTTTAATTATTAATTGTGGCAAAATAAATTACTGAAAGAATAATTAAAGTATATAATAATCTATTATTATTTTTTAAACTGAAATAAAACAAAATGATAAACTGAAATAAAACAAAGCTCATCCTCTCAAAAGAGGAACAGGGGGAATCGAATCCAAGACATCGGGATAAAAATCAAATGCTAAGCCTCCTATCTTTTCCCTTTAGATTTTTTAGGTCAATTAATTGAATCAATTTTGTCCAGAGCAGATTTATAATAATTCGGAATACTGTGATGAAAACTGATGATTAATTGAACCAAAAAAATAAAAAATTAAGAGACTACTTATCCTTAAAAAATATGTAACTCTTAGGCGGTATACTCTCTCACTTTCGCATCCGCCAACAGCACTGTATTCATACTCCCTGCCTTGTTACCACGTCAACGAAGATGGTTTACGTACTTATATGCAGGAGTTAAATGGTATCTTCTTTAAACTGGATTAAATAATTTATAAAAAAAATAGTTTTCCTAAATAAACGGGCAACATTAGTCATCGAATTTAGCACTGATTAAAATCATATATTAATTTTTTTTAAATCGTTAGAGCAGATTCCTAGATCCAAATTGCATGTACTGAAATCCCCTTATACATGTAAGTATAAGTGTTGCTATATTTGGATGACTGGTTGGTTGCATCACTCGTAGAACTGTAGTTCCCCATGGTAATTAATACTAATTAGAAAGGCTTGGTAATTAAATTAAAATTTGAAACATTGTTAAAATAAGGAAAGATTAAAGTAATAAGTAAAAAAATACCTAATTTACTCAGATTTTCAAAACGAGTTATTAACATACCTGCCAACTTTTACGGATTATCCGTAAAATATACGGATTTTAGTGTTAATTTACTGATGTACGGATATGACGAATCATTTTACGGATTGTTTGGCAATTTTCGAAGTTCTCAATTTTTTTCAGTATAATCTTTTTCCATCCGACCAGAGAATATATACTTTCCCTTCAACACTCCTTTATTTAAATGTCCAATGCCGTAAGAATAAAAATTGATTCCTATTTTGATTTTAAATGTAATTTTTTACCCCCCCCCCCCCAACCTTTCTCGAAGAGAAAAAAAAAAAAAAGCAGAATTGAATAGGGCAGGTTCAGATTTTCAGTTCAATCCTTTTCCATCCCTCTTGAGAGTAAATATTTTTCCTTTAGTACTCTTTCATTTAAAGCTCCAATTCCGTAAGAATAAAAAGTTATTCCTATTTTAAATTTAAATTTTTACCCCCCTCCGGAAATCAGTCAAGAAGGGAAGAAAAAAAAAACTTAAATAGAGCAAATTCAGTTGTGAATGAAAATGATATTAAAAATTAAATTAAAGAGCATTTTGACAATAAATAAACTTAGTTTAACAAGTAGTAACAAGAACACTAGTAATTAAAAAAAAATGAACTTAGTTTTACTGATGTGAGGTGGAAATTTACTGAAATGAGCACAAGATTTTACTGATGTTAATTTTCCCAGGTTGGCAGGTATGTATTAAAATCACCAAAAATTAGTTATATCAAAATTTATCATCATTAGTAAAAAAATATATACAAATCAAAATGCGCTGAAATTTTTTATTCCTAATACAGTGACCTCTCTGATATGTGTTCCAAGGGACTGACTTAAAATCGCGTATAACTGACAGGGCTTCGTATCCTGTCAGTTATACGCGACACAGTTATACCGCCCACAAACCCCTAAAAAACCCGGGTGGTTTTTAAAAAAAAAAGCACGTAAAAAACCCACACAGAAATGGGTTTTATTAAAAATTGTCAATTTTTCCTTTCTTTCATTTAAATCATTTGTTATTTGATATTAAATACGTATAATATTACCTACATAAAGTTGTGCATTATATTACATAAATATATATATGCCAGTTTAATTTTAATATAATTATTTTTCCAACTTCAACATAATTTTTTAAAAAGCTAATTCTATCTACAATATTTGTTTTGAAATGAACATGTGTAGAATGCAGGCAGGGATAACTTAGTAATTTATCTCTTTAATAAATAAGTTTTCAAATACGAATAAAATATGTAATTACCAGTATAGTGACGGGGGGGGGGGAAATCCTTTCCCAGATAAGAGAATAGGACATGCCTCTTACAACTCACAAGCGTGCATCTCAAGAATGAATTCAGGTTCAGGAAACCGTCCTGTATTGTATTAGTTGCTGCATTACTTTAGTACTGAGAAATATAAAACTGATTCATTATACATTGTTTATGTGGGATTTAATATCAGACATTAATTCTAGATTTTTTTAAGTAAAAAGAAATATATATTTAAAGCAAAAATGAATAACTATTAAGAAAATTATTAAATAAATAGTAGTTCTGCAGTAAGTTGGCTTGCAAAGGGTTTATTGACTTATATTCTAACTAGAAAATATAATTGTGGCTTAAAAAACATAAAGGTAAAAAAAGAAATTAGAAGCCTTTTATAAATGCCAGTAGAAAAAGATAGTACTGCATTAAAGTTGGAGTTTTTATATTTTAATTAATTATTATTTTGTAATGAAAGTTTTCTTTCAGACTAAAACAGGGTGTCGGCAGATCATGGAAATCAGGGAAATCATGGAAAAATCAGGGTACTTTTTCGATCTGGAAAAATCATGGAAATATCAGAGAATTTTGCAAAAATATTTAAAAATCAGGGAACTTTTGTTTCTGCCTAGTGAACCAGATCATTTTTAGTTGTTAATCTGATGCGCTTCTCCGTTCTGGATCACATGTCGCTCAACTGATGCACAGATACAGACATTTTACGAATCCAAAACCAGAATACAGATCATATGAGGACATAGAAATATGAATCCGAGACTAAGTGATGTAGGCACTATCACTATACGAATCCGAAAAAGTGCATGTATTCGGACTCGTTCTAAGATGCGGATCATACAAGAAATCTGATATGCGAATCATATCAGCATGTGAATTGCTTCCTGAATAAAGTCATAGGTTAAATGAATGGTAAAAGATGATTTAGTCTATTACTTACTGCGCCCTTGTGTTTTTTAAAGTGATGGAACATTTGAGTGATGCCTGCTAAGCTCCCCCGCAAGACTATTTTTTTTTATAGATAGTGCTCATTTTTAAGCCTTTTTACATATTTTTATTTAAAATTTGAAACGATACATTTATTGAAATAAAATAATTTGACTAGGTCGCCAGTTTATTTTGATCAGTTATCCTTACGCTTAAAATTGAACACTACCTTTATAAAACGGGGAAACTTTCTGCTACATATTGTCTTTTAGGGTTCGACTAAATCTTATGTTTGGATTTATGAAACCGAACTACAATTTTATTAATATTAAGCATTTTTGTGGTTTTCTATTATTTATTTTTATATGAAGCATTCACCAGTTGGTGCATAATACACAATGGCGATTTATATGAAGATTATGGTATGTATGTACATAATTAGTTCTGGAAATTTGATAAAGATTGTCAGGGAAAAATCAGGGAACTTTTTTTCTCAATTTCTGTAGCCACCCTGTAAAATTATTCTGTTTTGAAATAAAACTGTAAAATTTAAATCCAAAAAGTATTATACCATAAAAAAATCTTAACCCAAAAAAACCCACCCGGGTCTTTTTTAAACCTTGATGACTGAGATCTCTTATTTTCTAACTCTTCGTCTAAATTATGAGAGACAAAACATTTTTTTTTTTTAAAATGCGTAATAATGTTTTTTCAGTTAAAACGAGTACTATTATTTTGAAAAATATTTAAATATACAATTTAGTTTAACTTTTTAAATTCATAAATAATGAAAGATGTGATGCAGTTTCATCACATATTTTTAATTAATTTGTGTTTGGCTTTTCTATTCTAAATTTGATATATTTCAGCAGTTTTAAATATCAAAAATATTCCCTTTTGCTTGCGTTGTAAGATTTTCGGTGTGTCTGTTGTTACAATAATTTTATTTAGCTAAAAGCATCGGTATTGCTCTAAAAATAAGTTCTCTGCCGAACATTTTCATGTCCGTTATATACATTACTTTGCGTTTTCTTCTGATTAAGAACCTTTCATTTTCGATAGTTTATGACCATATAAGGTAACAAATCTAATAAATATCATTGGCTTTCATTTTGGGTTACAATTTTGCTGTTACATTATTTGTTTCAGCCTTTTCTTGAGGACTTCGATTTTGGATACTGATCTAGAAGTATTTTGAAGTAATTTTTGTCTCTTAAATTGCTCTGTTCCTGTGTATTGCAATACTTTGTACTACAACTACTAATTACGGTCACACCAAATTAATTTAATAAAATTTGAATTCTACCTCAACACCATCATAACCTATATCATTATTTTCCTATTCCTCGTGACAGGACCTTCCTTGCATAAGTGAGAGGCCACTTTAATAAATAAAATTGACACAATTTCTATCATTTTGAATCAGTAACCTAAGACTGATTTTAAAACACTACAATATATAGTATATGTATGTTTTTATATATTTAATCTAAGTAATAAGTGTCTTTTAATGTATTGTAGGTAAAGTTTTGTGTTCATTTTATATGTAAGGAAAACTTGTATAATTTAACAAATGAGTGCTTATATAATTTAACAAAGTAAAAGGCAGAAGTTTCATCCTTTAAATAATAATAAAAAATTAAAAATACTCTTGAAATTTGTGATTAAGTATCCTTTTGTCTAAGTCCTTGGCTGTTTTCAAGCATCAGCTGGCTTCTTCACCTTCTGTTTCTGCTTCAGGATCATCTTCCACCTACGTGCTCAAATCGACAGTGTGACACAGAAGGTGAAGAAGCCAATTTATGCTTGGATGCTGGCTGAAGGAACTTGCAACCTTCAATCATGGATTTTAACAGTAATTTTTTATTTAAACTTTATTCGTGAATGTATTTAAGTTTTGATTTTTAGTTTATTTTAAGTATGTATGAATCTTGTCCTGTTATGTATGTTATTGCTATGTAATCACTAAAATACTTGTTGTATTACAATTTGTTTTTGCTATCAAAAAGGATCATTATGAGAAAAATACTCATATTTTCTTTTGAGCTATCAGCAAAGCCAGTTCTATTTAATTTATTATTTTTCTTCTAAATTATGATTTTATAGCCAAGTAATTAATTATTTTTATGATTGTGTATTTGTTTATTTTTAATTATAGAATTAATAAATAAATAATTTTTTTTTTTTCCCTTCCAAGTTTGTTGAACAAGATTTTACTGTCAAGGATAATTTCTTCTGTGCATATCCTTCTGTAATTCAAAGACCTTTCCTGGAACTAATTGAGAATGTTAAAGAGATTTATCCATTTCAAAAATTGATATTTGAAATAAATTAGTAATGCTGCTGTGTATAAGTGGTTCATAAGTGTTTATAAATTCTTCAGATAGTTAATTCTGAATGTCTCTTTCATTCTTGTTTGTGAAGCTATTTCTGAATATTTGCTTCTGTACTCTTCATTATAAATTTTTCTTTTAAGGAATCTGTTGCCTATTGCTGAAAAGACTGGCAAAGAAGAAAAAATATAAAAAAGGACAATAGAACCTAATTAAATGTATCTTTTCTTGCAGTATCCCTGAATTCTAAACCTGTGTCTATTTTTGCTGTAACAATAGTTCCCATTGGTTTTCCTTTTGTGATAAACTAGAACCTTGGCCATACAGAATCACATTAAATTCTTGTTGCAGCAAAATTCACTTTTATGAATATTTCTATTAAAAGAAAATCATATCTCTAATCCAGTCTTGAAATTTCACTTTAATGAATGTTCCAGAATTAAGAGTTAGATCATTGGGCCTTTCAATATACAAATGTAACCTATGTAAATATTAGGTTGTAACGAAAGTTTCCCGCCACCGCAAACATCGTCAGCACACAGTTCTCGTTGGCGTATTTGCTCATATTTTGTCAAACGATTTTTGGCATTTGAAAGAAAGAGGTTTACTTAATAACATTGTGTTGTGAAATCTGTAAAAAATATAGTTATCATTAAGTATACGGTGTCTCAAATGGAACTATCACTCTAGAGGATTAGAACCATCATTTACTTCCAGTTGTGTTGCAAAAAGTCAGCTACATAATATCAATGAATTATGAGTACAGCTTTAAGTACTATTGTTGTATCATGCGACACTGTGCAGGTTTGGTACCGAAAGTTCAAAAACAGTTATCTAAGGAGTTAGAAGCTAGTTTTTCAGGCAGATAGGCAGATATGGCGGAAAACTTTCGTTACAACCTGATATTTTATAAATTTCAATATACTAAGATGTAGTAAAATCTTTTAATTTTGATTAAATATTTGAAAAAACTCAAAACCTCAGAGTTAATTGTGAAGTTTTAAGTCTTAGCCTTAGGCTGAATAGTTTTTACTGCCAGTTTGTAGAATACTAATGTTTTTTTCCCTCCTCCTCTCTCATTATAGGTTGTCAGGTTAGTTCATAGTGCTGCTGGAATTTTCAGAAAACACATTACTTCAATTAGACCACTTTCTTCGAAAGAGGTACAGAGAAGGTTAAATGTCTCAAGAGAAATTAAGAAAAAAGCTTGGGTGAAACAAGATTATATACCAAATTTACCTGTTGAGACTGCACCAGAAGTGTCTCAAAATAGTTCAAGTGTTGAACAACCTTTTCATAGTGAGAATGAAATGCACATTGATGAATATAATAGGAAAAGAGAGCAATGCTATTCAGAAGAAATGACTGAAAGTCAATGCAATGGAGAAGAAACTTCAGAAGTTCAAAGCTCTAGTCAAGGCCAAGAAGTCGAATCTGAAGAAGAAGGTGGTGATGATGAGGAGGGGGTTGAAGATGAAGACGAAGAAGAAGAAAGAAGCTATGAGGAAGAAGAAATGAATCAGGATGAAAGTATGCATTCACCTGATGAAGTACATGTTTTGAATCCTGTACATAATCGAGAAAGTGCTCAAACTCTTGTTGAATCAGAATATGAATCACTGAGGCCTTGTGCCAGAACTGAGACTAATGCAATGGATAACAGTAAAAATATCCACCTTAATGGTGTGCATAGTATAGTGCCTGATGAAGATGCTATTGCATCATCATCAAACCAGCCAACCCTTGCCAATGAGAATGGAATTTATGATGAAGAAATTGAGGATGAGGAAAATGCTGATATAGATGAAGATGAGGAAGAAAGTGCGACATTCCCAGCAGAAAAGAGGATTCCAGAACTTTGTGATCCACCATCTAAAAGGCAAAAAATCGAGACTAATGAGGTAATAGAGCTTGACTGATTAAGAAATTGAAATATTTACTGCTATGTGTTGGATAAATGTGTACAATGTATAGAAATCTTTTATATGATTCCTGTATAAATGCATAAAATTATTTTCTAAACTGTTAACATTTCTGACTGCATTTCAAATCATACACAATTATATTTTTCTTTTCTCCCTTTCTTTGATGTTGCATTAAAATGTTTATTGCACTTATATGATGTACTCATGATTATGTAGTACTTCTGCAGGAAAAGCTTCAATTATGATATTTTATTTATTCATTTTGTTTTATAGCCATAAACATGTTTTTGTTTTTTAATTGCATTTCTTAAATTAAAAAATCTTAAGGACAGTGGCATTTTACATGTACAGCTGTTGGAGGGTAGGGGATGACCACTTGCACTTTATTTGGCTGTTGCTCGTTGTACAGCAAAGCTACATATACCAGTCGTTTACTATAACGTACACTTTAATTTGCTATACATAAAATTTGCATAAGGCGCCCCCCCTGGATGTGCACCTGATTTGACATCTTTTAATATCCGAAACATCAGATCTTTAGACTTCCTTATACTTTATCAGGTATTCAAAATGGCCTGTTGCTGACTAATTTTCCATCAGGCAATAAATTAAAATACTGCCAAAAGTTTCATTAAAATATTGCACACTGCAGGCGATAATATTTAATGAAGAAAGAAACTGTAATGAAGAGAGTGAACAAACACTGATAATATTGGGTTGGCAAAAAGTTCTGTCTTTTACATGAAATTCAAACAAATAAGTTTTCAAATACATTTTTAATGATAAATTCATTCTTCAAGTTCGAGTGTAACTGAGTAGCATTCATTCTTGTAGTCAATAGAGCAGAGAACAGCCTCTCACTCCTGGCAGCATTTCACCTGCCTAAGTGAACCTTCAAATACTCAATAATAATTTCAAAATTGAAAGAAGTTGTTATGCATTTTTACTTCCTTGTACGTAGTATAAGGAAGTAATGTGATCCCGAAAAATTTTGGGGGCCAAATTTCGACATAAAAACCGATTTTGACTACCTCTAAATTTAATTTAAAAATTTTTTTCGATGCATCTCATCGTAGGTTAGCATGCACGATCATATTAACGCGTCTGCAACTCATTTTGACCAGTGGCGAGTCTACTGTGGCCAGTTTTTCCATGCCGTCTGTACGTACGTACGTATGTATGTAACTCGCATATCTCAAAAACTATTGGTCGTAGAATGTTGAGATTTGATATTTAGGATTGTTCTATGATCTAGTTGTGCACCTCCCCTTTTGGTGGCAATCGAATGGATAGTTTATGTACAGGACCGCCCAAAAGATTCGAAATACATTACGCTCTAAAGACAAGTACAGTTCCTTTGGTTAATGATCGAGATTCACTCCTTTGAACTAGAAACACGCTCAAATCATTTGGGTGAAATGTAGTTGATAGTTACTCCTATCTAACGTTATGAAATTTCCTATAGACAGGTAAGTTTCCTCAATTTCTTGGTCAATTACTGGAGAATTCACAGGACAGGAATAGAATGTAAATAACTTAGCTCTAAACATCTTCACTGGTAATCAATGAGACAGCATTGGGTACAGCCAAATTGCGTCTATTCAGCGAGGCAAAGTCAAATTTGCTAAGCTGTATTGTCTTTTGCTTAAAAAGCTCAAAATAGTATGTTGACATTTGAGAGAAATGATTTTAAAATCATATATACAGACCAGAGAAGTTACCGATTCACTGGTCCTTGGACCGCTGACTAAATGTTCTAATTTTTACTCCTGATATGCTTCGTACAAAAACTTTTAAGATTAGAAACAGTATTTTCTTTGTAAATGATATTTATTTCTTTTAACTGTCACACGCAACATTAATGAAAGATGAAAAGTTATACCTATCTAAAGTTATACCTATGGCAGTTTTCAATTTGCAGGAAACCCCTTGAAATTGCACAAAAAGAATTTGCAATATCTTCGGAAATTATCGTAGAAATTGGTGAAAATTTATATTCAGGAGGAAGTAATTTGAAGGTTTTCTTTTGTTTAATAAAGTCAAAATAGTATGTTGCCATTGAGAAAAAAAAAAGTTGATGCAGAATTAAATATGAAGACAGTTCCTTGTGCAAATTAAATTACTAGAAAATTAAAGGATACGTTATTTGCAAATGAATGGTGTATATAACTTTGCTGTATGATGAATAACGGCCAAATAAAGAGCAAGTAGGTGGAGTTTTTTTCCTTGCAGCTGTACTCTTTAATAGCTGTAATTAAAAAAAGCTTTTAAACTTTTAAGAAGTTGTGTGTGTAGAACTCCAAAGCAGAATATGCCCAAATTGGTGATTGTCTTCATTGCCAATCACATGGCTCTTTAAAATAATAATAATAATAAAGGTTTCATGATGTGAGATACAAAATCTGTAAAAGGAAAAAAAAAAAAAAAAAATCTCTCACCTATATATGCCAGTAAAATATTGCTAAAGACTGTTTTATGTAAATGCATGTATCGGACTTAGAGAAACATTTCATGCATGATATGTTGTTGCACTTTATATCTATATATATATATATTTTTTTTTTTTCCATACTACTGGAAATTATTAGTAAATGCCTTAATTTTAAAATAACTTTCGCTATCTGAAAAACAGCCAAACAGAAATGTAAGCCAATTAGATTTATCACACGTGCTGATTTGCTTTCAGCTAAATATTTTTGTTCAGCTGTGAATAATTTTAAAAAAAATTCCAAAACGTTCTCCTAGGGCTTAAAATTTTGTTAGAACAATTTTACAATTTTTTAATCATCCAGCATTCTGTACACTCATGTCCAAAAATTAAGCATGGAGCGATAAAAAGCAGAAATATCAAGTACAGCTCTGATTTACATGAAATTCAGCAGGAAAGTAGCAAATATCTTACAAGGTGATGCATGAAACAAGGTGAAAAATTGCTAAGACTACAGTGTTGACTTTTCTGAGTCATTTTTCAATTTCTGCTTGGGTAAAACTAATCTCGATCATTTGAATCGGTTGTAACCCTTGGGCGACTTACCGTAGGATTTTGGACAACTGTTTGTCTTGTTTTCATAATCTAGAAATGACAGAATGATGAACACCTAAGAAAAGAGAACATCTGTGACTGTTTTACTTAGAGGCTGATGTCCCACTGATGCCAATGTTCACTCTGTCATTTGAAAGTTCTTAACAATTTTTATCAATAATTATATGCAGTTCCTCTAAACCTTGATAGTGCGGGCTTCTTACAAGACTGCCTGTTTTGCATATTTATTGACACTAAACTGTGATTGGAAGCTAGAAAAAATATTGCATATTTCAGGGATGTGCCATCTGCTCCAAATTGCACCAAATCAATGATAATGCTCCAATCTGCTACAAAAAGATCGTTTTTGGACATTTTTGCTCCAAATTCACTGACAGTGTAATTCAAAAATTGTTGATGTGCTGAAGATGTTTTTAATCCCTAAATAATACAAAAAATTTCATTGCACATTCTAAGTATTCTAATATCAATCTTTTTTTCCATCAATCTCAAAAGTGAATATTTTTCCTTTGACATTTCTTTGTTTAAAACCTTCAGTACTTGAAGAATAAAAATTGACCCTTTTAAATTAAATAATTTTATTTGAGTGGATGAAATTTTTTGTTACGGATTTTTTCTAAGCCACTTACAGTAGTTATAAGGTTTACTAAATATTAGCTTTTTGATTTAAAATAGATATTTAGTATAACAATGTATAAAATAACTGAACTTTTTAATAATTATTTTTTGAAACTTCTGACACACACACTCCTTGTAGAAATAAAATTTGAAATTATATAAAGCAATGTTAAATTGTATAAAAAATCTCTTGTTTGTGACTTTATATTCACCACTTCTAACTAAAACTGGTCACATTGTGGAATTTTTATTTTAAATTTGAGCGAGGATTTAAAAAAAAAAAAAAAAAAAAAAAGAAGATAGTGGAGAAAAATGTGAGTATGATGTATTTTTATGTAAGAATTGTCTGTGCACGTATTGTTTTTGTTGCTACAAAGGGTTTTAGTACCTCCCTAATTTTCATTTTTCATATTAGCATTCTTAAGTGCCTTCTCCCTTCCCATGAAAAGTAAATTTTGTGTTCCAAAATTTACTTTTTTGTGTTCCAAATTGCTCCAGAAATCTATTTTTCATGCTCCAAACTACTCAAAAATGCGATTTTTCTTGCTCCACAAATTGCTCCAAAATTTAATTTCAGCTGGCACATGCCTGATACTTATACCTAAAAAATATTTTCTTCTCTGTGCTTCTTCCTCCTTCTCTTCTTTTTTTTTTTTTAATAATGGTTCAAGGGACTAGTTCCAAAAATCATAGGGACTAAGGTGTGAGAGGCCACTGCCATCTTTTTTAAAAATCATTGATCACAACATTGCATTTGCCTCTCCAAGTATCCTCTGCTTCTGAAAGAATTTTTTTTTTTTTTTTTTTTTTTTTTTTTTTTTTAAGTTAGTCGGGGTGGGCACAGATCAAGGAGATGTTAAAGAAAAAGTAAGGGAATTTAATAAAAAATACCCCCAAATCAGAAATATTATTTTCTCCTTGCCAATGTGATTCTTTTGTCCCCAAACAGGTCATCACAGTCATGACTATGTCATAGTCATAATCCTTAGTTGATGTCATTGTTTGCTTGAAAGCAGAATCTCACCAAGTGGACATTCATAGCAACTTTTTTTTTTTTTTTTTTTCTGCAAAAGACATGCTTGTAGCATTTGCCTGTTCTTCTCTCTCACTCCCCCCCCCCCCCCTCAACGCCCCCATCATTTAATTTGCTTTAGTCGTAATTATGTGATGCGAGAACGAATATTTACACATATTGAAATAATTTTCACAATCTAATCAATATTTTTGAAAAATTGGAAGCCTAGAATTTAAGTTGAGAGACAACCTATCATGTCACCAAATTTCGCTTCATTCCCTGCAGTCTTTATTTCATGATGCTGGAACAAAATTTCAGCATTTTTAAAACGATTTTCACAAAATATCAATGTAATCAAAAGATTTTAAAAATTCAACGCCTATAAATTAAGATTAACTACCTATCATATCACCAAATTTCGTATTAGTTGTTATTACGTGATGCTTGAAGAAATATAAACGTATTTTGAGACAATTTTGAGAGAATTTTCATAAAATCTCAAAATCTAATAAAAATGTTTAAAAAAATTGGACACCTATAGTTTATGTTGAGCAACCATCTATCATGTGACCAAATTTCATATCATTCGCTTTAGTCGTAATTGCGTAATGCATGAATAAAGATTCATTCGGTTTTAAACGATTTTCGCAAAATCTCGAAATCTGATCGATTTTTTTTAATTAGATGCTTATAGTTTAAGGTGAGTGACCAAATATCATTTTTTCACCTTTGCAGTTATTACGTGATGTGCAAACACAAATTTACGCAGTTTGAAACAATTTTTGCAAAATCTCAAAATCTAATCAAGATTTTTTTTTAAATTGACGCCTATGTTTTAATTTGAGTGACCACCAATCATGATACCAAAATTCATTTCAATCGCTTCAGTCGTTTTTACGTGATGCTTGAACAAAAAAAGCGTCACGGACAGAGTGACAGAACGACAGACAGACAAACTTTTCTTCGAGGGTCGCACCGGATTCCCAGGTGTTTGAAACAGATAGAAATTGCAAAATTTTTGAATTTCAAGAAATGTACAGACAAGTCTAATTTTACTTATATAGATATCAGGACCTTTTTCATACTTTACCTAAATAGCATTTGTCATTCTATAGAATACTTAAATATTTCATACTTTGCCTAAAAATGCCTGGCATTTCATACTTTGCTGTTAACATATGTATTGCATGAAATTTTGTTATTCTGTTCACCTTATTCAGAGAACATCTTTCTAAAAGACCAGTTTTCCATGATCCAGCTAAAAAATGTTAGCATTCAACATACCGTATAGTTTTTTAAATGTTAATGTTTTTTATGATTATTTAAATGTTTTAATGAAATTTAAAATAATATCTGCATCGTTATGACAGACAGAGTGGTCACAGATTGGGAAAATATTGAAATGTCAGGAAATTTTGTCAATAGGCAAATTTTACTGCATACAACACCTGCATGCAGTATACAACAAAAGGCAACAACAATAATTCATTCAAAAACAAACAAATTTTTTAGAAAAACATGGTAATAACAATCTATGTAAAACATACTTCTAAACTAAACACTTCATCTGTACCATTAGAATGGAATCTAGTGCTGATTCCATTGTCCAGATTACAATTAAGTTGAAAAAGGTTCCCTCTTATATTGGTTAAGCAACAGGAAAATACTTGATCAAACTATATTTCATAGAATGCTCCTATTAAAACTATTACATATGACATTTTTCTTGATTCTTTTTTTATCTCTAACTTTTTACTGAACTTATAATTATGAGGAAATTTGATGCATAATCTTAATTACTACCATTTATTTTTGGAGCAAGTTTTGTGAGAAGCATAATTTTTAATTTAAAGAACTTAAACTAAATCTTATTCAACTTTTATCTTTGCAGGTAAATGAAGATCTTCAGAAAGATGAAAAAGAATATGGTGTACAATCTCCCACCCTAAATGAAATGAAAGCAGATTTTGTTTGTAATGAAGTAGATGATGTAAAAAGTTGAAATTTGGAAATAGCATTTCATATACATCTTTAGTGTTAATTATGTTTCATTCAGTATTCATTTCATATGAAACATCTCAACTTACACATGAAGATTTTTTTTTTAATGAAATATAAAATTTAACATTTAAGTTTTATTTATTTCTATGTATTCTGAAATTTTTGTAAAAACTACTACAATATGTCTGTGACATATGTTTGACATAACTTTAACTGTACAAACACCTTTTTTCAGTTTTTCTTTTATATAAAAGAATCAGAAACAATGTTTTATAGCTTTGGAATAATTAGCACACTTGTATGTAATTATGTGTAAATGATCTAGATTTCCTCATAGCTCATATCAAAATTTTTTATAATATATATAGTTTTCTTGTACAAGATCTCCCTCTTCTTTTCTAGTTCTGTGTTGGGATGTTTGTCTCATTCCATTGTTATGTTTCTGTTTCATGGCTTTTTAGTTTTCATGAAATTTCTGTAACTCATCATTCTTATGCAAATGGTTATGCTCTTTTGTACTCATTTTTCTTCCTCTTCATAATCTTGTATAATAAAAACTTTTTTTAAATAACGTTTCTGTTGAAACTGGGGGAGTGGTGATCAGAAAATAAAATGGCTGGCAGGATTAATGTCACTTAATGTACAAAATACTTTTTACCCAAGTAAGAAATGTCATAAAGTTTATGCTTTTGAGGATTTCTTTGCAGTAAACAGTGCCTTCAGGCACTTATCTATAGGTGTGCTTCCTCTGAGCAAGCAGTGCCGCTAAGCACTAAGACAGAGTTGCTTTCTCCAAATGAACAGTACATTTATCAGTAACTGCCCAATAAAGCATTTCAACAGGGTTGTTAAAAACCTTTTTTTTTTTTTTTTTTTTTTTTTCCCAGAGGAAGGGATGGGGTTTCAGAATATATTTGAAAAGAAATTTACTTATTACTAACTACAACTTAAAGCAACTAATTGATTGCAAAAATCAATTATAAATAAAAAATGGTTAAATTAATAGTAATAACTAATTACAATAATTATTCATACATAAAAAAAGTATAAATAAATAACAATAACAACCCCAATCATGGCTTGCTTTTAGATAAATTGACTGTTAGTAATAATTATAATAGTGCTTAATAAGAACTTTAAACTGTAATGTGTTTTTTTTTTTTTTTTTTTTTTTGTGATAAAAATCCTTATTCATTTTAATACAGATAAGCATAAAAAAATTCTCTAGAAAGTTTTTATGCCTAGGTGATGTCTTTCTGATTTTTTTTTTTTTTGACACCCAAAATTTGTAGGGTACTTACTTATTATTCCGGCAGTCCACCAAGTTGAGTGATTTTCTGCCAAAATAAATGCCGGACAAATTAAATTATTCATGGTTCTAAATACAACTGGCAACTGCCAGCACGTTTCATCAAAAAATGATTTGGCAGGAATGACTGCTAGATAATATGCAAGTACCATTTGTAGCAACCCTAACCTAAATACTGTTAAAACAAAGAAACATGATTTTTGTTGAAATGAGTCCAATAATTTGGCCAACATTGCACTGAGTATAAAGAACAGTAAGGTATGGGGCGAGTATGGTAAGCTGGCCGTCTTGGCGTCTAGTATAATAAAAATTGAATATGAACTTATTTAAAATTAAATATATTGAATGTAAGCAAATTTTTGTCAAATGTTTTTTCTAGCGCACATTGTAAGCCCCCTTCACAATGGGCTTTGACTTCTGGTATATAATAAAGTGTGACTATGAAGTTATTTATTTTATGTGGACGAAGAGTGTACAATTAGTGTAGACATGTTTCGTCAAATGTTTTTTCTAGTGGGGGGGGCAGTCCTCCCCATTTAATCTGCCCTTGGGACAGTTGGACGTTATTCATGCAGAACTGTTATTTACATCTTTCTTGATTGAATACAATGTTCCTATTTTCAGCAGCTGACCATGCTGAATGTGAGAGGGTTTCCAGTATTATTCGGAAAAACAGAATTGAATTCAGGTGCAACTTGTTTAATAAGATTTTGGAAAGCCGACAGCAAAAAATCTTGCTTCCAGAAAACTTTTAAAAGCAGAGAAAACATTAGATGAAGACTAGCAAAGCAAATGGTTTCAAAATTTCCTTTTTTTAATTTTTAAAAATGTTCTATGGTGATTTGTTTTAAAATATTTTTTTTTTTCCTAGTTTCAGTTTCTTTCTTGATTTATTTTTGCAAATTGTATATTATCATTAATTCTTGTTTTGTTACAGAACTTTGCTGTTCTGAAAATTTAAGGTATTCTTCTCCTACATTAAACTTTTATCAAATGGATTTTATTATTACTATTACCAAAGTTTTCAAAATCAGCATCATCAGAATCATGTTTATCTGAATTCAAAACACTTTTCAACAAATTTATCACTAGTGGATGACTGAATTTCATTATTTACATGGAAGAAGGTGTGTGGATTTTTGGCGCTTGATTGTACTTGGTGATAAATCGACAAAAGTACTTGCGTATTATCCCAGTGGTTTCCACCAAAGAGTTTTCTTCAAACTTGCTAGCAAACTGTTGCCAATCGTATTCCGAACCATCAATAATTTCATGTGTCCGGCATTCGTCTTGGTGAAAAATTGCTCGTCCTGGCAGACTGCCGGGATAGTATGTAAGTAGGTCGAAAAACATCTAATCTGATTGTATTAAACTTTGACGATTTCATTGGGAATTTTGAAATTTGTTACTCGCGCTGTAATTAACCGATTTAGTGTATTGTGCTTTGTTAAGAAATGGCTAAGGGCTACCTTCCTATGAGTGGGAGGGTGTTGCATCGGTCAGAGAAATTTCTCCGAACGACGAAAATGCATTAATGCATTACAACCCAAAACGGGTTAATTTATTTACATGGAACAAAATAGTAAACTTTGAATCTTTAGCACGTGGAAAATCAATTTTAGATTGCTAACGCTTAAAAGAATAAATTTCTCGCTCTCTGTGTTCGTCCGATACCGTTATGTTGTATATATAAGAAAAGGATACTTATATTTTCAACTTACCTGCAAGTTTGAGAAGTCTTTATGATTTCGGTTTGTTTGTTCTGTTGTTCACCCGTCCTGTGTTTTAACTGCTGTAACTATACATCAATTTGTGCAGAATTTATCTTTTTTCTATGTCCAGTACCATGTACCTTATTGAAAATGGTGTAAGTAGCATTTAAAGTTCTTTTACAGGAGAAAAAAGTCCAATACATCACACTTTGTGGGCAGTCATTCTTGAAAACGTATTTTAGAGATATTCAATTTTTTTTAAGAAAGCAAAGTTGGCATACATATGATCAAGGCTCTCAAAATAATGCTCTACATTGAGAACAGTGTCTGTATTATTAATATATCTTCTACAGGAGCACTCCAAACAATTCAAATACATTAGTCTGTTGCATCTGAGAGACACTAATGCATTTCTAGCACTGGACAATCAGTATTAAATTTTTGTCTTCATCAGTCAAACTTTGGGGGAAAAAAATTAAAGGTTTTTTACAGGGTCTTAAAAATTGCATTTATAGTGATAATACAACGTGATCTTATCTCCAGTGTTAAGGAAAATACATCGCCAAATTTGTCGCAAAAATATTTTTGTGTTGGAAAGGGTTTTATAATCTATGCGTTTGGCATGATTTATCTTTCTTGTTAATATAAGACAGTTTAGGTAATTCAACTCAAAATCTCAAGTACTCAAACTGTTATTACATTGTGTGCATTGCAAAAGTATAATTTTCCTTCATTCTGTATTAGCATGATGCAGGGCTGCAGTAAATGTTTTTACTCGCAACATTTCCGTCAATCCATATGAAAATTTCCCCAAATTTTATGTTATTCACTTGCATAAGTTGTATTATACCATCTTCTATACTATTAAAATCTGTACACGTCTGTCTGCCTGTGTGTAACATCATCTCCTCCGAAACGGCTGGGAGTTGAGTTTCGATCAAGGTGTCCACAAATTCGGAAAATTCCGAGGAAGGTCTTCCGCTAATTTAAATTTCAAAATTCGAATTATTTTAGAAGATAGTGATAAAAAAACCCGTCAAAAACGCTAATTTTTGATCTCCGCAATTCCGCAATTGTAACCCCTGCAGTCAAAAAAGTGAGAAATAAGCATCGAGGTTGCCATGTTTGGCTATTTTATTAAATTATTTAGACTCCTGCAGTAAAAATTAAAAAAATGATTTTTTTTCTGTTTAGATTATTTACAAAGTTATTTTTAATTAAAATAATGCGTGCATATGAAATCAGAGCAGGAATTCAATGTTTTTTGTGTGTAAAAGAATAAGGGATTGAAAGATTTCCGAGACTAATATGTATATTTTTTAGTTTGGAGGGGGGAAAACTGGCTGATTTTGCGATTTTGAGAAAGTAGTAGGTTCTACCGATTTGCACAGTTTTAAACTTGGCGCAATTTACTGAGAGCGTACCGAAATAGTATTTTTAAAAGAAGTGTAGGTTTTATTAGAGTTTAGCTTTAATTTTTTTAAATTAGCAGTGATTAGTGCAGAAATAATGCAGTTATTAAGGCGAATTTAAGCGATCTAACTTGAGAATTTTCACCAAATTAAGTAAATTGATTAAAGTGAGGGGAAATTCCACCAAATTTAAGGTAATTGAAATTCTCGCATTTTGTACATCATAGTTAACGATGAATAAAATACATTAACACACAGTTAATAATTTAAAATACTGCTTCTTTTCAAGTAGATGCCTGTTGTACTTTGGCGAAAACCATATGAGTGATAGATTACTATTTCCAATTTGGGTTGCCGTTATTTCAATGATTCGAATGATTCCTTGAAAAAAATCTCGCAAAATGGTGTATGTTGGCACTTTGGCGATCGAATGTGTAAAAAATCATTGATTCTTATTCGTTAAAGCAGTGCTACGGAAATTTCTTTTTCTGGTAACTGTTAGAATGGCATATAGGAAATTTCTTTTTCTGGTAACTGTTAGAATGGCATATAACTAATACTGTCTAATAAATTTTTTGCTTTACAAATTAAAATGCATGTTCATTCCTACTTTACCTTTCTTAGCAAAGCTGGCGATAAATATTCAAATATAGTGTAACGCTGTGTTTAATAGAGTGTGTTCTCGCGTTTGTGCTGCTAATTACATTCCCCGATTGGAATGAGTCGATATTATGAGCGTATGCTTGGATATTTTTTTTTAATCCCACCAAACAAGGTGTAATAAAATCGGAATCTTTGCTTTTGGAGGTGAATAAGAATGGTTTTTCAGCCCGTTAAAAATTGTGGGTATTGTAAGGATTGAAAAGTAAATTTTTGAATTTGTTGTTAAGTTTAATTTGTGATTCATTTTAGCTATTTACCATCAATTTGTGGCGTTAATTACGCCAATATGGCAGTTCTAGCAAAGTAAACATGAATAATTCATTTCATGTTCTATTTTAAAGATTGCTACAGTTTCCGTAGTAACGGAATCCATTGTTGCCACTTAAGTTGTTAAATATAACAATAAGTGAAATCATTAATATCTACATCTCTTAAAACTCGAAAAATGAAAAGGCATTAAATATGAAAAAAAAAAAAAAAAATAGAACATTAACATATCTGCGCTTCTTTACAAATAATCGAAGTTTTCATGCAATCTATTATATAAATGTGAAAGTATGTTTGTTTGTTTGTTCGTCCGGGTTCTCTAACATTTTACGATTTTTCGCAATTTTGAGGGTAGAAAGCTACTCAAATAACCGATTTCAGCACATTCGTGAACATAGTTAACAAAGTTAGATTTATTGATTTATTACTTTCAATAATTCACGTGAGACTGACGTCATTTTTATGTCACTGTAAAAATGCATTAAAAATCCTGGTTAACAAGTTTTGACAAATTACACCACGAGCGAAATAATAAACTTCCACCCAGATTATCAGATTTTGTAGAAAATAAAATAACGTGTTTTTTCTTCTTCTTTCACTAATTCATGCTTCACTAGATATCGCAACTGAGAATGATGTCATTTTGACCTCATGAAAATGAGTTAGAAATCTAATTATATTAAAAGGTTTTGACGCAAAAATTACTATTATAAAAATTCAAAGTATTTTGTTTAATGCGCGTGTTACCCTTAGCGATTTTTGAGCTTTGTGATTTTTCAGAAACCATAATAACGAAAGGAATCTTGCATTTTTTTTAAATCGTGGGAAATTCAAATGTTGGCACAATATGCAAAATTCTAATTAACATAATTCATAGTATTCGCTATCGGTTTGACGACGGTCGTTGTATGTATTCCCAAAAATCGTGCAAAATGTCGCCAAATTTGGACGACTATTGGCGGTATATTATCAATATTAGATATACTCTTTTTTTGTTAAATTTTAGCAACTTAACAAGCTCTTGCCGAAAAGTTACATCATTAGCAATATGGATACGGAAAATATTTGAAATACCGATTAGCTAGGAATAACCCCAATATCTCTCAAATTAACTTTAATAAAGTTCTGTTGCAAGCGAGAGTTTTTCAAAGTCGTATGTTTCAATATTACTCCGTATGAAAACTACTGCGCAAAATGACTAAATTCTACTACCCTGCTCAGAACGTGACGTCATAAATTAAAAGTTGTCTGAAATTCGTAAACTCTGCAACACAATTTAACGCCCTATTCGCAATTTGAGCGATTCCAAATAGTAGTTCCTCGAGATGTCACAGTTTGATGTTTTCACGAGTCTGAACCATGGTGGATTTAAATAATATTTAAATTGGTACAGCTTGGATGTTTTCCACCACTGCGAGATGAAATATTTTGCTGTGCTAAATATGCCAATCAGACAAGAATTATGCTTAAAAATATATGGAGATCTGTTTTAATGGCAATGCATAAATTTCACAGAATCACCAAAAAGTAGAAGGGCATCATTGGTTTAAAATATCTAATCTGTTTCTTTAAATTGAGCATTAAAGACTGAGAAACGAAGATGTATAATATTTATAAGTAATAGATACTATTCTCATTTTTATCTCTGGTAGGAATAGTAGATTTCTCTGGATAATATGGATTAAAGACCAGTGTACCACGTTAATAACTATTTTGTGAAATTAAAAGTGTTATATTCATTATTTTTCAACGATCGTCTTATAACTAACTAAACCATAATCCTACGTTGCGTAATATATTCCACGGTAATTTCAACAAAAGGACTACTTGAACTTTTTGACATTTTGCTTTTGCATAGATAGTTACGATTAGATTTTAGTAAAATATTCGTTTCCTACCGTGCGAAGAACGGGCACGCAGCTAGTCTATACTATTAAAATCTGTGTGCGCCTGTCTGTCTGTGTGTAGCATCATCTCCTCCGAAACGGCTAGGAGCTGAGTTTCGATCAAGGTATCCACGGATTCGTAAAATTCCGAGGAAGGTCTTCCGCTAATTTAAATTTCGAATTAGTTTGGGAGATATTGATAAAAAACCCTGTCAAAAACGCTTATTTTTGCTCTCTGCGATTATAACCCCTCTAGTGAAAATGTGAGAAATAAGCATTGAGGTTGCCATGTTTGGCGAATTTATTAAATGATTTACACTCTTATATTAAAAATAAAGGAATAATAATTTTTTTCTGTTTCGAATATTTGCTAGGTTATTTTTTAATTAAAATATTGTCTGCGTGGGAAATCAGAGCAGGAGTTTAATATTTTTTATACGCAAAAGGAAAAGGATTTGTAAATTTCAGAGACTAAAGTGTATAACTTTATAATTTGGCGAAAAATAAAATGGTTTATATGCCAATTTTGAGAAAGTGGATTCTGGTGATTTGCACAGTTTTAGGCTTGGCGCAATTTACTGAGAGCGTAAAGAAATAGTATTTTAAAAACAAGTGTAGGTTTTACTAGAATTTAGTCTCAAATTTTAATTTTCTGTTCAGAAATAATGCAGTTATTAAGGGGATTTTAATTTATCTATCTTCAAAATTTTAATCAAGTTAAATAAATTGATTTAAGTTAGGGAAACCCCGCCAAATTTCAGAAAATTAAATTTTTTCATTTGTATTGCTAATTTTATGCCCCGATTTGATATGAGTTGGTGTTACGAGCGTATGAATAGATAATATTTTTTAATCCCGCTAAACAAGGTGCAATAAAATAGGAAGTCTTTATAAATACGAATGCTGTTTGAGATGAATGAGAATATTTTTTAATCCCAGTAAGACTAGCTGATAATGCCTTTAAATTATTGCATTTATTGTCAAGTTTAATGTGATTAATTTTGGCTATTTGCCATCGACTGCCGACGTTAGTTATGCCAAAATGGCAGTTGTAGCTAAGTAAACATAAATAAATCATTTCATATTCTATTTTTAACACTGCTACAGTTTTCCGTAGCAACAGAATCCATTGTTGCCACTTCAGTTGTTCAATTTAATAATTAAGTGAAACCACTCATTTCTACAGCTCTTAAGACCCCAAAAAGTGAAAACGCATTAAATCTGAAACAAATAGAATTTTAACATATTAGCGCATTAAAAATAATCAAAGTTTTTTCAGGCAATTCTGCATATTTTTCATTTTATTTCCTTCGCATATGACGTCATTTTCACGTCATTGTCTTCTGTTTTGCTGTCAGATTATCCGAAGCACATTACACGCTAACATATGTGCTGCTTCGGCGGACATAAGAAAGTGCTTTTGTCGGGTGCGTATTTGCCTAACCCCTCTGTGTGTCTAAATTGAAGCAATGAAACTTTGTAGGCGTTTTTTTTTTTTTTTTAAACTAGAAAAAGGCAGATTAACGTTGTTAACGGGGAAGAAGCGATATGGAAAACTAATTGGTAGCCGTAATGCGAAATGATAATCGATTATTCACATGTGCAAAGCACCAAAATTTCGAAAGTATGAAAAGTCAGGAATATCCAAAATAAATCGCCAGAGACTATAGGATAATCATCGTGTACGAGAATGATATTGCAATCATGTACATAACAAAGGTGCTTGCAAGGAATACAAAATATAATATGAAATTAATTGCTCTTTCTTCCCATGGCGTTTGTGGAATCTTTCCGAATAACGGGATCCGATGTGCTTAGAATATTTCATATAAATTACTTATATGTTAAAGTTCTATTTATTTTTTCATATATATTCCAGTTACAAGAAAGAGTTCTAGGAACGACTACAGATTTTGTTTAATATTGAAGTTGACACTATGCAATTAATCTATGTTAAAAATAAAATATAAAATTAGTTATTTATTTAGTGTGAAATGGCAGTGAGCTCAACGTTAGTTTTATGTAATAAGTGTGCTACTGTATTAAGAGTTCAGTAAGGGTAATAAGCTTTTCCGCTTAAGTTATATCACAAATATTTTCATTTACGAAAGTGACAAGATCTTCACGGAAACAGGATGCATTTTTGGTTTCTGAACGCTGTGCATCGATTGTTTCGTGTAGGTTTTTTTAATTTAGGTAAAATTTAATAAATCTGCAACATAACTGTGCTAATGCATTGTCCACGCTTTACGAAATGCAAGATAAGATAAAATAGTATTCAACATCATGTAATATTATTATGGTATTTATGAATGCTATAAATTAAACCTAAAAAAGAGAATTATATGATGTAAAAATAAGGCATGTTTCAAAAGAGAAAAGTTTCATCTGCATACCGTAAAGTTCTTACTTTTCTGATTGCCAGTGACAATGACGTAGATTTTGTGTCATGATGTTGCAGTTGTCTCAAATTTCCACTTATAGAGTCAACTTTTCGTCAGAATTCCAGCAATTTTTCACTATTAGAGATTAATATCACTATGTTTAATTCGAATTATATGTGTAAGGAAAATATTAGTCTCCTGCCATGCGGAGAACGTGTAAGCAGCTAGTCTATACTAATAAAATCTGTGTGCGTCTGTCTGTGTGTAGTATAATCTCCGAAACAGCTGAGTGTTGAGTTTTGATCGAGGTGTCCACGGATTCGGAAAATTCTAAAGAAGGTCTTGTGCTAATTTAAATTTCGAAATTCGAATTAGTTTAGGAGATATTGATAAAAAAAAAAAAAAACGTAAAAAATGCTAATTTTGGCTCTCCGCAATTCCGCGAATGTAACCCCTGTAGTGAAAAAGTGAGAAATAAGCATTGAGGTTGCCATGTTTGGCGAATTTATTAAATGATTTGACTCTGGAATTAAAAAAGAATAATCTCTTTTTTTCTGTTTAGAATATTTGCTATTTTTTAATTAAAATATCGTCTGCGTGGGAAATCAGAGCAGGAATGCAATATTTTTTATACGTAAAAGAATAAGGACTTGGAGATTTCTGAGACTAATATGTACAATTTTTTTAGTTTGGCGAAAAATAAAATGGCTGATATATCGATTTTGAGAAAGTAGTAGGTTCTACTGATTTGCACAGTTTTAAGCTTGGCGCAATTAATTTTCCATGCAGAAAAAGTGCAATTATTAAGGTGATTTTAAGCGATTGATCTTCTGAATTTTCACCAAACTAAGTAAATTGATTTAAGTTAGGGGAATCCCGCCAAATTTCAAAAGAAATCAAATTCTCGCATTTGGTACACCGGATTAAATAAAACACGTTATAGTTGATAATTTAAGATACTGCTATGCTACTTTTCAATTAGATGCCTGCATTAATTTTTGGCTATCGAACCATATACAAATAACTATTTCCCATTTTGATTGCTGTTAAATCAGTGCTTCGAATGATTCTCGGGGAAAAAAAATCTCGCAAAATGGTGTATGTTGGCATTTTGTCCAATCGAAGTACTATACATGTAATAAATAATCGATTCTTCTTTGTTAAAGCAGCGATATGGAAGTTTCTTTTACTGGAAACTGTTAGTATGGCGTAATTAATGCTGTCTAATATACTTTTTGTTTTACGAATTAAAAATTGTATGCGGATTCCTACTTTAGTACCTTTCTTAGCAAAGTTGCTGATAAATATTCAAGTGTAGTGTAACTCCGTGTTTAATAGCGTGTGTTCTTTTGCGTTTGTACTGCTTAAGCCTGGTAAATATAGCTGGTATTGCCTATAAATTATTGCATTTACTGTGAAGTTAAATTTAGGATTCATTTTGGCTGTTTGCCATATTGGCGTCGATTACGCCAATATGACAGTTCTAGCAAGCATTAATTTCATGTTCTATTTTGAATTTTGCTACAGTTTCCGTAGTAACGGAACCCATTGTTGTTACTTACGCTGTTAAATTTAACAATTAAGTGAAAACTCTCATTTCTACAGCTCTTAAGACTCTAAAAATGAAAACGTATTGGATATGAAACAATTAGAACATTACCACAATCGCCACGTCGATAATGCGAATCTGTAACTTTGGTTATTTTTAACAATTCATTTTCAAGATCTTTAAGAAATTCTGTATACTATGTCAAAGCCCCATATCTTACTACTGATTAGTTTGCAAGAAAATTGATTAATCAGTATAAACTGAAACAATGAATCTTTGTAAGCGTTTTTCTTGAAACGAGGAAAATGCAGATTGACGTCTTTGGTGTAGAAGTGGTGATAGGGAGAACTACTTAATTCAGTAACATTAATGGGGAATTTTTAACTAAATTCATTTTCAAGGTCTTTAAGAAATCCTGCATACTATGTCAAAGCCTCATATCTTACTTCCGATTAGTTTGCAAGAAAATTGATTAATCAGTATAAACTGAAACAATGAATCTTTGTAAGCGTTTTTCTTGAAACGAGGAAAATGCAGATTGACGTCTTTGGTGTAGAAGTGGTGATAGGGAGAACTACTTAATTCAGTAACATTAATGGGGAATTTTTAACTAAATTCATTTTCAAGGTCTTTAAGAAATCCTGCATACTATGTCAAAGCCTCATATCTTACTTCCGATTAGTTTGTAAGAAAATTGATTAATTAGTAAAACTGAAGCAATGAACCTTTAAGTGTTTTTCTTGAAGCGAGGAAAATGCAGATTGGCGTCTTTGGTGTAGAAATGGCAATACGGAGAACCATTTAATTCAGTGACGTTAAAAGGAAATGTTAATTGATTATGCGCATGCACAAAGACCCAAAAATCAAGCAAGTATGAAAAGTCAGGAACATGAAATGAAATTAAAAAATAAATCACCGAAGGATTTATCGCATACGAGGATGACATTGCAATCATGTGTGCAAGAAAGGTCCTATGTCCTTATAATATTTCCCTAGCAATGACGTAGTCCGACCAGTGGCCGAGCACATAGCACTCTGAACTGGGAGGCGGAAGGTTTCTGTTTAAAAACAGGTCATGTCCGCCGACCTAACCGTTCGAGTATTCCTGTATTCCGTTCGGAAAATAAAATTGTACTCGCAACATGCATATGTTAGGAAACATATATGACTGGTTTCCTCCAAAACGTAGTGTAAATATGGGTTAAGACCAGTGGTGGGAAAAACTACTTTTTTTTTGTAGCGCGCTACAACTACAGCTACTTTTCGAAAAATGTAGTTAACTACAACTACAACTACTTTTTGACAAATGTAGTTAGCTACACTACTTTTGAAATGTAGTCACTACTTTTAGGAGACAAATTTTGCTAACAGATTGTTTGCATTACATTTATATTTAAGAATATTTATATCCTAATTAGAGAAAACTATTGATATCTTAATTAGAAAAACTATTGCTCTAATAAACAACTACCAGGGGAGTATTTGAGGAGGTCGGAGGGCCCCCTCCGAAAATGTAAAGCAATTATTAAAAAGGAGCTATTTTGAAACATTTCTTTTAACTTTAGAACAATAAAGTTTAAAATACTGAATGAGAACAGAATATGTCATGTTTCCAAAGAGTGCCGGATTATCATTTTAAAAGAAAATTGGCATTCTTATTTGTTTCTATTTTCTTCGAGATGATACAATATTGTAACTTTTACAAAAATAAACTTTTGGTTTCATCACGATTCGTGGAAAAAAAATCACGCATAAAATTAATTTTTGTAATACACATACATGTTCAACTATTTATTGCTTTATATTACGTCTAAGTAAGAGAAAGAAAATAAAAGTAAAACATACCTTCGGTTCTTTGATTAGGTCTTGTATTATTAACCCTTTTTACTTCCTTGTACGTAGTATAAGGAAGTAATGTGATCCCGAAAAATTTTGGGGGCCAAATTTCGACAAAAAAAACGATTTTGACTACCTCTAAATTTAATTTAAAAAAAATTTTCAATGCATCTCATCGTAGGCTAGCATGCACGATCATATTAACGCGTCTGCAACTCATTTTGACCAGCGGCGAGTCTACTGTGGCCAGTTTTTCCATGCCGTATGTATGTACGTACGTACGTATGTATGTAACTCGCATATCTCAAAAACTATTGGTCGTAGAATGTTGAGATTTGATATTTAGGATTGTTCTATGATCTAGTTGTGCACCTCCCCTTTTGGTGGCAATCGAATGGATAGTTTATGTACAGGACCGCCCAAAAGATTCGAAATACATTACGCTCTATGGGCCGAAATTCATTAAACTCTCCTAACTCAAAAGCTATTAGGCGTAGAATGTCGAAACTTCATATTTTGGATAGTTGTAACATCTAGTAGTGCACCTCCCCTTTTGGTTCCATTCGACTGGATAGTTTATCTACAGGACTGCCCAAAACATTCGAAATACATTACGCTCAATGGACCGAAATTCATTAAACTCGCATATCTCAAAAACTGTTAGGCGTACATTGTTGAAACTTTATATTTAGGATTGTTGTAACATCTAGTTGTGCACCTCCCCTTTTGGTTCCATTCGACTGAATAGTTTATCTACAGGACCGCCCAAAAGATTCGAAATACATTACGCTCTAAGGGCCGAAATTCATCAAAGTATTTTTTAGAGGTATTGGGCTATTTCAAACGACTCAGAAGTGATATATGCTGCAAAGAGTTAGAAAATGAATTTCTCCATTAAAAAAAGTGTCTTTATCATTTATAGTTCTACTACAGGAACACTCAAAAGATTTCCAATACATTACGGTCAATGGCAATTTTAGGGGCATTCATCCATTTCAAGCACAATACCGTCCTACCACATAAGTTAGGTAATGGTCCGACCACGGTCACGTGCCTCCCTCAAGAACTATGCCAAAAGTCGCCAAGCTTGGCGACTTTTGGTGTACGTGTGTGCATATTTAACTCTCAAATCTCAAAAACTATTATGAAATTTCATATATAAGAATGTTGTAACATCTAGTTGTGCATCTCGATTTTTGGTTCCAATCTACTAGAGAGTTTATTTACAGGACCACCGGAAAGAATTTCAGTACTTTAATGTCTATGGACATCTTCAATATAATACTACTGTAGATAGTCATTGTTTGGTACATGCCCAAAATCTCGCCGACTGTCCTCGACCTTGGCGAGTTTTGGCGAAATATCGCCAAATTTGGCGATAGTCAGTCATGAACAGTAAAATGAAACTTAAACGTAACTCCTAAAGAAAAGACAATAATAAATGAAAACGAGTGTGCAGTTCACGGTTTAGCACAGATTTAGAAATTAACTGGATAAATCAACAAAAACGAAAAATTCATTGTAGATTCGAGGGGTGTTCTTGGGTTGTTTTTTTTTTGTTGTTGTTGTTGTTTTTTTTCCTCTTTTTATTGCTTTCTCAGTAATTTTGTGGACTGGTGTAAACCAGGAAGTTGCAATAGGAAATAGCATGTGCCTTCTGACTGTACCCCCTGCAAGTCCTGTCCTTCCTTATCAGCGATGTTTTTTTGTTTATGGAGAAGACCCACAGTAGACCACCACCCTTCCCCCTTTTTTACTACCATACTACAGTTCTAGTATTTAGTGGGAGTTGGAATTTTTTCTTTTTTTTTTTTCTGAACACTTGTACACGTACATCCGAATCATTCGCGCCATACAGATTTATATTTCTATGGATCGGTGGGGGGGCGTTTACAGATACCGGACACCCAGGGCAGACCCGACCTAATTATCTGCGATCCGACACAGATGGATAGAGATAATCTGGTTTTGTTGCCTGAAAGCGCGCGCGAAATGTTGAAGAGAAAAACGGGTGCTTAGAAATCTTGTTATAGAGCAGTGGTGCGCAACCCGGGGGTCGCGAGAAAATTTTTCGGGGTTGCCAAATTCAAAGAGATCCAAATTTATGAAAAATCTACAATTATTCATTTCAAAGAACTGAAATAATACAAGAGAAGAATCTGACAATTATTATTTTACGAGCGCGATATTCGCGATCGCTATCACGGGGCTTCAAAACCACGTTATCATGCATAGTGATCTGCAAATTGATCATCATGCATAGTGATTTTCAAAATTATTTTCCATTAAAACAAAACATCGATCTCGATTGGATCCAGAGGATGACTTACGACTTGCGATTTCCAATACAGATTCGAACATAGAAGCAATCATGAGCTCTTTGCCAGCACATATTTCACATTGACTTTTTACGATGTAAAGTTTTTTAAAGTATTTTTTAAAACATTTATATCTATATGCATAAATAAAGCTTTGTTTTATAAAATTATGTGTTGTTTCATTAACTGATTTTTATGATGTTACAAGTTTTATAACATTTTTATGGTGGTTTATAAGTTTGGTATGCAATTTTAAAAACGCGCTATTTCAATCGATGACGTCACGGCACTCTTAAAAACACCCTGTAAGAGCAACTCCCAGAAAGAATTTCAATGTAACTTCGTTTTCAATTAAACAAAATGTCTACTGTCTATCCAGGGATCGCAACAAAATTTTATTCAAAATAGGGGGTCGCGACAAAATTTTACACAAATTAGGGGGTCGCAGATGAAATTAGTTTGCGCACCACTGTTATAGAGCATGGTTTTTCAGGGAACATATGTTTTCTCTGCTTGACGCTATGACCTTATCATATTGAAACGCGAAAGGAGTGTAAAATTATGAGAGTCTGGGATAAAATAAGTGTGTTTGTGTTTCGTTACACGTCGTTAAAATTACTTTGAAAAAATTACTAACTTCTAAAGTTTGTTAAATGATAATATTACTAAAAACGATTTTCTTTCTTTTTTTTTTTTTTTAAAGAGCTCGACTAGCAACGTTGTTGTCTTTAGAAAAGAACACTACTTCTTTTTTGAAGGTTAAAAAATTATAAGGCTTAATTAGGTACAGGGGTAAAAA